>CM060708.1:179520614-179908114 GCA_030686995.1 Artemisia argyi | reverse complement strand
GGATAATCTCACCAATCGCTTCCTTACTCAATTCTTCCCACCGGGGAAGACTGCAATGCTTAGAAATGACATTTTGATGTTTGAACAACATCAAGGAGAAACTTTCTACGAAGCATGGGCCCGTTTTAAGGATCTCCTCCATAAGGTCCCTCATCATGGTATAAACCTTTGGTTATTAGTCCAGATTTTCTACGACCATGTTGACTATCATACTAAGCGCACAATCGATAGGGCCGCGGGAGGTAAACTGCGTGATAAGAATGCCGAGGAGTCCTGGGCGATTATCGAGGAGCTCGCCGCTGATAATCATGAGATGTGGGAGTTTAATCATACAATAAAAGCGGCCATCAATGCAGTCTCAACATCTGGAGGACCCACCGAAATCCCCGATGAACTCCTATGCAAACTAGAGGCAAAAGTTGACTATTTTGAGGAAAGGCAAAAGAGACCTTTAAGTCCTAGACGGGCTACTGTCAATTCTATCTCAAAACCAACTTCGGCACCATTATCTGAGTCACCTTCTAGAGAAAATGTCGAGACTTTTCAGAACTATGCCCCACCTTGTTCCCCTCCCGAGGAGCTTAGCTCGGAGTTTGAAGCTAGGATGAGAGAATATATGGCAACTCACTCAGATCGGCTTGCTAGATTCGAGGAAGCAGTTTATAAGCAAAAAGAGGAAATGCAAGAAAAAATGAATGAGATGATGAGTCTATTAGAGGAGTATGCCAACCAGAGAACCCCCGAAAGAATGCTACTAAGGAAAGAAAGCGCCACTTCCACTACCCAATTTGTTAATTCCATCACAATTATCCAAAAGGATAACGAGAAGGTAGAAACCCATGCTAAACAGACCTTAGAAAAGCCACCAGAATCCCAACCTTTGAGTCACTACCTGAAGCATGATATAAACGAAAACACCATAACAAATTGGATTAAGGGTGATGGGCGTAACCAACCTTCCAAACAGGGTTCTGAGAAAGAGGAAAAGGTAAAAGATGAGTATGATACGTTACCTGGAGGATCAGTATTTGAGAGGCTATTGGTACAAAAAGTTGCTACTAAACAGATAGCATGTGGGAACTTTGAAATACCAACCAGCATCGGGGACTTGAAATATCTTAGTGCTTTCGCCGACCAAGGATCAGAAGTGAATCTTATGCCCCTAACTATTTACATCCAACTAACGTCAAAAATGCCAACTCCTACTCGTGTTAGGTTATCCCTCGCTGGACACTCGTACGTATACCCCTTAGGAATCACAGAAGATGTATTAGTTAATGTTACAGGATTCATGTACCCCGTTGATTTTATGATCATCGATGATAAAGGAGATGGATGCATGCCAATAATCCTTGGGGCACCATTCCTCGCCACCGCTAGGGCTGTCATTAAGTATGAAGGTAGGAAGATTGAGCTTAAATCTGGAAAAAGAAAGATTAGCTTCCCCATGACTCCGCGAAGTGGACATGAGAATTTGAGTTGGAGAAAGATCAAAAGCAACATTGACACGACACCCATTCGTGTTCAGAATAAAATTCTTGCATGGGAGGAAAGAATTAAAAACTATAAGGAGGCTAAATATGAAAGAAGCAAAAGCAATAAGGTTCAGGTCGAATTCAAACATACTCAACCCGCAGAAAATCATGTACTATTTGAGGAAGGGAACTTGGTACTTTTGAGACACTTAGAAACAAAGATACCACCAGATAAACCGAGTCCTTGGTGGTATGGGCCTTTCACAATTGAAGGCGTGAGCCAAGATGGGATAGCTAACTTAAGAAGCGAAGTTGGTGAAATGGTGATTGCAAGTATCGATAGGTTAAGGCACTGACACCATAACAGTCATGATCGCAACTACATGGGGTATATCATTTCAAGGGATGAGGTCACGTAGTAACCCATGACCTTGAGTCTAGCTACAAGACTCGTAAATAAAGAAAAGCGCTTCTTGGGAGGCAACCCATGTTTTGTGTGATTTTGTTTGTTTGTTTGTTATTTGCTTCCGTATGCATGCTTTGTTTTTATTGTTGGTTGATCATGTTTCTAAATTAAATAGTGAAAATACTTTACTTTGTTGGGCCCAGTCTTAACTCCACCTAAAAGTATTTTTGCAAAAGATAAGTGTAAGGGGAAACCCCAAATATGTTTTTAAGAAACAAACCGATCATGATTCCCCACAATATTAAATGAACATGTGTATTCGTATTTGTTAGAGTCAAATGCTTGTATTGAGTCATAATGAAGTTTTGCAGGATTTTCTAGGAAGTAGGACCAAGTTTTTCCATAAATTTTCCGGAAACTTAACATAAGAATTTCTGCAGGTCACTTCTGACGGCGTCACGAGTTAACTCTTGACGGCGTCACGTGTAAAAATCTGGAAATTTTACCAGTTTTGTTTTTCTAACGGAGTCTTATGGTTTTTGTGAATTATTAAGTTTTATAATCTCCAGGAAATCTGCAAACTTCATTCCACAAGCATTATATCTTATTTTGTTTTCTAGGATTTAGTAACTTATATAGGATGCCGCCGATTTTACGCGAGGTTGTTTTGTCTATTTTTTCAGGATTTACAGGTTATGTTTGACAAGAAGATGATTTATATTCTGGAAGGGAAGCTTTGATTGTTCATTTTCTTGGAGGAAGATTCAACCTGGCCACCTTATTATCCATACCGAGCGAATCAGGGGAGTATTTGATTTCATTCTTTTTACTTTTTAACTTTTACATTCTTTACTTGAACATTCGGGACAATGTTTATCTTAAGTGTAAGGGGAGGGTAAAATGATGATACCTTACATATGCACTTTCGCTTGAGTTTGTTTTGTTTAATGGTAGATGTGTAATAAAACTATGAGAAATACTTGTTAGTGCAATTTTAGCGCCAAATTTAAAATTTTTTACAACATTTAGGAGTGAAACTTTAGCCATAGCAAGCGTCTCATGGATAGGAGATCGTATGACTAGCACATAACCGTATATTCAGAAAAATTTTCCACCCAAATATGTAAGGCTCGCCTTTAGATTTGATAGGAAAAACATTTACTATTAGTGCTTATGAGTATACCGGTAGCATTTAGATTCTAGAACTTGCGTTAGTGATGCATCCCGAGACCGCTAGTGGGACTACATTCGTGTAGTAGGATTTGCTACATGATAAGAGGCATTAGGATCACCCTTGTGTTAAACCCGTATCATAATTACTTGACCATTTAATTCATATTACTTGGCTAGTTAAGTCAACTAATTTTCCCACACCTTAGCGTTGTACTCATTTTTAGTACACGAAACCCCTAATACACCCCTCCGAGCCTATCTTTTCGTTTCTAACTTTAAGCATTTTACTTAAAGGAAGAATTTGTTACACCCCACTTAAATGTACACCCAAATCGCCTTAGCCTTCCGTGTATGCGCTCATTTTTAGTGCATTATTGTTATTTGTTAAATCCTAAGTTAACTATCTAATTGATTACATGGTTGCTAAGTCGAGTCATATCCTTGTACATATTGTTTTAGGACGATTGGGACTCATGCGTAAAGTACTTATTTATGGAGTAATGGGGAAGAACATCATTTATTACCCCCATATGTACGTTAATCTTAAAAGTACTCCAAGTGTTTTGATTTTCTTAATTCGAGTCATTAGATTAGTTAATTGTAAAGTAAGTAAAAATTCAAGTGTAAGGGAAATGTTCATTCCCTATGATGTATTATTTTGGATGGTAGGGTAAGAGTGTATGCAAAAAAAAAAAAAAAAAAAAAAAAAAAAAAAAAAAAAAAAATCGAATAATCAAGAAAAAAGAATTGAAAAAAGAAAAAGAGAAAAAAACATACGGACTACCATCCCTTTTCATTCTATGTTCATTTTATGTTTTTGTTATTTTTCATTTATTAGCTTAAGTCGAGTCTAGTCTTGGCTTAGCAACGCCATATTATACATGTAATTAACCAAGATTGTTAACTCGCCACCAGTAAAACTTCCTTTATCCAACAAAACCGTGTATTTCATATCCCTACACCTAACATTACAACCCTTTAAAAGACCTCTTTGATAGTTTATCCTAGGTGCTTACGCCATGTGGTGGAGGTTTGATCCTTTCCCAAGCCTATGGTAATCTATTTTGCTATGACAGGTAGTGAGAGATATCTTCCGTTTCTATATTGTAATTTATACTTTATTACACCCGAGAGATGTGAGTATCTAAACACTATTTGTGAGGTGCTAGTGTATGACCTCCGTGCTTGTCTATTGGTCTTTAGTGAAACGATTATTTGTTGTAATTATTTTTATATTAGTGTTAAATGACCCCTAACTTGTATTTTGAGTAGAATAAAAGCGCATTTGCTTGAGGACAAGCAAATCTCAAGTGTAAGGGTATATGATGAGGCGAAAAATGATCCGTTTTTAGGGGGTCATTTAAGCCCGAATTCGAATTTATTTGATCAAATATTGCCCTAAATCGTTCCTTTTGTGATTTTAGGTACTTTGGGAGTGAAATCTGGAAAAGGAAGCAATTCGGACGTTTTTGGAGCATAAAAGTGAAGAAAACGCCAAAGTCTTAATTTTCCTTGCTGGGAACAGTAGGTGACGGCGTCAAGAAGGAACTTCTGACGGCGTCAAGAGTAATTTCCATGACGACCCAGTACAGATTTGACGACGTCACGAAGTAGGGCGTCAAGAGTAAAAGTCATGACGGCCTGGAAATGCATAACACATGACGGCGTCAAAAGTAGATCAAGGCAGTCCGAGAATTATTTTGGCTGCGAGGTGACGGTGTCACAAGATTGGTCTTGACGCCGTCAGACCCTTTTTCCTATATATAGTTTTCTAATTTTCACATTAAAAAAAGAGAGAAGTTTTGGAGAAACCCTAAGTACGAACTTGGTGCGAATTTTACAGGTTTTTCAAGGGTTCTAAGCCCTTGATACCTTGCATGTGTAATTGAGATAAGTATTCTTTTAATTCAATCAATATGTCTATGTGTTGGTTGTCTATATCTTGTTCTTGTCTTAATTCCATCATGCTAGGCTAGATCTATCTTGTGTTTACTTGGATCTAATGAAACCTAGATGTTAATTATGTGTTGATTACTTGTTTATAATTGTATTGGATGGGTGAATTCGATGTTAGGCTTAAGAAAACTGGCAGACTTCCAAATGGTAACATGCTTGAACGTCTTAGGAAACATGAACTGATGTGCACTAGGTTTTATTGGTTGTATTTAATACATGAGCCACTGTTTATAATCCCTATGGTTGTGCTGGGCATGGTATAGGAGGAGATAAGAGCTCACTATTCCTAGCGACACTATTCCTAGCTGAACGATCAATCCCCCGGTACTTGTCACTATACTATACTACAACGATCAGCTACACTGCCTGGTGGGGGTTGTAAGCTTCTCAAGATCCCTTGAGAGGTAAAACCTGGTGTGACTCCCACGTACATCAAGTTTTTGGCGCCGTTGCCGGGGAATAGTTATTGTCTAGGTTAGAATTTCTTTTTATTAGGTCTACTTGCTAGATTCCTTTCTAGTAAGATTTTATTTTTATTTCTAGGTTTCCTTTAGTCTATCTTATTTCTTTGTGTTTTTGTTCGTAACTCTTCACCACCCGACATCATGGACGATGGGAACATCCTTGAACCCGTCATCCCACCACAACAAAACCCACCACTAGAACCTCTTAGGCCCCGAACCTTAGGAGAGTATTCCCGACCTAGCCACCAAGGCTATCGAAACACCATAGAGCTCACCGGAGCCAATGTGACTCCCTTGCGATCTGACACCATCCGGTTGGTGCAAAGCGGATGTGCATTCCATGGACTTCGTTCCGAAGATCCAAACCAACATCTGAAGGACTTCCTCAAAATCGTTGATTCCATAGACCTAGGTGTTGAAACTAGAGAGACAACCCGATTACGCCTAATTCAATTCTCTCTACGGGATCAAGCTAGTCAATGGCTTGAGCGTTTACCCGCGTGATCCATCACCACATGGGATAATCTCACCAATCGCTTCCTTACTCAATTCTTCCCACCGGGGAAGACTGCAATGCTTAGAAATGATATTTTGATGTTTGAACAACATCAAGGAGAAACTTTCTATGAAGCATGGGCCCGTTTTAAGGATCTCCTCCATAAGGTCCCTCATCATGTACATATATATATATATATATATATATATATATATATATATATATATATATATATATATATATATATATATATATATATATATATATATATATATATATATATATATATATATATAAATGTATGTATATATATATATATATATATATATATATGTATATATATAAATATATATGTATATATATGTATATATATGTATGTATATCTATATATATGTATATATATGTATCTATATGTATATATATGTATCTATATGTATATATATATATATATATATATATACATATGTATATATATATATACACATATGTATATATATATATATATATATATATATACATATGTATATACATATGTACATATATATATGTACATATATATATGTATATATATATATATATACATATGTACATATATATATGTATATATACATATATATATATATATATATATATATATATATATATATATATATATATATATATATATATATATATATATATATATATATTTCAATTGCGATGCGTACGATAACAAATATTAGAACTACAAGTAAAGTGGTAGACAATTGTGTAAGTATAATGTAAAAGTTATCTTGCATATAAAGAGATGCTAGTTTTGGAATTTAAAAAAATGCTAAATTTGGAAATAGCCTCGTAAGCGAGTTAAGTTTAAAATGGGGGTGCTTGGTGGGGGGTAAAAGGGGTGGGGAATGGGTAAGGAATTGAAAAGGGCTAACATCCTTCAAATAATGGTGCTTGGTAATGGAGGGGTAATGTATTGATTAACCTGTAGTGTGTAATCAATCATTATAGAGTAAATTGGGTGGTAAGGTACTGATTACCCACCTCACTCGTTCCTTTGCATTCCTTTCCATTTCCCTTTCCCCACTTTGAACCAAGCGGACCCTAAGTGTTTTCTTGAATCATAGAAATGCAAATTTTCCTAACTTATAACATAAACCAAAATCAAATGCCCTTAAACCTATATCATTATACCAACTGGGCTATCTCAGTTAGCCAACAAGGGTAACCTTAAGGAGGTATCCTTGGAGAGGTCTAAGGTTCGAGTCTAATCATAGACCTTCAAGGGCCCGAAAAAATAGAAGCAGGAGTGGGGTTTATCCCCTAAGGTGAAAAAGGTTCGGTGCTTGCATACTGCCCAATTGGATGTCACTTTGAGCTACTAACTCGCCGTTCAAAAATAAAAAAAATAAATAAATTATATAAAACCTATATTATTAGTAGTTTTCTATAATCAACTTCATGATAGGTGTGTTTTGGAACAAATTGTTGTTTTTGTTATTAGTTGATGAATATGACCTAAGCCCGTCAGACCACATCCATCAGCTGATAGTTATAGTGTCATTTTGGAAACCATCGTGTTTAACTTTTTGGCTAACTGATTTACAGGTTTAAGCCTACGAGGCTACCATCACACAAACTTTGATCGGATCAAGCTTTCCTTTCTTAAAATGTTAATGTGGTCAAAGTTGTTTGCATCAAACATAATTTGAGCTTAAGATCTTTGTCATATTTTAGGGGATGGCAACGTTGAAGTCTATGGATCGGCATGGCTCGACAACCATCGGCAAGCTCATTGCCTCCTAGTCGGCATGCAATATTCGGCAACACATACGATGAACATCACCGATCGGCATGAAGTATACATTCAAAAAATTGTACCGTTGGAATGTGTTGGATTAAGTTTAGGCATGGTTAGGCAACATTGCCACTAAAAATAAGTACTTAGGCATTATTAGGCATGAAATGTGTTGAATTAATTCTATTGGCTAATTACAATTAAGTTTTAGGTATGGTTAGGCAACATTGTCACCCCTTAGTAATGATATTTACATGCTTTTTACAATTCGATTACCAGTGAGTGGTTGAAGCTGGTGAAATTAAAGGCTAATAAATGAAGCAATCCATAGAAGACATCAACAACTCTTCGAAAATACTAGCCTAGTTGACGTAAGGAAAAAAAGCACACCTGATAAACGAAATTAAAGTTTATGTATCTGGAACTCGATACCTTTAACAATGATTGATACAAAATCTTTTTAAAGACGAATCATTTACGGTAAAATACAGCACAGAAAGCATAAGGGATAATAGCCTATAAATGTATCTTATTTATCACCTTATCTTTTTATATGTATCAAATTAATTTTTTTGTTATTCTATGACCCAACTTGACTTTTGTGTCAATTGTCTGTATTTCTGACTTTTTTGTCTCTTCCGGGTAATAGGAGTCTTAATAAATTGAAGGGCAAAAAAGTCATAAAATACACATAAGTAACAAAAAATGAAAATTGGGTACATAGAATAGCAAAATATTAATTTAATACACATAAAATAATATAACAACAAGTAAGATACATTTATATGCAATTATCCCAAAGTATAATGGGCCAACACATGTTGCACTTTGCATATCCAACATAGTAGCCCAATTCAGCATGTTGAGAACTAGTGTGTGTTCATATGAAGTAGTTCTTGCCTTCTTGGAATTTTTGCCATCATATTTGCGTAATCCAACATTGTAGCCATCGTATTTGTGGGGGCGAAGTCATATATGTCCGTAGGTGCCAGGTATAGCAGTAAACAAGCCAATTTGCGCTCACATATTTTATTCGAAATGTAACCTTTTTACTCCATTGAAGATAGTTACTGGTTTTAATGAGATCAAGTATTGTTTAAGTTGTAATTTGTAAAACAATCAGAATGTGACAAGTATTTCGTACTCCTAAATCTCAAATTGCCCATTTCAAAACTCATTATTTCGCTATCACGTCTCACAACACAAATTACGAGTTTAAAACAAAATTAAACATGGTTTGAATGTATCAGTTACGGGTAAATTCTCCTTGTTTCTAGTGTTATACGTATCTAGAAGAAGTGCCACTAATTTAGAAACATATACTAAATCACACTAATTTACACTTATAATATAATATGGGATTTGCTAAAAACAACATACTAGGTATTGTTTAAGCATTTCATATTTAAAATATTAACATTTAATGATCTCTAAATATTCTATGTTTAACATCACATAGTATATTTAAAATAATTAAAATATATAATTATGTAATATATGAGTTCATTAAATGTGTTTTTTATAAATAAGGAATGCTTAAACAACACCCAGTGGGTTGTTGTTAGTAAATCCCAATATAATACTACGTAATACAGTAGAACGTTGCTACATATTTTTTTTTTTTTTTTTTTTTTTTTTTTTTTTTTTTTTTTTTATCTTGCCATACTTGTGTTTTTTCAGGCCCGAATAAGTATCGGGGTTAACGGACTAAGAAATTGTTGACGACCTGCCAGATCCAAATATATATTATGAAATGATGTTTGACACATACCCTGACCTAACTTTCACCTAAACATTCATAAATTTAACCAACTAAACTAAAAGGCCAAATACAACGTGCATTAACAAAGGAAATATATTTAATATAGATCGACAAAAAGTGTTTATAACATGCATAGACGTAAAAAACAAAGCAAGCAGAATGCACATGTTTAATTAAAATATTGATTAATTTGCAAGCTGCCTTGTCTGATTAGTCCTTTCTAAATATAGTTAAAGTATTACGACCTCCGTCTCAAATTAATTGTTAATATTTTTTAAATGGATGTCTCAAAAAAATTGTCCATTTTTCTTTTTTAGTAAAAACTATGGAATATAATGAGATAATATTTTATTTGGGTGGTTAAAAAATAAAGTGACCCTACTTTTATTAAATTTGTGTTTTTTGTTTCCTGACAATTATTTTGAGACGGAGAGAGTAAGTTCTAATTACTTAAAAAGTCATCTAAATTTTTTGTCTTTGTGTGTACTGAACATTTTTTTCTTATTGTATGTACTAAACTTTCGAATATCGATCATTATTTGTATTTTGTGACTATTCAGCCATGTAAAATGACCATTTTATCTTTCAAATTTTGAAAAAAGTAAGAGTAAAATAGTCACAAAATAAACACAATGACCAAAATTTGAAAGTTGAGTATATACAATGAGGAAAAACAGTTCAATGATATAATAACAAAAAGTGGATAATATGATACATTTTCAAACAATTGGCTCAAGTATTAATATTGATATACACCAAATTATGGAAACTGGAAAGCCCTCAAATCTATTTCATTAGTTGTGTTGTATAACCCATTTGACCCATGACCCAAACTGACCCAACCCAACCCATTTGCCACCTCTATACTAGAGTGTTTTGGAACAAATCATTGTTGTGCGGTATCATTATTTATCAGAGTTGCGATCTCCTAAAAAGGGGATCGAAATTAAAAAGTCTAAAAAGATTTCTAGCCACTAAGCTAGTGTCATGTGTCCCCCACCCACTACCTTTCTTTTTTCTTTAATATTTTTGGTTAGAGGGCATTTTGGTCATTTGACCCATTTTTTAAATTCCACCTTAAATTTCAAATGCAAATAACTTTCAAACGACAAACTTTTAGAAAAAACCGATTTAACCATAATTTTTAAAATTTAATCCTCTTTAATTTGGTATATATATATATATATATATATATATATATATATATATATATATATATATATATATATATATATATTTATATTTTTTTTTTTTTTTTAATTTTTTCGAAACTTTTTTTTTGACATATTTATTGGGTCATGATTTTCTTGAAAATTTTTGCATTTTCGGCTCTAATTTGGTCTAGTTTAAAGGCCGAATTTTGCAAAACTTAAAACACGAAAGTTGTAGCTTCTTGGCCATTCTTTACCCAGAAATTTTAATCACTCAAATCTAATATGATATGAGTGAGATATCGTATGTTAAAGATGACGTTTTACTCATATTTGTTGCACACAACGTGTTTGATGAAATGTTTAGCTTAGATTTTTAGTCTTAAAATCGAGTTAAATGCACTAATTTATGTACAACAATGCACCTTTAGTTATTTTATTAATGTAAGATTAAAAAATTTTTGTTTTTTCTTGTTTTTTTGTTGTTTTTTTTAACTGATGAACCTTATTAACTGATTTTTAAAAAAGGCATTTTGTTCATCAGTTACTTTGGTTGAACTATATTAACTGATGAACTTATTAACTGATGAACATTATTAACTGATGAACCTTATTAATTGATTTTAAAAAAAGACATATCGCGCGTTAAAGAGCCTTATTAACTGACGAACTTATTAAATCAGTTAATAAGGTTCATCAGCCTTATTAACTATTTGAACTATATTAACTGATGAACTTATTAACTGATGAACTTATTAAATCAGTTAATAAGGTTCATCAGTTAAAGAGCCTTATTAACTGATGAACTTATTAACTGATGAACCTTATTAACTGATGAACTTATTAAATCAGTTAATAAGGTTCATCAGTTAAAAAAAAAAAAAAAAAAAAAAAAAAAAAAAAAAAAAAAAAAAAAAACTTTCTGAATCTTACATTAATAAAATGACTAAAGGTGTATTGTTGTACAAAAATTAGTGAATTTTACTCGATTTTAAGACTAAACATCTAAGCTAAACATTTCATCAAATATGTTGTGTGCAACAAATATGAGTAAAACGTCATCTTTAACATACGATATCTCACTCATATCATATTGGATTTGAGTGATTCAAATTTCTGGGTAAAAAATGGCCAAGAAGCTACAACTTTCATGTTTTAATTTATTCACGATTCGGCATTTATGATGGTACAAAATAAGGTCGAAAATGCCCAAAAATCAAGAAAATTAACACCTATTTCGTATGTAAAAAAAAAGTTTTGAAATTTTAACAAAATTTATACTAAATTAAAGAGGATTAAATTTTAAAAATTATGGTGAAATCGGTTTTTTCTAAAAGTTTGTCGTTTAAGAGATATGTGCGTTTGAAATTTGAGGTGGAAAAAAAAAACAAGTAATTTTACTATTTTGCCCATATCCAGATTTTTTAAATAAAATAAAGGGGGGACACGTGGCAGCACCAAATTTCTTTTTAGGCTTTGCAATGTTTGGGTACTTTGCAAGAGATCCGACATCTTATTTATCAAGTGATGTAATTATATATGTTTGAGTTTAAAATATATGCTTGCCCTTCAAAAAAAAACAAAACAAAGTGATGCAATTATACATCTTCTATATAATAAAACAAAACTTCTTGTGGGGACCTTTTCATTTAAAAAAATCAAATCATATCTTATTAGTAATAATCAAATTACTATAATTATTATTTCCTTAAATATTAAATAAGAAAAGCCTAAATACTTCTAAATTTATCCGTATTTTATAAAAAAACGAATGTGATCTGTAATCATTCAAAAAAAGCTTACAAAAGTATATGTGTCAAAAACTTAAAAACGGCGGAGCAAGTTTTTCAAATATTTTGGCTGAAACTTAAAATTCAATATCATTCCCACTAAAAATCCTGAAGTCCCAACATTTCCAAATTCCTCCTCCATCAGTCAAAGTCGATCTCTTATCATTCATCTACGCACAATCATCGACACAAGAACATCTCCTCCAAATCTAATTATTAGTAAAACCCACTACATTCTTAAATAACCCTAATTCAATACCTCAATCAAAATACAATGATTTTGAAGGTTCTATTATAATGTGAATATGTGATGGATGAATACAAAAAAATTAAAGGCCGATTTCATTGATTGACAATAAGCTAATTTACCTAATTTTTCTAATTTTAGTTAAAGATTTTTTGTGATTTTTATGTATATTGTAATGATTATTTGTAAGATTTTGTTAGTACCAAGATAAAAAAAAAAAAAAAAAAAAAAAAAAAAAAAAAAATTGTGAATCTTCGATGTAGGTTTAGTGTTTTTTAGCTAATTTTGCCCAAATATTGTTCAAGAATGTTAATTTTGTTTAAGAATGTTATAAAGATGTAAAGTTTATGTGTCTACATGATTGATTTGATAGTGATTGCAGCAACTTGGGTGAATCAAGTTCGATAGATCACAAATCACATGGATTAGGTAGTTCTACATATAATCTTACAAGACTGAGAACGGGTTAGCAATTCAAAGTGTTCAAAAAATGGATTATAACCTTAGAAGATTAAGAGTGGCTGAGCTACTATCATAGAAATAATTGGTGAAAATATTTTCATGTTTGTTTGCATTTGATGTTGAACTAACCTCTTATTGAAAACTACCTAGCTTGCCCCAATAAGCGGTTGCGATCAGTATGAACACATAAGTAGAAAAATAAGCAGTCTGGTATCTAAAATTAAACTTTAGCATTAGCATTCAAATATGGTGAATATTGTTTGGTTATAATATCATTCTAAACCAAAGAAGTACGATTACTAGAAAAAGAGTAGGGTGCGTTTGATATGCTGCGAGGAATGACAATGGGTATGAGTTTGATAGTAGTGGTGGGGCCTCAACTATGAAAGTTCCATTCCCCTCTAGTTTGAGGTATATGGAGTATAGATAATATTGAACTTTCATAGTCATAGTTTTGGGCCCTCTCAACTAAAACAAACATCATTAATCAATATGATAGTCATAGTTCCATTCCCTTAGTACCATACCAAACGCACCCTAAGAGTACATTGAAAAAGGGTATGGCTACATCCTGGGGAAAAATGGAGTTAAGGCCAGTTGTAGGTGCATGCATAAGTTGATTAAGGTTTTTGATGTCTTAAGGTTAATTGCTTATAGTTGTTTGTTTGTATTGTATGTGATTGCTTAGTAATGTATAAGTTGCTTATCTCTATTAGCAGTTTAAATAAGCAATCCTAGACAGTCCAAAGAGGCCGAATAAGCAGTTTCAATGAGTAATCCTAAGCAATCCATATATTAGGGGTTGCTTGGGGTTTCTTATTGAAAATGCTTATACAGCGTGTTTGGGAGTGCTAATACAAATGCTTTTCTTCATGTGTATATAATAACAAGACAAACCAATCGGCAATCACTGGCACATGTCTTCTAATTAGGCCTTCTACACTTCAAATTAAACAATCTCGCATTTGATAGAAATTAATTAACTATGAGCAATCTTTATATACCATTTAATAATTGTTTCATTAGACCAGGTTATGCAGCAAATAACGCTGAAATAGTTCATCCCGTTTTAGTAGCAACCAACAACCAAATAGTGTCAAAAACATGTTTAGGAACAAAACGGTAACACTAAAACAAGTACATGTTAAGGACACCATTACTACTGTGATGACCATATTTTTTTACTATTAAAATCATAACTTGAGCATTACAAAGAATTAAGAAGTTATTTTTATGTCAAATCTTCGTATTTTTTGTTCACTTTGTTTTAATTGTAAGTTTGGTGACACTAAGACTGATTACAGTGTCAAAAATGCATAAAAGGCAATCTGGATAGCAAGACTTAAGTGCAATTGCTGATCTTTTGACTATTTTTATAAATATTATTGTATATAGAATTATACAAGGTATTAGGATGTGGTATTCATATCCCATTGTTCAACTTATTTTTGGGAACCTTTAGCAACCATTAACATGTTTAGTTGTAATATAGAAGCTTTTGGTATCATCGGTTAATGTTCATAGAGTAATTGTCTGTAAGTTTGACAAACAATGCAAGTCACAATTTCATGAGAATCTTTATGATGAAATAAAAAAAGATTAATGCCGGCTTTACCTTTTTTTCATTAGTTGGGAGTTTGGGATTGTTTATTACTTATTCTTTTTTTTGCTTAACTTTAGCTTATTTATTTGTAGGCAAATGTGCAGTTTCAGTTAGCAGGTTGGGACATGAATATTTTCAAAGTGCGTATTTTGAGAAGATGCTATAGTTATGTTTGTTGTTGCACTTCCTGTTGTAGATAATGAAGGCACAAAATTACCAAAGCTTGATGGATATATTTGTTGTTTAAGCTGCAAATGGGATCTGCAGAGGGGAAATCGATTATTGATCGACCAGAGGAGGGCGTTTCTGGTTTAGTATTTGCGAAAAGAAGTTTGTTTTCTATGAGCAGAATAGGTCTTACCAACTTTATTTTGGTTAAAATCACGTAATTTCAATTTCAAGTTTTAGATAACCGATTTGTGTATCTGATTATCTTTGTTTTCTTATAGGTGATCAATTATTTGATACCGAGAGTTAAAATTGTTACAGGATTGAATCAAGGTACAAAACTTCTATTGCCTCATTTTTATTGAAATAGTTGCGTTTTGAGACTACAAACAAGCATTAAACATGTTTTAGCCAAATTGCCTACCTTTATCGGCTTAACTATGGCGTGTTTGGCTAAGCTAATGGTTTTAGCAAAAAGCCATTTCTAAGAAACGTTAAAAAAGTTTTTTCCCTATTACTGAATTGATGTTTAGATTTTTCACACAATCTGTACCATCATCTTAAACAATACATTCAAAGAAATTTAAGTTAATTTGCTTTTATTTGTTGTTATTTGTGTTGCACTTTTTTATTTGTAAATATATATTAAGCAAGAATATATGGTTAATATTTATAGCTGGAAAATTTGACCCATTTACTTAAATGAGTCTATTTAAGTTACACACGCAAAAGAGTAAATAAAAAAACAGCTTTCAAGGACATGGGTTAGTCAAAGTGTCGAAAGTCGACCGAATTTAATATCCAAGCATAAAACATATTTGGTCATTTTTTTAGATATTATATTACTATCGAATCAATATACTTTAGTGATTATACACTTATTATTTTTTTTAAACAAACTTCTAAAGAAAAGTGGTCCAACCCGACCTAACATGTTTCGACGTACAAAAACTACGACTTTGTCTTACACCTGTTTACGCATAGTGCATACTTCCTTCAATTATATATTCTTGCTGAGATAACTTCAGTTATGTAAGATTCATGTTTTGATCTTCCTGGCCCATATCTAATTTTTAAGTATTCTCGCCAAACAACGATATGCTCTAATGACTAAGTGTTTTATTACATTAGACAAACACCCCCTAAAACATATGCTTTTTTGACCAGGCTATGCAACGAGTAACGACTATATAGTTCATCCAATTTTTAGCAGCACAGAACAACCAAATTGTACCAAAAACATGTTAAGGAACAAATCGATAACAATAAAACAAGTACATGATAAGGACACCATTACTACTATGATGATTATGTTTGTTTTACTATTAAAATCATAATTTGAACATTTTAAAGAATCAAGAAGCTATTTTTATATCAAAATCTTCGTATTTTTGCTCGCTTTATTTTAAGTATAAGTTTAGTGACAATGATACTGATTTGACAACGTAAAAAATGGCTAAAAGGAAATCTGGACAGCAAACCTTAAGTGCAGTTGCTCAGATTTTTACTAATTTTATAAATATTATTGTATCTAGAGTTATACAAGATATTACGAGGTGGTATTAATATCCCAATGTTCAACTTATTGTTGGGGACATATTAAAAATAGTTTTGAGTCTAATATGATCGAAACATAGGCTGATAAACTTACGGTTCATAATGGATCAAAAATGACAGTTTTGAGAAAAAACATGATAGAAAGTCATTAGCGTTGAAAACCTTATGATAAATAATGACTAATTCGACAATTCTAATGTGTATATAGGTTCTGGACAAGAATTATACTTCTCTTTTATGGAGCAATAATGTTAAGTAGAAGGATGGTGCATAGCTTTAGAGTGCTAAGGCACATTTCAGGAAACTACTATATTGCATGTGAAGTTCCAGATTTTTATTTATTTATTTATTTATTATTATTATTTTTTTTTTGCTTTTGATTTTGTGATCTTTTGACATATTCAATTTGTTATATGTTGTCATTTCTAAGGGGGTGTTTGGGATTGCTTACAAAAACTATTCATTTCTTTATTGTGTTTTGATATAATAGATCAACAATTTTTACATGGCGTGGGTTTGTTTATCCATGTGGTAACATGGGCGATGGTAGCACCTGTAAGACCTGTTATGAGCTCCTCTAGGAAAAATGGTTCAACATTCATCCTTAAGTTATCATACATGTAATCACACATTACACATTTAATGTGTATACATATACACGTACTCGAAAAAAAAATTATCAAAAAGTAATTGTGTTACGGTAGGCCATTAGTTGTATTCACACACTTGTGATAGGATGCAAGGTTTTGGAAGTTTCTCATGGAAGTACTTTTGTGAAAATACTGCTTTTAAGTTAATGGTGAGTTTGTATTTGTGAATGAACAAATGATTACGAATACATTGGTTTTTGTCACGAGTTCAATTTGTGTAATTTATATTATAAATATCACTAGAAAGAATTTTTTTATCCCCTATTGTGTTTTGCTGAATTTCTTTGCTAATATGATAGTTTAGTTAGGTTTTGAGACCGTCGTTGGTGTCTCATTAGGAGTCTTCCCATTTGATATGTTTTTTATGTAAATTTTAAGAAATATATTCGCTGTTAATGCAACAAATTAAGGTATTTGATTCGGGAACAATCTTATCACAATACATATTCGGTATTAAAAAACAATAAAAAATTTATGTCAAAATCCCGTGCGTGCACGGGTATTATAACTTGTGTTGCTTTATAATAAAAACTCTTCCTCGTCAATGAGATCCATAATAAAAGGAAAAACACACCAATAACAACCAAGTTACCATTTGGACAACTTAAAGTATATGGATCTCAATACCTTTGGACCATTGTCTACAAAGAAGTGTTTTAGCAATGACGGCGACTGCAAAATTCTTTAAAAAATATGATGACGTATAGCACGGACATCAGCTTATTGGGTCAGGATCATACCATATACATTTGGGCCCAGCCCAACAATACAAGTTGGCAAAAGCACCGGGCCGCCACTAAGCACAATGATGAACGAGTTGCAGTCCCAATGCACAAAGACTCACGCAGATCACCTAAAGGATACTTCCGCAGTACTCCAGCGGACTGGCCAAATAACCACGGAAGATGATCTATGTCTGCAACCACGATTAGCTACGGATCTTTGCCTGACAAGGCCCCACTCTAGCCACTAACAATAATAAGCGAAATACTAGAAAACCCTAGTATTGAACTCGCCTATAAAAAGGAGATCCCCACACATTTGCGAGGTATGACTTTCTCACACATACTAATACACATACTTTAAACATTCTCTGACAAACATGATTTCTTACTCTCACGCCAGAGCTTAATCGTTGGGTCCATCCCCACGGTAAGGCTAACAGTCTACTTTGATTGTGTAGGGAATCATCTCATTACTTGGTCTAGTGCAAGCAAAATCTATAAGCGGCCCGTTGGAACGGCCCAATACGTAATTCCAATACAATCAAATATTCATCACATATTTTGCACTAACAAGATAAATTACTTTACTGAAAAAAAATATGCAAAGTATATATTGAAATTCCTGTGACCTAACTCGTTTCATATGATTTTCATTATACCAAAATCTTAAATCCCTAATCAAACTACGTCGTATTGCACCTCCTTTTTCCCGCCAAAAATTGCGAAGGCCCAGTCTAGATAACCGGTGGCCTGTTTACTTCCTTTTTCGGGTTTATGCTGGCCCATATTAGTTTGTACATGTTTAGACACATGTATCACATGAATATCTATTGGTGGATCCTTTCTTTTTCACCAAACACTTTTACCATATGGCCAAAAGTCTAGCTGCAGTACAGCACGCACGTGCATTCTCACCAAACTATCATAAAATATGGACAACATTTCATTCGTAGTACACTATGGACGTGTGGTATGTACTCTCACTGCTATTAGAAGCTTCTTCATGATCATAAACTAAGCTGCTCAAAAACAAAAGCAAGATAAAGAACAAAATTATATATATATATATATATATATATATATATATATATATATATATATATATATATAGGGCGGCATTGAGATCTGTTGGTGACAAAGGTATTCCGTAGCTTTATATATCAATGTTTTAGTTTTTTGTTATATGATATGCATGTCTTTTGCTTCTTTTTTACATGTGTATGTTGATAATAATGGTGCTCAGTGTGCATGTACAAAAGATCTGAAAACGTTATACAAAGGTGTTTGCAAATCGGTATGGCCGTTTTCATTACCTTGGTTTTACTTATTATGTTCATGTGCTTCAGTTACATCCATGTTGCACTTGCATGTGCATTATCCAGTAGTTTATGTTTATAGTTGCTTTGAATGGTTGCACGCAATTTATTGATCTACCTTTCTCATGCTGCCCTTTAATATGATTCGCCATGCTATCATCTGCCGTTCATTTTACCCTTAATTGATTATCGTATTACCTATTTGCTTTTAAATCATTACTATGCGTACTAAACAAAAATCCAGGCCTAGACCTACTTCTGATGGGTCTTTAGGATCTGCGGATATGCCTATGGTTACTTCTGCTCGCCCTTTAGAATCTTGTTGTAGTCCTATTCTTTTAGAAGGAATGCAGTGTGCAGATGTAACTACACTAGGCAAGAGGCAGAGTGCCCTAGACGAGACCGACTGTTCCTTGACTTCTGTTCATAAGAAGGCCTGTTATAGTCGACGGGTGACAGACGCAAACGACGACCAGACTTTGCAAGATGTGTTGGCCAAAAGACCTTTACAAGATTTGCGCGCTCACGTACAAGGTGCAGACACACATAAACGGAAGGCAACACAGGTTTATAAAGTTGATGACGGTGGTTCAAAGAAACAGTATGTCCCATCTTCTGACACTTTGTACAATGGATTAAATTTTGCTCATCAAACAATTGGTCCCAGTTGCACTGAAGACGATATTAGTAATTTGATGCCTGCATCACAAAGCCAGAGAATATGTATGTAAAATCATGTTTCACTTTTAAATTCCTTTGATTTTCGTATTGATGTCTGGCAGTTGCTTTTGCCCTTACTTTTCCAATGTTCTTTCTTTCAGGTTCTGATAACAAACTACAAGTCCAGGGCACATGTGCCTTTGCTTCACACTGTTCAAAGATTGTTGCTCCCGTAACTCCAAGATCGTTTGATAAAGGAAAGAATAAAGCACCTGAATACACTGAAACAGATTTTTGTGTATGTCGCATACTCTTTTTTAGCTGTTATTGTGTTTTATGTTTGAAATAACTACTTCTTTTGACTTATTGCCTTTGTATTTGAATCTTGAAGCTGATGAATTGTTATGTGAAATAGAGGACAATGACATGTGCCTTTTCGGCCAACAATATGGCTGCTCTTATCGTAAGTTACATATATACATTATACAAATTGTTATTCGGAAATTTATATGATGTTAAACCTTTTTACCTACAATTGAGATGCATACTTTTGTTAATATATGCGTCATATTTCTAGTTAAGCCATCATATTCAGCGTCAATGCATGTCCGGCCAAACGAAAGGTTGCATGACCAGGCGCCTATTTGCGAAGGTTTCTTTCTGTCGTTTACTTTTAATACCTTTACATTATTACATACTTCATTTGCTTATTTATATTAGTATTTCTGTTAGTCCCCTCTTACTTACTTAATGATCTCCTTTTATTTGTTGCAGCCAGTGTCCCACTTTCATCAGGTCCAACACTTCCCGCACAAGATCTTCTATTTGTTATTAAAATTTCATTGCACAATCCAAATGTGATATTGATATTTTCATGGTGCCTCTCTTACTTATCTAATGATTTTAATGTTTATTTGTTCCAGGGCACATAGGCCTTCCGTCAAATCAGACACTCTCTGTGCAAAGTCCGACACTTCTCATGCAAGGTCTCTTATTTATTTTTGATATTTTATTCCAGCCTATAAATGTACATCGATATTGAAATGTATACATTATATTCCATGCTGAGTTAGTGTCTCATTCACCTATAATGCAGGTACCGTGTCTTCTACGTCCATGCCCAGTCACCATACAGTGTCTCCAGTAGATCCAGAGATTAACAGTTCACAAGGTTATGTCTTATCTTTTTGTATCTTAATAATATGTTTTCCTAATTCTTAAAGTACTCTTATACCATCAAATGAAGTTAATTTTCGGTTTCTTAATGACTTTTTAATGATGCTCTAACAGTACTGATGAGGCGAAAAGTGTATCGCTTTTAAGGGGCATTTAAGCCCGAATTCGAGATTATTTGATCAAATATAGCCCTAAATCGATCCTTTTGTCATTTTAGGTACTTTTGGAGAGAAATTTGGAAAAGGAAGCATTTTGGAGCATAAAAGTGAAGAAAACGGCAAAGTCTCAAATTTTTTGCTGGGAACAGTACCTGACGACGTCAAGGGTTTGTTAGTGACGGCGTCAAGAGTGATAAAAGAAGTGGATGTGGAAATTATAACGTGACGATCCAAAACATTTTTAGGCTATTTGGCCTGACGGCGTCACCTAGGCCGTCAGGGTCCTATTACACGTGACGGCCCAAAGCTCATTCCTACATGACGGCATCAGAAATGGATCTAGGCAATACGAATTTCATCATGGTGGCGAGTTGACAGCGTCAGAGGTTAACACATGACGCCGTCAGGATGCATAGTCTATATATATTTTTCCAATTTTTCATTGTAGGTGTGCAACTTTGAGGGAATAAAACCCTAGACGAATTTTCCAGCTATTTGAAGGGTTTCAACCTTTGTTTCTTCCATGTTAAATTGAAGATAAGTACTTATTCAAATCATTCAATATGTCTATGTGTTGTGTGATTATATCTTACGCTTTTCTTCTCTTTAACATGCTAGGCTAGGTTTTTATTGTGTTTGCTTAGATGTAGTGAAACCTAGATGTTGATTATGGATTGTTTGTTTATAATTGTTACGGATGATTGTATTCGATGTTAGGCTTAAAAAAACTGGCAGACTTCCATTGGTAACTTGCTTGAACGTCTTAAGAAACATGATCGCAGGTGTACTACGATTTTTGGTTGTATTTAATGCGTAAGAGAATTCTAATGATCCAATGTTAGGAGCTTCTAACGGTTCGACATAGGAGTGAAGTAGGATCTTATAGAGTTAGGGAATATTGTACACGACCCTACGACTAGTATTAAGGAATATAACCCGTCATCCATGAAATTGTAACAAGCTAATCAACCTATAAAAGATATCTAGGGAGTAATGAAATCTGAGTAAACACAACATTCTCATTATTGTTTCCACCACATTAGTATAATAGTTTAATTTTCATTTATTTTATTATATTTTTATCGCATTAGTAGTTAATTGGGTTAGTTGGATAGCAACTAATTCCGCCCACTCCTTCAAAACCCGAGATTTTACTTGCTTTCATAAAATATAAAAAATACAAAAAGAATCATCCCTCACCTCTAGACCTAGTTTAGTAGGTTTTCTAATCCTAGCGACAATATTCCTGAGTTGAACGATCAATCCCCCAGTACTTGTCACTATACTATACTACAACGATCAGGTACACTGCTTGGTGGGGGTTGTAAGCTTCTCAAGATCCCTTGAGAGGTAAAACCTGTTGCAAGGGCGCAATTCCCACGTATCAAGTTTTTGGAGCCGCAACCCGGGGAATAGTTATTGTCTAGGTTATGATTTCTTTTTATTAGGTCTACTTGTAAGATTCCTTTCTAGTAAGATTTTTATTTTTATTTTTAGGTTTTCTTTAGTCTATCTCATTTCTTTGTTCCTTTGTTCATAACCATCACCATCCACCATCATGGCAAATGAAGATCTCTCTAACTTTAGAATCATTAGGAGTCGTAGTTCCGTAAGAAATCTTGTTTTGCCACATGCAAAACCTGAAAGGGAAATGCATAGGCTAAAGCAATCTCTCCCAACACCCGAACCATCTAGCATGGCCATCAACTTTGATGAGGCCCTTTCTTAAGAAGATTCAGATAATCACCTCACGCCCTCTATCCCCCAATCCAACAACGATATGAGCACCCCCGAAACTCCCACCCCTACGCGCCTTAAGGACTACTCCTCCCCGAATCCTCGTGGCTTCTCAAATGCCATTGTTTTCCCAAACGAACGCACCGATGAGGTCTTGCGTGCAAACGATGTTTGGCTTGTCCAAAGTGTATGCAAGTTTCGCGGACTACATACTGATGACCCAATTCAACATATCAGGGATTTCTTGAAGATAGTGGACACCCTCCACACGGATGGGGCCACTAGAAACACGTCCTGATTATGATTCTTCCCTTTCACTCTTTATGAAGAAGCCAAGGAGTGGTATGATAGACTTCCCTCCGAGTCTATTTTTGCATGGGAGCAACTTATATCCAAGTTTTATGAGAAGTTCTTCCCAGCAGGGAAAACCTCAGCATTTAGGGATAGGATCCTCCATTTCCGAAAGGGAAAGGACGAACCCATCCATAAATCATGGATTAGATTCAAGGATCTAATAAGACAAGTCCCCCATCATGGCATCGAACTCTGGCCTCTGGTCCATATCTTCTACGACAATGTCTCCCCAAACGACCAGAACGGAATCAATAATTCAAGAAAAGGGAAAATAGCTAATCTGAGCGCCAAGGAAGGGTGGAATAGGATTGAGGAATATGCTCAAGACCAGGACGATACTTGGGATGAACCCGATTCGACTATGAGCATATCCGAAATCACACAAACACCTTCGGATCGGCTGAGGAAAATTAATGAAAGGGTGGTATACCTTGCAGGGTTGCGAACAACCAAAAAACTTTCAAATCCTTACTTGATCTGCGACTACTGTGGGGCCCCGCATGAAGTAGAGGAATGCAGAGGAGAAACCACGACCGAACATGCGTGTTTGTCGGGAAATGCATCTACGCTGACCCCTCCCTTCTGCCTTTTTACCAAAACGATGATTATACCCTTTGGGGGAATCTGGTGAAAAGAAAAGAATGAGAGTAAGGCCCTGAATTCAAAATCAGGAGCACTTTTAAGGATGACCTTGGGCACTTTACTCAGGAAAAAGGCTTACAATTGAAAGGGCTTGACGAGCTCATCGCTGAGCAACAGAGTGACATGGAAAAATGGTTCAACAAGCTTAATGCCACCCTTGATGGCCATAACAGGCCCCCAATAAGCCAAAAAGATCCCCTGCTCGCGGTTACTACTCGATCCGGAACAACCTCCTCAGATGACCTCATCTCCACCAACTCCACCGAACCAACCTGTGAGAATCCCCTTTCCTTCCTGCCTAAAAAATCAGAAGATTGAAAACGATAATAAGAGATTCTTGTCCTATCTAAAAGATTCAATGGTCACCATACCTCTCCTTGATGCTTGCTATCACATGCCCAATTATAGCTCATACTTTAAAAGATTATTTGCCAACCGAAAGAAACTCGAGGGTCTTGTGACTCTGGGAGAAGAATGTTCAGTGGTGACCCAACGAGGGCTACCAAAAAAGATAGACGACCCAGGAAGCTTCACCTTGCCCTGTTCCATAGGATCTCTATCGATAAAGAATGCTATCGCCGATTTAGAGGCAAGCATCAACCTCATGCCCTACTCCATGTTCCTCAAACTAGGATATTCCGGACTAAAACCTACCCATATGAACATCCAACTAGCCGATAGATCGGTCAAATATCCCTTGGCGATATGCAAGAATGTGCTAGTTAAGGTAGGAAAGTTCAAATTTCCGGTTGACTTCGTGATCTTGGAAATGGAGGAGGATGATCTGGTGCCCATCATCTTAGGGAGACCCTTTCTTGCCACCGCTCGTGCAGTTATTGATGTTCACGATGGCAAGTTAACCTTACGAGTAGGGACCGATAGCTTGACCTTTGATATTAAAGACACTATGAACCTATCTCTCGAAGTGGCTAACCGGCTCTATTTCATCGGAGAGGTTGATGAATTAACTGATGTCATTGACAATTGTGTTGATGAACAAATCGAAGAAGGCTGGTTACGTGATGAGAGTTTCCTCCCCATAATGGAGAAGGAAAAGACGGTGAATGCTAGCGCAATCTCCTTCTACCCCAAACAAGAGACCACTGAACCGCTCGAACTCCGTAAACCCGAAAACAAGCTAAAGCCCTCCATTATTGAACCACCCAAGCTAGAACTTAAGGAACTCCCAAACCACCTGGAATATGCCTTCCCCAGGGAGAGGATCAACTGCCAGTGATCATAAATTCTTCCCTTGAACATGGGCAAAAGGATAGACTCTTAGGAGTTTTAAAGAAATATAAAGGAGTCCTTGCATGGAGTGTAGCCGAAATTAAGGGGATTGACTCAACCTTTTGCACGCATAAAATTCTTATGGAAGAAGACTATAAACCAGCCGTGCAACCCCAGAGGCGGGTGAATCCCAACATTAAGGAGGTGGTGAAAAAGGAAGTTATCAAACTCTTGGATGCAGGGCTGATATACCCGATTTTAGATAGTCCATGGGTTAGTCCTGTACAGGTTGTACCAAAGAAAGGAGGAATGACTGTGGTGAAAAATGACAACGGTAAGATGGTACCTTATAGAATGGTTACTGGTTGGCGGGTATGCATCGATTATAGAAAGCTCAATGATGCAACCAGAAAGGATCACTTTCCCCTCCCGTTCATTGACCAAATGTTGGAAAGATTATTCGGGCACGAGTACTACTGTTTCTTGGATGGATTATCAGGATATTTCCAAATCCCCATAGCCCCTGAGGACCAAGAAAAAACCACATTTACTTGCCCTTATGGAGCATTCACCTATAAGAGGATGCCTTTTGGGCTGTGTAACGCTCCCGTCACTTTTCAGCGATGCATGACCGCAATCTTTCACGAGTTAATGGAAGACAACATGGAAGTTTTCATGGATGATTTCTCAGTCTTCGGGGACTCATTCGACCGCTGTCTTGCTAACCTTGAAAAAATGCTCAAACGTTGCGAGGAAACCAACTTGGTCCTGAATTGGGAGAAATGCCATTTTATTGTAAAAGAAGGGATTGTGCTAGGGCATAAGGTCTCAGGAAATGGGATTGAGGTGGACCAAGCAAAGGTTGAAGCTATATCTAAACTACCTTATCCCACTATAGTTAAGGCAGTACGTAGCTTCTTGGGTCCTGTCGGGTTCTACAGGAGGTTCATTAAGGACTTCTCTAAAATATCTCGGCTAATGACTCAATTGCTTGTAAAGGATGCCCCTTTCGATTTCTCTCAAGAATGCAAGGATGCATTTAATCTCCTGAAAAAGGAACTCACGCAAGCCCCAATCATGGTTACACCCAACTGGGAATTACCTTTCGAGATCATGTGTGACGCTAGCGACTATGCTGTTGGAGCAGTATTAGGCCAAAGGCTTGACAAACAATTCCAACCAATATACTACACTAGCAAAACTATGAATCCCGCTCAAGAGAATTATTCTACCACCGAAAAAGAACTATTAGCCGTGGTGTTCGCCTTCGACAAATTCCGCTAATATCTTGTCCTTTCAAAGACGGTCGTTTTTACTGGTCATTCGGCTCTTCAATACCTTTTTGCTAAGCAAGACGCTAAACCATGACTAATTTGGTGGATCTTGTTGTTACAAGAATTCGATGTTGAAATTCGTGATAAAGGGGGCAGAGAATTTAGCTGCTGATCATCTCTCTCGTCTCAAAAATCCCCTCCTTAGTGATCTTGACAAGAATGAGATTCGGGACTCATTTCCTGACGAACAGCTTATGTCAATGACAGATTCTGAGCCATGGTACACTGATTATGCTAATTATCTTGTAAGCAGGCTCATTCCGGAACACATGACTAGACACGAAAAGAAAAGGTTCTTTACCCAACTAAAATACTACTTCTGGAACGAACCTTTCTTATTCCGATTTGCGAAGATGTCCTGATCAAGTAATCAGGTGCTGTGTTTCGGGAAAAGAGGCGATGAAGATTATGAAAGAATGTCATTCGGGCCCTTCTGGGGGCCATCATGGGATAAACACCACCGCATGGAAAATTTTCGATGCAGGATTGTATTGGCCTACAATATTTCGTGATGTGAAGGATATGATACAACCATGCGATGCATGTTAAGGAGCCGGGAATATATCAAGAAGAGATGAAGCGCCTCAGAATTTTATACAAGTTTGTGAGGTTTTCGATGTTTGGGGAATCGATTTCATGGGACCCTTTCCATCTTTAGGGGGGAACGAATACATATTAGTGGCCATTGATTATGTTTCAAGATGGGTGAAAGCACAATCCCTTAGGACCAACGATGCTAGGGTAGTCATTCATTTTCTGAAAAAGCTATTTGCTAGGTTCGGCATTCCTAAAGCTCTCATTAGTGATAGGGGACCCACTTTTGCAATGCGAAAATGGAAAAGGTCATGAAAAGATATGGAGTCTCCCACCAGTTCTCGACTGCTTATCACCTGCAAACCAACGGTCAAGTTGAAAACACCAACAGGGCGATAAAGAGAATATTGGAAAAGACGGTTAATCAAAACAAAAAAGACTGGTCATTTAAACTTGATGAGGCCTTATGGGCATTCCGAACGGCCTACAAGACACTTATTGGAACGAACCCATTCCGCATGGTTTATGGTAAGGCGTGTCACCTTCTAGAGGAACTTGAACACAAGGCTTATTGGGCATTTAAGGCATGTAATTTGGACTATACGGTCGCTGGAACGAATAGGTTCTTACAGCTCCATGAGCTTGATGAATTAAGGCTAGAAGCGTATGAATCCTCCGTTACATATAAAGAAAGGGTAAAAAGATGGCATGACCAGCGAATTAAGAAACCTAAGAAGTTCTCAGAAGGAGACAAAGTTCTATTGTATAATTCCTGGTTAAGGTTATTTCCCGGGAAACTTAAATCTATATGGTATGGACCTTTTACTGTGAGAAGCTCCTCTAAAGAGGGCATTGTTGTGTTAATGGATGATGAAAATAGAGAATTCACTGTAAACATACAACACGTAAAACATTATCAAGAAAGTGGTAATGAAATGATTAGTGAAGAGGATGTAACATTTGATGACGAGGTCACGTAATAGCCCATGACCTTGAGTCTAGCTACAAGACTCGTAAATAAAGAAAAGTGCTTCTTGGGAGGCAACCCATGCTTTGTGTGTTTTTATTTGGTTGATTTTTATTTGTTTTATGTTATTTGTTTCCGTATGCATGTTTTATTTTTATTGTTGGTAGATAATGTTTCAAACTAAATTGTGAAAATGCTTTATTTTGTTGTTTAACTTTGTCTTAACTTCCTATAAGGTATTTTGCAAAAGCTAAGTGTAAGGGAAAACCCCAAATTTGTTTATAAGAACAAAAATGATCATGATTCGCTACAATATTAAATGAACATGTATATTAGTAATTGTTAGAGTCAAATGCTTGTATCGAGTCATTATGATGTTTTCCAGGATTTTCCAGGAAATAGGACATAAGTTTTTCCAGAAATTTTCCGAAAACTTAACATAAAGATTTCTGCAGATCACTTCTGACGGCGTCAGGGTTTAACACCTGACGACGTCACGTGTAAAATTCTAGAAATTTTTCGAGTTTTGTTTTTCTAATGGAGTCTTAAAGTTTTTGCTGATTCTTTAGTTCTGTAAACTCCAGGAAATCTGCAAACATTCATTCCACAAGCATTATCTCTTAAATTGCTTTCTAGGACTTGTTAGTATATATAGGTTGCCACCGATTTTACGCCAGGTTTGCCTTGATTGTTTTCTCAGGTTTAACAGGTTATATATGACAAGAAGATGATTTATATTTCTGAAAGGGAAGCTTTGAACGTTCATTTTCTTGGAGGAAGATCTAACCCTGTTAAAACACTATCCACACCGAACGAATCAGGGGAGTATTTGTTTTCATTCTTTTACCTATTTTACTTTTACATTCTTTAATTGAACATTGGGGACAATGTTCATCCTAAGTGTAAGGGGAGGGTAAATGATGATACCTTATAGGATAATATTGCACTTGAGTTTGTTTGTTCGATGGTAGGTGTGTAATAAAACTAAGAGAAATACTTGTTATTGTAATTTTAGCGCCAAATTTAAAATTTTTTACAATATTTAGGAGTGAAACTTTAGCCTTAACAAGTATCTCATTGATAGGAGTGGTATGACTAGCACAAAACCGTACCATTCAAAAAAAAAAAAATTCCACCCAAATATGTGAGGTTCGCTTTTAGTTTTGATAGGAAAAGCATTCATTATTAGTGCTTATGAGTGTACCGGTAGCATTTAGATTCTAGAACTTGCGTTAGTGATGTATCCCGAGACCGCTAGTGAGACTACATTCGTGTAGTAGGATTTACTACCTAATAGGAGGCATTAGGATCACCCTTGTGTTTAAACCCGTATCATAATTACTTGACCATTTAAGTCATATTACTTGACTAGTAAAGTCAATTAATTTTTCACACACCTTAGCGTTGTACTCATTTTTAGTACACGAAACCCTTAGTACACCCCTCCGAGCCTATCTTTTCGTTTCTAACTTTAAGCATCTTACTTAAAGGAAGAATTTGTTACAACCCACCCAAATGTGCAACCAAATTTGCCTTAGCTTTCCATGTATGCACTCATCTTTAGTGCATTATTGTTATTTGTTTAAACCCTTAGTTAATTATCTAATTGATTACATGTTTGCTAAGTTGAGTCATATCTTGTACATATTGTTTTGGGACGATTGGGACTCATGGGTAAAGTACTTGTGTTATAGAGTAATGGGGAAGAACATCATTTATTACCCCCATATGTGCATTAATCTTAAAAAGTACTCCAAGTGTTTTGATTATCTTGATTCGAGTCATTAGAGTAGTTTATTGTAAAGTATGTAAAACTTCAAGTGTAAGGGGAATGTACATTCTCTATAATGTATTATTATGGATGGTAGGGCAAGAGTGTATGCGGAAAAAAAATTGAAAAAAGAAAGAATATATATATATATATATATATATATATATATATATATATATATATATATATATATATATATATATAGAAAAAAAAGAAATGAGAAAAACATACGGACTACCATCCCATTTCATTCTATGTTTGTTTTATGTTTTTGTTATTTTTGATTTATTAGCTTAAGTCGAGTCTAGTCTTGGCTTAGCAATGCCATATTGTACATGTAATTAACCAAGATGATTAACTCGCCACCAGTAAATATTGCCTTTATCCAACAAAACCGTGTTTTCCATATCCCTACACCTAACGTTATAACCCTTTAAAAGACCTCTTTGATAGTTTATCCTAGGTGCTCACGCCAAGTGGTGGAGGTTCGATCCTTTCCCAAGCCTATGGTAATTTATTTGCTATGACAGGTAGTGAGAGATGTTTTCCATTTCCATATTGTGATATATACTTTATTACACCTGAGAAATGTGAGTATCTAAACACTATTTGTGAGGTGCTAGTGTATGACCTCCGTGCTTGTTTTTGGTTTTTGGTGGAATGACTATTTGTTGTAATTACTTTTATATTAGTGTTATATGACCCCTAACTTGTATAATTAGAATAAAAGTGCATTTGCTTGAGGACAAGCAAATCTCAAGTGTAAGGGTATTTGATGAGGCGAAAAGTGTATCGCTTTTAAGGGGTCATTTAAGACCGAATTTGAGATTATTTGATCAAATATTGCCCTAAATCATTCCTTTTGTCATTTTAGGTACTTTGGCGAGAAATCTGGAAAAGGATGCATTTTGGACATTTTTGGAGCATAAAAGTGAAGAAAACGGCAAAGTCTCAAATTCCTTGCTGGGAACAGTACCTGACGACGTCGAAGGTTTGTTAGTGACGGCGTCGAGAATGATAAAAGAAGTGGATGTGGAAATTATAACGTGACGATCCAAAACGCTTTTAGGCTATTTGGCCTGACGGCGTCACCTAGGTCGTCAGGGACCAATTACACGTGACGGCCCAGAGCTCATTCCTACATGACAGCGTCAGAAATGGATCTAGGCAATACGAATTTCATCATGGCGGCGAGTTGACGGCGTCAGAGGTTAACACATGACGCCGTCAGGATACATAGTCTATATATATTTTTCCAATTTTTCATTGTAGGTGTGCAACTTTGAGGGAATAAAACCCTAGACGAATTTTCCATCTATTTGAAGGGTTTCAACCCTTTGTTTCTTCCATGTTCAATTGAAGATAAGTACTTATTCAAATCACTCAATATGTCTATGTGTTGTGTGGTTATATCTTATGCTTGTCTTCTCTTTAACATGCTTGGCTAGGTTTTTATTGTGTTTGCTTAGATGTAGTGAAACCTAGATGTTGATTATGGGTTGATTGTTTGTTTATAATTGTTACGGATGATTGTATTCGATTTTAGGCTTAAGAAAACTGGCAGACTTCCATTGGTAACTTGCTTGAACGTCTTAAGAAACATGATCGGAGGTGTACTACGATTTTTGGTTTTATTTAGTGCGTAAGAGAATTCTAATGATCCCATGTTAGGAGCTTATAACGGCTCGACATAGGAGTGAAGTAGGATCTTATAGAGTTAGGGAATATTGTACACGGCCCTACGACTAGTATTAAGGAATATAACCCGTCATCCATGCAATTGTAACAAGCTAATCAACCTGTAAAAGATATCTTGGGAGTAATGAAATCTGAGTAAACACAACTTTTCTCATTATTGTTTCCACCACATTAGTATAATAGTTTAATTTTCATTTCTTTTATTTTATTTTGATTGCATTAGTAGTTAATTTGGTTAGTTGGCTAGCAACTAATTCCGCCCACTCCTTCAAACCCCGAGATTTTACTTGCTTTCATAAAATATAAAAAATACAAAAAGAATCATCCCTCACCTCTAGACCTAGTTTAGTAGGTTTTCTAATCCTAGCGACACTATTCCTGAGTTGAACGATCAATCCCCCGGTACTTGTCTCTATACTATACTACAACGATCAGGTACACTGCCTAGTGGGGGTTGTAAGATTCTCAAGATCCCTTGAGAGGTAAAACCTGTTGCGAGGGCGCAATTCCCACGTATCAAGTGCGCCCACCTCCTTCGACAACAACGCAAACATCGACGAGTGTGCAATGTAGTAACCCATCACGAGGTCGACAAGGTTTGGTTCTCTATTTTTTTCATGCTACCTTTCAAACTGTTACTTTAGATATTTATGTTGTATATGCTAATGATATAATATGTTAAATTACATTTTCAGCAAGGCCTACACCGAATCGCCGGCAAAGTGCCCAGGCACCGGCGACTGGAAGACGGCGTGTCAGACAAGGTTTATATTTTTTTGATATTTACCCAGATTTCAGCTTTCCTTGATGCGCCAATAAAGAATCGTTTCTTTACTAAAAACTTACTAATTCTTTTTCAATACTATCTTTTGCATGCAGGCCCTCCACCCACATACATGCATATGGGCCAGTGCAATCGAGTAAGCCGTCATTGCGGTGCTACTTTCTGGCAGCATGAACGGTCCACAACAAGTATAACATGCAACCCAGAATACCATAGATGTTGCAATAGAGGCCAAGTACACCTACCTGTGGCCGACGGCTATCCCGACTATATAAAAGAGTTGTTCACCAACAGGCATTTTTTGGGAAATATTAGGGCGTACATTCAGATGTTTGCGATGACATCTTTGGGCGATGAAATTGACCAATCTGTTAACAGGGGACGTGGTCCTTACGTTTTCAAAATTTCAGGCCAGATTTACCATTGGATAGGGAGCATGTGTCCGGAACAAGGAAAACGACCTAAGTTTTTACATCTATATATCTATGATACAGATAACGAGGTCAACAATCGGCTGGAAAATTTTAAAAACAATGGTTAAGGTCTACGACACGATATTGTACAAGGCTTGATACGTTTTTTGGACGAGCACAACAAATTGGTTCGACTCTTTAGAACACCAAGAGACAGAATGGCAGAATTTGATATCCCCAACTTTAACATCAACCTCTTTGGTGTTGCCGGTTCAAGGCAATACAAATTACCTTCAGGAGATTCGATTGGTGCAATAGTCTTTGAAGGCGGTCCAAATGTCCAAACTGATTTTGATATCATCATTCAGAAACCTGGTGGCTTTCCGAAATGAATCAACAAGCTGCATCCTGAATACATATCATTGCATTTCCCTCTCATTTTTGTTTACGCCGAGCAAGGCTATCACTTGGGACTTACATTAGCTACCGCAGTGGCCACAACTTCAGATGCTCCTAAAAAAACGTCGATGAAGATGTACTATGCATACCAGCTCCATGATCGGCAGAACCAGTACAATTTGATCACAAGAAGTGGCCGATTATTTCAGGAATATTGATAAGGCGAAAAGTGTACCGCTATTGGGGGGGTCATTTAAGTCCGAATTCGTAATTATTTGATCTATTGTTGCCCTAAATCATTCCTTTTGTCATTTTAGGTACTTTTGAGAGGAAATTTACAAAAGGAAGCATTTTGGATGTTTTTGGAGTGAAAAAGTGAAGAAAACGACAAAGTCTCAAAATCCTTGCTGGGAACAGTACCTGACGGCATCAAGGCAACACAAGTGATGGCGTCAAGAGTGTCAAAAGAGTTGGATGTGGAAAATACACATGACGGCCCAGAGTATTTTCAAGGCTATTTGGCCTCACGGCGTCACCAAGGCCGTCAGGGTCAAAAAACATGTGACGGCCCAGAGTAAATTTACACATGCCGGCGTTAAAAGTGGATCTAGGCAATACGACTTTTATCTTGGCGGCGAGTTGACGGCGTCACAAGCTAAAACATGATGCCGTCAAGGTGTAAAATCTATATATAGTTTTCTAATTTTCATTCATTAAGTGTGGAACTTTTGGAGAGCTTCTTGGTAAAAACCCTAGACGAATTTTCTGTGATAATAAGGGTTTCAACCCTTGTTCCATCCATGTTCAATTGAAGATAAGTTTTCCAATAATCATACGATATGTCTATGTGTTGTGTGATTCTATCTTATGCTTTTCCTCTTTTTAACATGCTAGGCAAGGTTTTTTTTTTGTGTTTGCTTAGATGTAATGAAACATAGATGTTGATTATTGGTTGATGGTTTGTTTATAGTTGTTGTGGATGATTGTATTCGATGTTAGGCTTAAGAAAACTGGCAGACATCCAATTGGTAACTTGCTTGAACATCTTAAGAAACATGATCGGAGATGTACTACAATTTATGGTTATATTTATTGCATGAGCGAATTCTAGTGATCCTATGTTAGGAGCTTTTAGTCGGCTCGACATAGGAGTGAAGTAGGAGCTTATAGAGTTAGGGAATTTCGTACACGGCCCTACGACTGGTATTAAGAAATATAACCCGTCATCCATGCAATTGTAACAAGCTAATCAACCGGTAAAAGATATCTAGGGAGTAATGAAATCTAAGTAAACACATTTTCTCTTATTATTGTTTACACCACAATTTAGTTTTAGTTTATTTTATTTTATTTTGATTGCATCTTTAGTTAATTGGGTTAGTTGACTAGCAAATAATTCCGCCCACTCCTTCAAAACCCAAGATTTTACTTGCTTTTATAAAAATATAAAAATACAAAAAGAATCATCCCTCACCTTTAGACCTAGTTTAGCAGACTTTTTAATCCTAGCGAACACTATTCCTGAGTTAAACGATCAATCCCCCGGTACTTGTCACTATATTATACTACAAGGAACAGGTACACTGCCTGGTGGGGATTGTAAGCTTCTCAAGATCCCTTCAGAGGTAAAACCTTTTGCGAGGGTGCAATTCCACGCATCAAATATGTTGTCACTGCTTAATGCAGCATTGAACAATCGCATCTAGATTATATTAGAGAAAAACAAAACGACATAGGAAACGACTACATGGCAGGTCTGTATGACGCAATCTCACGTGGTACCCGTGAAGGCGGACATGCAGGATCGCATTCCCTCATCTTTCACAGGAGGGCCGCGTTACATGTATAGCCACTACCTCGATGCTTTGGCTATATGCCGAGTCCATGGTAACCCGTCGTTTTTTATTACATTTACATGCAATGTAAATTGGCCAGAGATTGAAGATTACATGTGCGAATTTTCACACATAACAGTGGCAGACAGGCCTTATATTGTTGACCGCGTCTTTGAAAGGAAGATCCATGACTTAATAAAGCTCTTAAGAGACACCCGGCCTTTCGGTGATGTACAAGCAGGTACCATTTATATTTCATATGTTTATGTTTATAGCTATTCTAGAAATTCCAAATTGTTTGGATGCTTGCTTTGACACATTTCATTATAGTTATGTATACAGTCGAGTTCCTGAAAAGAGGCTTACCCCATTGTCATATGCTATTATGGATAAAAGAACGCTCGCGTGTCTAGAGTAATGAAGATGTAGATAAATATATGTCAGCAGAATTACCGGATCCGACAATTGATCTTGAAGGGTATAGAGTTATTTCAGAATTCATGATGCACGGTCCATGTGGGTTAGTTAATAAGTCAGCCCAATGTATGAAATGCAGTGACGAATGCAACAAATCATTCCCTAAGGCATTCTGCCCTGCTACATTTATTGACATAAAAGGTTTCGTAAACTACTGTAGAAGAGATACAGGTGTGACAACAAGGAGACAAGATTTTGACCTTGACAATGGTTATGTTGTCCCGCATAATCGGTTACTATGTATGCATTTCTATGCACATATTAACGTAGAATATTGCGAGTGGACGATGCTTATAAAATACCTCTTTAAGTACATCTCCAAAGGTACTGATTGAATAGTTACTCATATCACAAGAACAATTGGAGATGCAGGGCCAAGTACCAGTCGCAATACAACACAGATTGATGAGATTACAAATTTTCAGGACGCTAGGTACATTAGGCTACATGAAGCGTGTTGGAGGATTCTCGGCTTCAACATACATAGCAGAGATCCGCCTGTCCAAATACTTGTAGTGCATCTTCAAAACATGTAGCGTGTCACTTTCAGAGCATCCGACTCTCTGCAATTGGTTGTTGACAATGAATACAACCAAAGAACAACACTAACCGAGTGGTTCTGGTATAATGAACATAATACAGATGGTCGTAATTTAACGTACATTAATTTTTCTAAAGAATTTGTGTGGCATCAAAATGGGAAATATTGGCAACGGAGGAGAAGAACGGGCACTCACTGCATAGGGTGACTGGCGTATGTGCATCCAAGCTCGGGCGATGTATTTTATCTGAGGATGCTCCTCTGTCACCAAAAAGGTAGTCGATCATTTCAGCATCTTCGTACAGTTGATGGGCATCTCTATCCTACATATAGAAATGCTTGCGAAGCGATGGGCCTTTTGGGTAACGATCAAGAGTGGAATATAGCTTTGCAAGAGGCTTCGTTGTCAGCAACGCCGTCTGAAATGCGACGTCTCTTTTGCCAAATACTTATCTTTTGTGATGTATCAGGTCCAATGGCATTGTTTCAAGCACATAAAGATAGTATGTCTGAAGATATTCCTCTTATAGTATGTCTGAAGATATTCCTCTTATATTGTCAAGTATACTGCAGATACCACAGCTACAGGTAAATGCAGACGATTTAGAAGGCCGTCTCATGTATGAAATACAGGCGATTCTAACTTTCTACGGAAAATCTGTTCAAGATTTTGCAATGGATTTACCTCCACCCGAACTACTTCAAATACTAAAAAACAGGGCAATAATGGAAGAACAAAGCTACAGCCAAGAAGAATTGAGAAATGAAAGTGTATCATTACTTGCATAGCTGAATGCTGAACATCTGCTGATTTTTGACCAAGTGATTCATGCAGTGAACAATCATGTACAGAAACTCATTTTTGTTTATGGTCATGGAGGAACAGGAAAGACATTCGTTTGGAAGACTATAATCTCTACCCTCAGGTCACAAGGGAAAATAGTATTGGCAGTCGCTTCCTCCGGTATTGCTTCACTGTTGTTGCCATCAGGACATATTGCTCATACAAGATTTAAAATCCCGATTGACCTAACAGAAGAGTCGGTTTGTAACATAAAAAAAGAATACTCATGTAGCAGACTTAATGAAAGAGACTAACCTTATTGTATGGGATGAAGCTCCGATGAATGATCGGAAATGCTTTGAAGCTCTGGATCATACATTTAGTACTAAATGCTCCAAAAGATGTATTTGGAAAAAAGACGGTTATCTTAGGCAGAGACTTTAGGCAAACACTTCCTGTTAAAAAAAAGGCTTCAAAACAAGAGATTATAGCATCTTCCATAACGCTATCATACCTCTGTCCACATTTCACAGTCATACGGCTTAAAGAAAATATGCAACTTAGGCGACCAGGAATGTCAAGTGAAGAGCATGGAAGTATTCGCGCATTTTCAGAATGGATGATACAAGTTGGTGATGGTACAATTGGAGAACCAGATGCCGATGATCCAGAGAACGCAGCATGGGTGCATATACCGGAAAGATATTGCATTCCTAACAGTGATGGAAGTATCAAAGAACTCATTGGATTTATATACAATGAAGATACACTCCAAAGGCCAACTTCAAAAGCATTGCAAGAAAAAGCTATAGTATGCCTGAAGAATGAAAGTGCTGACGTCATTAACTCAATTGTTCTTGATATGCTGCAAGGAGAAACCTATTCTTACACAAGTTCATACGAAGCCATACCGAAAACAAACGATGGAGGAGCAACAGAACTGCTCTACCCGGCAGAATATCTCAACACTCTTTCATTTCTAGGGCTGCCACCTCATAATCTTAAAGTCAAAATATGAGCTCCAATTATTTTGCTTAGAAACTTAAACTTAGCTGGCGGGTTGTGTAATGGTACAAGAATGATTATTACGCAGGTATATACCAGACTTATTCAAGCGAAGATTATTACAGGCACTAGAATGTCTCAAAAAGTTTTCATCCCAAGAATTGTGTTGATCAATAAAGACAAGAAATTTCCATTCATCTTTAAAAGGAAGCAATTCCCTATTAAAGTCTGCTATGCAATGATGATAAATAAGAGTCAGGGACAGTCGCTGAATAAGATTGGCATATATCTACCGGACCCTGTATTCGGTAACGGATAGCTCTATGTTGCATTGTCTAGAGCAACATCCCCTGAAGGCCTTAAAATCCTTATCAAGAAACACGAAAAAAGGACTCTGAATACAACTAAAATTATAGTCTACAAAGACTTTTTACACACAGTAACACCTGCACAGGTCATCCGTGCTAAACTTTATTATAGAACTACCCATATATAATATTGCCTTAACTGTATGGTCGTATGCTTTTTAGGCTTACCGCTAATTTTCATTAGTATACTTGCTTTCGGCTTGACCATAATTAGATTTGTGATATTATTTTTTAGGCTCTTTAAAAACTGATATCATCGTTGGTTAGTTTTGATATGTTGTTATGGTAACTGCATAGATGTATTTCATCTTATTTTCATTCGTATAGATGTATAACATGATGCATCTCAATATCAGTTTGATATAGATATGCACACCATTATTTGTATTAGATTTGTGTACTTCTTTTGATCTTTCATATTATTATATTTGTGTTATACTTCCTTAGGCTCTTTGGAATATGCTTACATTCATCTTGCCTATAATTAGATTTGTATTATAGTTTCTTAGGCTCTTTGGAATATGCTGTTATAGTCAATGCATAAATGTATTTGGTCTTATTTTCATTGATATAGATGTATATCAGACTTATGCAAAGTATTGCCTAAATTATATAGTCATTTGCTTTTTAAAACCATTAATTTTTATCAGTATACTTCCTTTCGTTTTGATTATTATTAGATTTGTGTTATAGTTCCTTACCATTTTTTGAAACTGGTATCATGCTAAGTTATTTTGGATATGCTATTATAGTATATGCATACATATATTCGGTGGTCTCGTCCAAATATGCAAATCATTATTTGTTACAGGAAAATGAACAAGGATTCTAGCATTGTTGCAGTGCAAAAATCTACAGGCAAAGAACCTATGGCAGAGGGTGAAGATATTAGTCTCTCAATGCTAAAGTCATCAGACATAGACAGAACTGTAACAGTTAAAGTGTATCGCAAATGGAAAATAACAAACAAGAATGGGAAACCAGTTATCTTTTGCTGCATGCTGATTGATCGACAGGTATAATCGCCAACTATATTATAACTACATTTCATCATATTTTTATAAACTACTTAAAAAGATAATAATTTCCTCTTTTTAAATTTATGTTTACTTTGTAGGTAGAAGCTATACAAGCAACCATGAACATCCGTGAAAACCCTAAATTCGATGCCATTCTACAAATCAACCAAACTTACAAAATAACAGGTTTCGGATTACAGCCAGCAAAAACATGGATGCACACATTGCTACACTCGGTCTCATTAGTTTTTAGGAATAATATAAATATTCAGAAAATAGCAAATGCGGGCTTCCCAAACCATTATTTCAGATTTAGTCAATATAGAGACCTCTATTCAAAGGTAGATGAAAAAGAAGGTCTCCTGACAGGTACATTACCTACATATACTTATAACACCTATTTTGCAATGATATTTTAAAATACATTTCCAACTTACAGATTATATTGGATGTATTCAATATATAATTGGTGTACAACAAGTAGTTCAACCTACAACTGAAGTGGTGGAATGGAGAGACATCGGAATACAAAATCTAGAGTAAGTAACATGCATTTTTTTTACATTTTACTTTCTATATTCACATACACTTATGGCTAATTTTAAACAACAGTGGTCTTACTGTAGGATTTACAATGTGGGGTGAGAAAGCACATACTTTCAACATGGCAGAATATGAAGCCAGTGAAAAACCGGCAATTATAGCCATCACTTCGTGCTTGGTAAAAAACTATGGCGGTTTGTTTATAAACTCATGCATACTATACAACTGAAGGAAATCATAAACTAACCTTTCGCTGAAATGAAACAGGCCTTCAACTTTCCGGTACTGCAACAACAAAATGCTATTTGAATCCAGACATACCACTGAAATCCGTAGTGTGTAAGTATTCACTAAAATGCAATAATAAAATAGAAAAACTCAACTGACAAAAAATATTTCTTACAGGTATAACGAATTACTAGGACCACCAGTAATACTAAATGTGCAACGAGTACGATCTACAGATAAAGAACAAGAGAAACAGAGAAATAGGGTGACTCTTGGCGAACTTTTGAGAGGAAATCCAGAAAACCAAAAGGTATTAAAAAATCGCCAAATTAGTCATTCTAAAAAATATCAACTTCATTATAATTTTACAATCACAGGGTGTCCGGTTTACTGTTACTGCTACCATCGACAAGGTGGATACCAACAGACCTTGGTACTTTAAAAAATGCCTCACCTGTACACAAAAAATATCGGAGACATTCCAACATGCACAGTGCAAGGAATCAGTTTCTGAAACCAATCCTAACTGCAGGTTAACAAAGCACTCACACATTTCCGTTTTCTACGCCTATATTATCACTGCTAAACAACTTATACATTGTTTTTGGCAGTTACTGCTTCAGGCTAATCCTATCCGACCATACTGGAAGTGCATATTTAACATGTTTTAGCAACGAAGCAAACTCACTAGTTACGGATTGCAACACATCATTCAAAGTTTACAAGACAAAGACCCTCGCCACTATCCATCAGAGATACGTGCATTAGAAGGACAAAAAAGGATCTTCCAGCTACATTTTGCTCCTGAAAGCACGAAAGAAAAACGAGTCTTCTTTTTAGACACTGCTTGGAATGACACACCGTTACTCACAGGCGGGCCAGCACCTAATATTCAAGCTACTGCAGAATCTTCAACAACAAATAAGCCAAAAGAAGAAACGCCATTACAGACGCTCATAGGACAATCTGCATTTGAAAAAAAAGAAGAGATTCTACCAACATCTTCACCAATGACACCTACACCAAAATCAGTTATCAAAACATCAAAAGAAAGTCAGCAAATTACCGTGCCAGACGAGAAGTCCAAAACCATGGCAGATTCTTCGACAAACACCACTACATCAATACCAGTGGCAGATCTATCTAAGGAACAAAAAATGGCTGCAACACCATCGGAGGAGAACACCAGCTTATCAGATCCATCAAAAGGCAAATACGGCCCAAGAAAGACTTCAGCACGTAAGATGCTTTTCTTAGAACAGAAGGATGCAGCTGAACCTTCAAAAAGATCTAGGACAGACAAATGATAAAGGTTGCATCATCAAAAAACATCAGCAGTCTACCACTGTACATTATCTAAAGGCAGCTTTAATACCTTTTGTGTAAAATATTTTATCAAACTGCATGTTGTCTTAAACAACATCTACCTATGTTCAATTGCCTTAGGTATGATCCTCTTGGCAGACGTACTTGTTTTTGACGATGGCATACAATGCCATCTATGTATAATATAATGTCTATCCTACCTGTCTTTCTAAAAAATAGCATGCAACAGATTTCACCTGCATTTAAAGTTCCATTTTTCTTTGCAAATTTTCCAAAAACAGCAGATCAAGTATAACCAACAGTTCCACACATGTACTACTACATATTAATAGAAAAAAATGTGAACAATATGATCATAACTAATATTTTTCATTAATACGATTACAAACACAACATACAGTAGAAACATACTTAGATATTCATACATCCAGCATCTAAACAACGAAACATCTTCCTACGATAAACTACCACAAAAGATTGCTAGAGTGCGCAACTTAAAAACATACAGAAGACCACCATACAAAAGCCTTTGCTATCAAGCAACTTATTTAGGATATGTTTGGCACAAAGATTTTTGGAGCTTTTTGGGGTAATGAGCGGTGAGAACGAGCTTTTTGATTTTTAGCGTTCATTTGGCATGAGAGCTGTGAGCTTTGCTATTTTTTAGGAAAGCTCATTTTTCCAATGCTTCTTTATGAAGCTGTGAGCGGTGAGCAGGAGCTGTGGCTACTGCTCACAGCTAATGCTCACAGCTACTGCTCACTGCTACTGCTCACAGCTACTTTTGCTAAACATAGCCTTAAACTTTTTAAGGTTCTTCATGACCCTACATTTTTCACGAACACGTAAAGCAGCTGCTTCACCCATCTGAATCAGCCGACTTAGTTCAGCAAAGTCTTCCTTCTCATCAGCTTTTAACAATGCCAAAGGCTCATGAAGCATAGGGTGAATACCAAATTGATTGAGCTCACAAATAATTGCATGCCTATGGTGAATGCGAGCCTCTACCTCCTCCATCCTATAACCATAGTCCCTTTCATCCAGCTTATACGCTTCCCTCTCTCGCAAGAAAATAGCATGCAGCACCTTATCAAGTCGGCTATTTCCAATCTGTTGTGCAATACTCTCATAAATAGGAAAGGTAGGAGCCATCTGATTACAATAAGTGAACCTTTGCAAGAAAGTTATTGTTTGATGTATATGTCAAAGGCAGCCGAGGCAAAGCTTTATATAGCCAACCCAAAAAATATCTACATCAACTAAACTAAAACAGTGGACCAGTTACTAAACTAAACAGGAACAGTGCAACATTACTTTCTACTTCCAATGCATTGCTCAAATATCTCACCTAAAATTGTACTAACAAAAGTACCTACATACAAAAAATATCTATATACACTTATCACTAACAAAAGGACTAGCCTTTAAAACAAATATTGTAACCAAGAAACACTTTTACCATACCAGTCAACATACAAAATTTGCCAAAGTCACTACTTATAAAAAAAACAACCAAAATTTGCTAAAGTCACTACTTATAAAAAAAACAAGATTCTACAATCAACAAATATACACAACACCTTCACAAATATCTTGACAAGGTGTGAAGATGGTGTGAAGTCTTGAAGAAGGTGTGAAGGTGTGATAAAGGTGTGAAGATCACGTGGTGTGATATTTGGTGTGAGATTGGTTCTAGCTACGATTAGAACTCGACATTTAGCTTAGTGTCGTTAACTTGTGTAAGCCAAGGTGTGTAAGGTTTCTCCACCATAAGGAGTTTGTTGACATAGTGAAGAAAACTCTCGAGTGTGGTACTCGAGGAGTGGAGTAGGGCAAGGAAGGTGTCCTTGTAGTCGAACCACTATAAATTCACGTGTTGTGGTTTGATCTTTCTAACTCTATCTTTTCTTCATTATATTTCAATACTTTCATTATTAGTTTAGACTTGCTTATATTGGTTGTTGCTTGAACTCACTTAAGATCGAATCGAAAGTTTTTATAACCTACAAAATATTTTGGAAATAAATTTTAAAAAGGACGTAAAACTATTCAACCCCCCCTTCTAGTTTTCCACAATTGGTATCAGGAGCCACGTCTAGCAAGATCTTTAAAATATATTGTATTTTAAAACTTGTAACGATCTATGGAATCTGAAAAATATTTAGAAGGGCAATCTATGCAAAGGCCACCACTATTTGAAAGTGATGGATTTTTATATTCGAAAAATCGATTCGAAACTTATGTGAAGTCAAAAGATCTAGATCTTTGGCATATTATTACTAATGGTGATTTTTTACCTATTCAAAATAACCCGGAAACTAAGAAAGATGAAATCGTACCTTTTGAAAAACAAAATGATGATTTAAAAAGAAAACTTGCAAAAAATAATGAAGCAAAAATGGTTATTTATAATGCACTACCACGTAAAGAGTACGAAAGGATCTTTATGTGTGAAACCGCAAAAGAAATTTGGAACTCTTTACTAATAACTCACCAAGGTAATAGTCAAGTCAAAGATAATAAAATAGATCTACTTGTTCAACAATATGAGCAATTCACGATTCCGGAAGAGGAATCAATTAATAATGCTTTTGCTAGATTTAACACTATCATCACAAGTTTAAAAGCACTTGATGAGAATTTTTCTAGTAAGAATTTTGTTAGGAAGTTTCTTAGGGCTCTTCATCCAAAATGGCGAGCTAAGGTGACGGCTATTGAAGAATCAAAGAATTTGTCAACATTGCAACTTAATGAATTAATTGGAAATCTAAAAGTTTACGAAGTTATCATAAAGAAGGATTCCGAAATGGTCAAAGAAAAACGAGAGCAAAGCAAATCAATCGCCTTGAAAGCTAGAAAGGAATCTAGTTTCGAAGATAGCTCATCTTCCGAAAGTGATGATGAAGAATACGCCATGGCCGTAAGAGACTTCAAGAAATTCTTCAAAAGGCGAGGAAGATTCGTAAGACAGCCGTATGATGAAAAGAAAACATTTCAAAAGAGTAAAGATGACAAGAACAACAAGATTGAAAGAAAGTGCTTCAAGTGTAGTGATCCAAATCACCTCATCGGAAAATGTCCAATGATGACAAGAGATCAAAATCAAAGAGATTTTGTTGGAGGTGCTTGGAGTGATAGTGACGAAGATGAGAAAGAAACGACAAAAGAAGAAAAGTGTCTTATGGCGAACACATCAAATGAGGTACGTTCCGAAACCGAATATTTTAGTGATGAAAGTATATCATTAGATGAAAAAGATCTAGATAATGAATATAATAAACTATGCAAATTAGGACAACTAGTAATGGCCAAAAACAAATCACTAAAATACATAAACAATCAATTAGAAAGTGAAGTACTAGAACTAAAAATTAAAATACATCAACTAGAAAAAGGTAAAGAAATTTTTGAAGAATGTAAATCATGTCAAGAGCTTAAAGGTGAAAATGAAACACTTAGGGAAGAAATTCGCAAACTTGACAAATTTGAAAATAGTAGTCAATCACTTAGTAAAATAATAAGTATTCAAAGAACATCTGGAGACAAAACCGGCTTAGGATTTAATTCAAATGAAGCTTCAACAAGCGAGATTAAAAATGTAAAATTTGAAAGTGAACTCAACAAACAAAAACCCTTAAAATCTAATCCTAAGTATATACTTATGAATGATAAGAAAATACCTCTTGCCAACGATGAAGAAGTTAAAGCTTTTTATAAACCGTCCTTAAAGACCGAAGTAGGATCTTCTAAACCCAAGATAAGATCTAAAACTCCGCCACCTAGAAAACCAAATAATTCTTACCCTAGGTCTAAAACACCTCAACCAAGAAGAAACCAAAATAGGCAAAACTATAATAACAATAGTAATCAAATGTGGAACTACCAACAAAGCTACAATCCTTGGAGCATTCTACCACCTTTCATGCACCCGAGTCAAATGTTAAACATGTTTGGACCAAACAACTTTGGACCAAAAGGACAATGGGGATCAAATGGCTAGACGAACATTCCTTGAGGCAATCTTGGTGTTTCTCTCAACATAGACTTTTTCAAAGTCTATATTTCATCTTAATGATGTTGAAGATTTCTTTTGAAGACCACCGGGTAAGCCATTCTTTCACAACTCATTGCCATGCTTAGATAAATATGCATTGTTTGATTTCGTAAAGTATTTAGATATAATTTGTTATTTTCTTCTATTTGTTAGAATCACACACACACACACACACACACACACACACACACACATATATATATATATATATATATATATATATATATATATATATATATATATATATATATATATATATATATATATATATATATATATATATATATATATATACACTATTATACGTAATATATTAAATATATTTATACATATATATATTCACTTGCACATAACCTAGATACGTCATTTGTTGACTTTCTAGAACTTCAGGAAATCGTTCTTTATCGAACCCTTTCCTTCCCCCCTCACGTTATTTTAGTAAGTCCTCTTTTAGGAGACTCATGATGATGAAGGGATATGAGTCAAGTGGACTTTTGTAATGCAAGAACGCCTTCGCACGTGAACACTATGGATGAAACAAACTCCTCTCGCCGATTATATCCTATCTCCGCTACTATCCTTCAAACCTCACCCATCAACCCATCTTTCACTCACACTTACACTTATAATATATATATATATATATATATATATATATATATATATATATATATATATATATATATATATATATATATATATATATATATATATATACACTTATTCACATATTCCCGAACACACCTAAAACCCTTCATCAACTTGACACTTTGATCATTTTATCCAAAATTATCAAAGGTATATTTTAATTATCGAAACGATAATTAAAAATTGTTAAGGATTCTATCATCGTGCCAATGAACGTTTACGTATTTTTGATATACTATAAATCTAATTATATACGTATAAATATTTTTGTTCCAGAAACTAACTCCGCGAAATTTGGAAAATTTCAAAGGCGGCCCCCTTAATAATTAAGGGGACCGGCTTGTTATCGAGGGCGGTCCCCTTAATGTTTAAGGGGGCCGGCCATCTGACACTTCCAAAATCATTTTTCCTCCTTAATTCTATTCCCAAACACTCCATTTACTCACTCACCTCTTCCCCTATGCTGCTGTGAACGAAACTAAACCTCCAAAACCACCAAAATCCTTTACCAAATCACCAATCCGGGGTTATTTCGCAAGGGGCAAACATCAACCAAACATATAACAACATCTTTTGTAAGTTTTCCAACATGCATTTCATCACATTTCATTCGATTTGGTGTCTAATCAATAATTATGCATTTTATTAAAATTCATTGTAATTCATTTTTAAGTGTAATTGAAGCTAGAAATTGAACTACCAAATGCTCCCCATAGGATTAGGATGATGTTTTGCAACTCAAAATTAGTATAACATATCATCTTGTCAAAATCATTAATCGCCCATAAACCCTCGTTGAATTTTATTTTTCAAAAGGAACATTGTTGATATAACTCTTAAAAACCATTTAAAACTTACTACATTACATTGTTTTAACGTTCTAAACAATCAAAACATACTTTTCAAGTTGTTGTAAAATGGTTCATGAAGACAACATGGGCGTTTGGTTCATGAACAAACCATAACTATATGAAGTTATTTGAAACCTAAAACTAGCTTATAAGTTTTGTTAATAATACTAGAATCAATAGAGGTCATCAAGATATATAATCAATATATATATTGATATTTTAGGTTATAATTATGTAGTAAAGGGAGCGTTTGGTTCATCTTGAATAAGACATTTTGAAAACCAAAATTCATATTTTAACGTTTTAAACATGTTTATGCTAAGACAAACTCTTAAGGAAGAGCAAGATATATAAACTAATATATATCTAGCTTTACTTCGAAATGAATTATGATTTCATAATTTTTGATATCATATATTCTAAATGAGTTTAAAATCAAAAGGAACATTGTGAAACTACTTCATAGAATTTTTTTTTTTCTTTTTTTTTTTTTTTTTTTTTTTTTTTTTTTTTTAAGTAGAATTTCGTTCCACATACATTGCATATTAGTACATATATATATATATATATATATATATATATATATATATATATATATATATATATATATATATATATATATATATATATATATATATATATGCATGATGATTGTTCTTATCTTAATTTTATTTTTGTTGTTATATTATGTAGGTGAAAATGCCTAAGACCACGGTTGGTGATGTATCCAAAACCAAACAATACATTCCAAATGTCTCCTCTACTCCCGGCATGTCTCCTTCATTTGCATGTTTCTATCGACCTATTGAAAATAGAAACATTCACGAAGGAAGAATTGTCGGTCCATCTTTCTATGAATCTGATGACACCGAACGAATGTTCTCCAATATTCGTTTTGAATGTCTTTTCCAAATCAATGAACCTATTATTCCTCGATTCATCCTCGACTTCTATAGCCAAGTAACGGTGCAAACCGATCCCTATGGTCATCTCCTCATTTCCTTCATGATTCAAAATCAATTCATCACTCTTACTCTTGCTCAATTTGGGCAAATTCTTAGAATTCCATTCAACGGCCAAGCCGTTTTCTCAAATGAATGGGATCTTTCCACTCTTGAAAGAAATCGTCCTCAGGATGGCCCCTACTATTCTGAGATTCCTAGTCCTGAAGACATTCGTCGAATGCTCGAACTAGAACGTCGTACGACTAGTCGAGTAATCAAATCAAAGAATGTCGACATTCATGCTAATCAAATCCTCCTCAAAGAGCTAAGCCCCGACATGAAGAAGTGGGAAGAACTCATTCGCGAGAATGCGTTTGGTACGGGTGGTCACCGTGATCATGTCACGGCGAGCATTGCCCACATGCTTTATTGTGTTATTGCTGAAGAGCAATACAATTTGGCTTATCTCTTTGTTCATCGAATCATGTCCGCCAAAAACACCCCAAATGCCAATCTTCCTTACGGTATGTTTCTCACACGATGATGCGTGGGAATCGCACCTTGCTTTACCTCTCGAGGGATCTCGCGAGGCTTACAACCCCCACCAGGCAGTGTACCTGATCGTTGTAGTATAGTATAGTGACAAGTACCGGGGGATTGATCGTTCAGCTTAGGAATAGTGTCGCTAGGATTAGAAAACCTAATTAAAAGTTCTAGAGATGAAAGATGATTATTTTTGTATTTTTATATTTTTATGAAAGCAATTAAAATCTCGGGTTTTGAAAGAGTGGGCGGAATTAGTTGCTAATCAACTAACCCAAAAACTACTTTGTAACTAATTAAACTAATGAAAATAAAATTAAACTAATTAAACTAAGGTTGTGAGCAGTAATTGGAGAAATTGTGTTTACTTAGACTTCATTACTCCCTAGATATCTTTTACATGTTAATTACTTGTTACACTTGTATGAATGACGGGTTGTATTCCTTAATACCATTCGTGGAGTGGCATACATAACTCCCCAACTCTATGAGCTCTTATCTCCTCCTACACCATGACCCAGCACAACTATAGGGATTGTAAACAGTGGCTCATGCATTAAATACAACCAATAAAGACCTAGTACGCCTCGATTCATGTTTCTTAAGACGTTCAAGCATGTTACCATTTGGAGATCTGCCAGTTTTCTTAAGCCTAACATATAAAATCATTCATTCAAAACAAGAATAGACAAGTAATCAACACATAATCAACATCTAGGTTTCATTAGATCTAAGCAAACACAAGAGAGATCTAGCCTAGCATAGTAGAATTAAGATAAGAACAAAAGATAAACAACCAACACATAGACATATTGATTGAATTAAGAGTATACTTATCTCAATTACAATGCAAGGTCTCAAGGGTTTGGAACCCTTGAAAAACCTGTAAAAGAGGCACCAAAATCGTCTTTAGGGTTTCACCAAAACTTCTCTTCTTTTAATGAAAAAACTAGAAAACTATATATAGGAAAATCGTCCTGACGGCGTCAAGAGTAAAATCTGACGCCGTCAACTCGCCGCCATACACTTCCTCGGACGCCCTAGATCCAATCGTGACGGCCTATGTGACGCCGTCACCACCCACGGTAAATTAATCTTGGCCACTTTGACGCCGTCACCTCTTCATCTGACGCCGTCACCAGCTACGGTAAATTATTCTTCATGTCTGACGCCGTCAAGAGCAAACCCTTGACGCCGTCACCTTGTATTTCCAGCTTGGATTTTTGGTACTTTGTCGTTTTCTTCACTTTATGCTCCAAAAACGTCCAAAATAGCCTCTTTTCCAGAATTCACTCTCCAAACACCTAAAATCACAAAAGGAACGATTTAGGGCAATATTTGATCAAATAAATTCGGATTCGGGCTTAAATGACCCCCTAAAAACGGATCATTTTTCGCCTCATCACACGACTTTATCGTTATGTGATGGAACATTACCCACATCTTCAAAGAGACTACTACGTTCATATCCTTCCTACTTTGAACCAACTTACTTGTGTTCGTACTCGTCGTACTCGTAGTGACAAAGGAAAATCTCGTGTTCCTTTGTACTCTAGGGGTCGTGGTTCTACATCTCATCGTGATGACGATGATGATGAGGAGGAAAACACCTCACGTGTTAGTACTCCATCCCCCACGACCTTTGTTGAAGATCTTTCCGATATTGATGATACCGAGTATCAAATTCCTCTTCCTCATGAACGTACCGATGAGCTTCTTTTCACTCGTCAAACGTCTATCATCAACCGTCAAAAACAAATGCATGAAGAAATTCGAGGAGGATTCAAATCCGTTGGGAAGATGTTTAGGAAGATAATTGGAAAGAAGAAGAAGTAGAAGACATTGATGCATTGCTACTTGTTATTACTTGTTTCTATTTAACATGTGTATGGTTTGCTACTTGTCCGACTTATTCGGAAATACTTGTGTTTGTTCTTGCTTATCTCTTGGATAATTTTTAGTCTTTGAATAATTATCATGCTATGCTATGCTTCTTTTCAAATATGGATTATAATATGTTTATTTGCATGCAAAATTTGGTTATATATATATATATATATATATATATATATATATATATATATATATATATATATATATATATATATATATATATATATATATATATGTTTATATATCATCATTCCTAGTGTATATGCTTCTAATAGAGCTTGCTGGAAAAACAAACTTGAAAAATGGCCAAATTCTGCAAATTTTGGGTTTCTGGTCGTCTGGGAAAACACCAGATGGGCGGCCCCCTTAATTCCCTAGGCGGTCCCCTTAATGATTAAGGGGGCCGGCATACAATTAAGGGGACCGGCCATCTGGAACTGGGTTTACTGTTTTCTTTTGCATCTTGTGAACCATTTCTCTAGTTTCAGCTACCATTTCCCATTTTAACCCAACTGATTTTAGAATCTCATTCAACCATTTCAAATATATACCTAAATAAACCATTTCCATACTATAAATTCCCTACACAATCACCATTCCTCATCTCATCATTCATCATGACTTCACCAAGCACCTCACACTCCAAAACCTCCAAGAAACAAAAACTTGTGGTCATCCCCCCAAAATAACTCTTCATTGATTTAACAAATGAAGACAACAAAACCCCATCACCTCCACCAAAATGCTCATCCCCAAGTGCACCAAATGCACCATCTAAAACACCTTCCACTCATGGAACTTCCTCATCCTCCATACCCTCAACCCCATCAATCAATGACTACATCAACTCACACTTGTCACCACAAGTATCATCACCACCTTCTACACAAGAATCCATGTCCACCCATCTTACCATCTCACTCTCACCAATAACACCACTTGATGCTCATCTCTCATCTCCACCTATTACACCACCATTCTTTGCCAATCCCGTACCTTGGAGGCTAATTGAATCCCATGGGGATACTTGTCTTTGTTGCATCCACAACCGCACGGTCATCTTTGGCCTTAGAGATGAAATTCAATATATGTTCTCATATATTGAACATTTGCTTACCAACCCACCACCACCACCAACTCCACCATCCTCTCCAATTATTCCTCCACCAGAATTCTCACCCATTCCTCCACCATCAACATCATGCTCTCCAAATTAAGCATATGATATGCTTAATAAATAAAGCCTCTACCACCCCTTTTGCTTGCAAGCTCTATGAAGTCCATGTACCCTTTGCATGATGATGTATTTTTCTTGTTGTTAGCTTATGTAATTGCTATTATCTTGTACTCTTCATTATTTGTACTTGTATTGTTGTGTCTTGACACAACCATTGCTCTAATATGAATGCTTCCCTCTTTTCTTATTACCTTATATTTGTGTGCATGTCTATACTTGTGCTTCTAATATTTTTGTTTTGCAAGCATTCCATAGCTCGTTCTCTTGGTGCCCCCAAACAAGGGGGAGTACACATCAAGGGGGAGTTTCTACCCGTCAATTTTTCACATTTGAAAATTGTCGGCTTAACCTTTTTGATTCTACAAAAAGGGGGAGAAGTAAATATAAACTCACTAAAATACTTGTTTAAAAATTAATTTTTGAGTTAATGAGTTTAAGTTTTGTAATCATCAAAAAGGGGGAGATTGTTGATATAAATAATGTTTGTGAATGTTATTAATATCTCTCAATAAACCTATGTTTTGATAATCACAAAACTCAAATCAAATTAAGTTAAGAATAAGACATAAACAAGTATTTGGTGACAAATATTTACCTCTACATCTTATATCACTTAAGGTATGCATAAACTTAGCAACTTATGCATTACATGATCAAAGGAAATTTTGTATTAATACATAACATTTTATAAAATGATTATAACATTTTATATATATTTGTAAATCATTTTTGGTATAGCTTTATTAAACCACAAAGATATGATTTCAAATTTCCAACCAAAAAGGGCAAATTTTATCCAGAAAAACTTTTCAAACGTTCAGGAGGGCGGCCCCCTTAATTTTACTAGGCGGCCCCCTTAATGATTAAGGGGACCGGCCTATAATTAAGGGGACCGGCACGCTCCCGAACAGTAAAATCTGGCCCTTTAAATACTGGATCATTTTACACATTTTCCTCACCTTTTTGCACTATAAACTTTCTGATCCAATCTTCTTCTCTAGATCTAAAATCCTTTGATCATATATTTCATAAGTCTTTGTTTCTAAGTGATCCAAAGCTTCATCCATTCAAGTGCAAGAAGAAGAACACTTCTCTACATCCATCTTATTGTAGTGGTGTTGTGTATAGCTAGTTTCATATAGTACTAGTGATAGATATTTGTGAAGGTGTTGTGTATATTTGTTGATTGTAGAATCTTGGTGTGTTGTAAACTAGTTTAGTAGTTGTGACTTAGTTGTGCATAGAAGAAGGTGTGAAGATTGACAAGGTGTGAAGACGGTGTGAAGTCTTGAAGAAGGTGTGAAGGTGTGATAAAGGTGTGAAGATCACGTGGTGTGAGATTGGTTCTAGCTACGATTAGAACTCGACATTTAGCTTAGTGTCATTAACTTGTGTAAGCCAAGGTGTGTGAGGTTTCTCCACCATAAGGAGTTTGTTGACATAGTGAAGAAAACTCTCGAGTGTGGTACTCGGGGAGTGGAGTAGGGCAAGGAAGGTGTCCTTGTAGCCGAACCACTATAAATTCACGTGTTGTGGTTTGATCTTTCTAACTCTATCTTTTCTTCATTATATTTCAATACTTTCATTATTAGTTTAGACTTGCTTATATTGGTTGTTGCTTGAACTCACTTAAGATCGAATCGAAAGTTTTTATAACCTACAAAATATTTTGGAAATAAATTTTAAAAAGGACGTAAAACTATTCAACCCCCCTTCTAGTTTTCCAAAAAGACCAAATAACTATCCACCTGAAGTCTTATGATTATTGCTTCATAAAATGAAATCGTAATCAAACAACTTAATAAGAATTCTTTTTATAAATAACACCTTTAAAGGTGGATTCGTACAAAACGGCTGTAACAATTTGCAATTTCAGGTTAATTACTATTCCCGAAAAATTTCACTATTCACTTTTACTATTCATTTTCCCGAAATTTTCCTGAAATTTGATTTTTGTTTCATGGCCTCGAGTGATAAATCATTTCCATGACAAATTAAAAGTTTGACACTCATCAGATCATTTTCGCGAAAGTTATTAAGGAATTACACTTTTTAGGGTAAAACGTCATTCAAAAATTCTACGCACAACGAAACTCGACCGCGTTAATTTTCCCCGTATCAGAAAAATGTTTGATACACTCATGATTTATTTGAGAATAAATCATGACTGAGAAAAACATGACCAAATAAACCTCGGCCGTGATAAATAGGAATTTTCATTTTTAAGCGTTTTTACTCAGCCGTAACCTTAGCCTATACCTGCACCGCGTTTTTAAGACGATTTGAGTTTTCACATTTTTGGAAAAAGTCAACATATTTTCCCCCCTCCTTGGCCGTCCCATATCACACACACCAACACCCTTTCCTTAGCAAATTTACTCCAAGTTTCATCCAAGATTCAAGTGCTACAACAACATAGAAACACTAGTTTAGTTTTGATTCATCAAACTACTTCCAAACTCTAGAAACTTTGGTGATTTCTCTTGAGTTTGAATCTACTCAAGTCACCTCAACTTTTATCATCTCTCTTTCAAGAATACAAGAGTAGAAAGATTGCATGAAGTGAAGTAGGGTGAAGCTTAAGTCAATCAAAGTCCTTTTCCTTACATGCTACTTACCTTTCTTTGTAGAAAGTCAAAGTTGTAAGCAAACTCTAATACACTTCCTTGCTTAAATATCATATTCATACTATTTACATATCATTCATGCTATATATTGTCTTATAATTATGTCCATGATGTATAAAAATGAGTAAAACAAGTTATGTAAATGATTGTTAAGTTAAGTTATTTAAACAAGTAAACTAGTAACTTTCTTGGAGAACCACGACCAAAATAGTACAAATATGATATTAGACACTTACTTACTGTTAAAGAGGACCTAACAAGGAAACCAAGTAATTTGAACCACCTAAAACGAGTACACGAGTCAAAAGTTATGACCATTTGAAGTTACCAAAACTTTGCGGCAAAACTGCCTAAATAGTTTCTGTGACAGAACCTTAAACACGCAAAAAGAGGCCCTTCTGGTCCGTTTCATGAAAAAGTTAAAACACGAAAGTTGTCCGGAATCACGTTTTCTTCAAAAACTCAGGAGCACGTCTTCAGAAAACTAATAACGAATGAGATTTTTCTCAGTTTATTAACAGCTATTTTACATATATATGTCACTATATAATGGTTATGGTTTAAAAAGACCAAAGAGGTCTTATGACCTAGAATCAAGATCACAACCATGGCTAGAGCCAAGGTTGAGTCTCAAGACCATGGAACAATGACCAAAGGTCATGGCAAGGTCATGACTAAATGACCATATAAACTTACTTAGGCGAAAACATGAGCTAAAAGTTGGCGATAACTTAAACATACAATTTGGATCTACTTCATCTAAAAGAACCATGAGATATTACAAGTATTTGTCATACAAGACTTAAGAAACTCATCCTAATAACAATCTTCATGTAAAAATAAACTTTTCTAAGTTTATTCAAATATTGGACATGTAAACTTTTCGGATCAAAACTTATATATATATATATATATATATATATATATATATATATATATATATATATATATATATATATATATATATATTATCAACTACTACAATAGTATGGAGCCTCATGTGAGGAGTTCATTATGTAAGCCGTCGAGATGAGTTGTGGATTTACGAATTAAAGTGTCCTGGCTCCTCGAACGTTTACTACATGACTTCTGAATTATGTCGGCCCGAACGGTAGTAAACGATATATAAACTATACATGTTTCATGAATCATTTCTTTTCAAAGACTTACAATATACATTGTACCACATCATGGACTAAATGCAAGACATATATAGGCAATTCTTCATATTCTTTACTCCAATCCTAAGTCGCAACATTCTATTATAGGTTGCTCGTAGAAACCTTCCCGATTCGACCATCACATTCATTACTTGCTATCTAACTTAAGGTGAGTTCATAGCCCCACTTTCCATTACTTAATTGTTTTACAAACCCTTGGGGGGAATACATGCTATTTTAACCGAGCACAATGTTTTCAAATTGTATGCTTGCCTGATTGTTTTATTATCACTAAGTATCATCCTTGCCAAACCGAGATCCCTTATTATGAACCATCACTAGAAATAGTGAGCGCGAATATTGTGAATAGGCCTATTGGGATTGACGAATCCCATTTGTATTGACTAAGTTCAAACAAATGCATTAATATTTGAGACATTAGGTATGACAGCAAAGTACCTACCGGGATTACTCCGCCGATTGATATTGGTACCCGTTAACGTTTTGGTGCCATAAGCTTAGTGAATTAATAACCGTTCCGGGCGTATAACAACGTAGCCCATCTTTGTTTTCCAACCATTGGTGTGAGCCTATAACTCACACTACCAACATATTGTGTTCAAACATTAAACAAACTCTATGAATATCACTCAACCTTTGTGTTGACCTCTTAAGCATGTATTTCAGGTTCATGATGATCAAGGATGGCACGGAAGGGCATGGATACTCAAGAGGGCTATAAATTTTATTATCATTCAAAAACTCATCTAATGTAATTTGTAAACATGGAACCATCTGGGACCTCATTTTGTATTCTCTGATATTTATATAATTTGAATGATAAATCCTTTAAAATGACTCAATTAGAGATCGTTTTCTATTATTATGACTGTTGTGCCGTCGAGTAACACCCAGTTTAAATTCCGCTGCATCCATGAATTGGGGGTGTTACAACGGCAGCCATATACAATGGCCGCACCAAAATTGCCTAAAGGCTTACATTATATCGCATATTCGAAATACCTAAAACATAACAACTACTAACACTAACCATCTTTATAAACCACATGCCTAGACCCATTCACAAACAGAGGGACACTAGAATATACCACAAAAGCGACCTATGCATTCACCCAAGCCAGAACAAATGAAACCTTTTCTCTTCCCTTCCTTCACAGGCCAGATTCACCACCCCAATCAACGCTACAAGAACCTTCTTATCCTTGTCCAATGTCTCTTTCATAAACTCTAAGGCCGTATCACCCTCATCATGAAAAGGACAAAAACCCTCTCCTTCTTCAATAAGTTTTTCAAGACCTTTAATCTTCTCAACAAGATCGTCCCGTATTTTCCCAAGCACCATGATCAAACCCTCATTTTCAGTGTATTCTTGGCTAAAAAGGAGGCGAAAGATATCCTCCAAACTATTAGAATCCGCAGCTTTCTTGAGCTCTTGGAACTTAGAAGTCTGACCCATGCCATACGGTGTAGATGTCGTAGCCATTTTAATTGCAATTTATTAGAATTAGGGTTTCAAATTGAATGAGGGAAAGAGGTATGTGAAAACGAGATAGCGAGATAGGCGTATTTAGTGTTCAAAAAACAACACACATATTTAAATTATGGCAAAATCTACCCACGCTTTTTAAAAACACAAAAAAACTAAAAATAATTATACAATGTAAGAACAATAATAAAATGTAACAATAAAAATTACTACAACTTTTAAAAAATCAAAAAACAGTACTTTACAACTATAATAATTAAAGCGAAATCAAATAATCATTTACTGTGACAAATCGTTTAAAATCAGTTTATTTGCTAAACAACATAACAAACCCAAAAACGTTTAAAATTATACTAATTTCTCTCATTTCTTTGCTAGACAACATAGCAAAACAAATCCGAGGAAAAAATCCCCGTAAGGCCGCACCGCGACCGGCCGCCGCCTTGCTTGTTATTTAAATAAAAATGTAAAAATGTTTTAGAATTTGGGTAGTCGAACTTGAGGCCTGAAACAACAAAACAATTTGGGCCTGACAATGGGTCAATTGAGTGACCTTTGCTGGTCTACCATTGGTTCCATGACGGCATGTCAGACTCCATCATAATTGAGAGTTGGCATCTTGAGAACTAGACTACTAGAGTGCTAATCAACATGTCCTTTTAAAGGATACTGTAGAATATATTGCTAAACCCAGGGACGGAGCCAGTGGGGGCTGGAGGGTGCTCGGCCACCCCCAACAATGGCGGACCTACCATGGAGATCGAAGCTTTTTAGAAAGTATATATAAGAAAAATTAGGACCTATCTTATAATGAGATCGGAAAACACCTTACATTTAAGTGGGAAGAAAGAAAGACAAGAAGCACTTAAATATTCTTGTTACAATAGAGGTTTTGAGATCTTCGGTGTCTTAGGAGGAAAGAGGAAGATGACCCAGAAAGGAGTAAAAAATAAGTCTGCATATTGATTTTTTTAATCACTTAGTGAGTTAGTGGTGCGTACTTTTAGTAACAATTTCAATTTTAACCCATCAAGTTTGTAATTTATCATTTTAGTTATGCATAAAATATAATCATTGAACCTCTTTTGTAAAAATAACCACTACATTAGTTCCTATTATGATTAAACTATATTCGCTACCATTTGTGTCAACGTTCGCTCATTTTGTTCATTTTCTCGACTATAAAGTAATTGTATATTGCTACCGAAAAAATATCATTGAACTCGTATGTTGCACGATTCAAACTTCAATTTAGCTTATAAAACAAAAAATTACGGAGTATATGTTACTATAGGGGAAAAAAAATTTAGGCCCCCCTTAACGCAAATTCCTAGCTCCGTCCCTGGCTAAACCATATTATGAAATAGATTTACAAGCATTTATAGAGTCATATGATCATAGGAGATATGAGAATGTGCTTTGATCGCTCTCAGTCCCACGCATGGCACCCATGGTTCCCTTAAGCTTGCTTATATGAGTAAAATTTGAGGTTACGTGTTTTGTCAATATTTCATCTTAAATGCAAAAACCGACTTGGTCGTGTGTAGTTTGTTTCCTTTAACACTTAACACAACTGAATTACTACTATGCATATTTCTTATAAAAGTTTTAAAATATTTTGTTAGATAATAGAAAACCCAAAGGATTTAATGTATATTATTCAAACAAATACATAAAGCAACGTACATATAAAACCGTAATCATTAATGGACCATAAGTCTTTTAAAATTGGGCTTGGGCCAACTACACTAACTTATCGTCTAATATTCCTACGCAGTACGATTGGCAAAATTGCAAAAGTTCGAGACCGAAGAAAAACGATAACAAATATTATTAAAACTAATTTTACACAAAGAAAAGTTTTCAAAGTCTTATAATGAGATAATAATGTTGCGTTTAGTTGGAGAAAAATTTTCTTAATTTTCAATTTTTAGTTTTTTAGGAAAAGAGAGGGGTCATTTTATCTCTACAAAACAATTGAAAATTTTAAAAACGCATTCAGTTGGAGAGAAAAGCATTTGTGTTTCCATTTTGAAAAACTAAGAAACATGTTGAAGTGTTATTTTTTATCCCAGTTCTCCATTCAATTTTGCAACATTATAAAGACATCTCTGAAACACAAAAATAAATATTATGCGCAAACCAAATAAGTTATAAAACAACCAAAAAAGTTTAATAAGTGAAAAAAAATTAAAAATGAAATTTAACATGATCTAACATTAAAAATCTTCAAAGGACTTCGACATAAAAATATTCGTCTCTAAATTCACCTACCCATGACCATAACTATTTTACAGGTCAATCACGAACGGCATGAAGACTAGTATATTTTCCCACAAACAATCATTGTATTTCTCACTTACACCATCTCATCATTATTGGTCATGTCTAATGGGATTCCTTCTTCAACTATGTCAAAACCTTCTGTTGAAACTTCAAGATAGGCTTCACCATATAAATTGAAGAGTCTGCCTGTCCTATCTTTCATCTGAATGTAATCATGAAATGCACAACACACATGGGGAATCAACATTTAACGTCTCAATGAATAGTTTGGTATATATTTCAAAATGTAAAATCTTTCTTTAAGTACACCAAAAACCTGTTTTAATGACGTTCTTAACGATGAGAGCATAAAGTTGAACAACTCACGTTTTCCTCTAACTCTCTTCCAAGACGTTGCCAATCAGAATGATGATATCTTTCACCCCAATATGGAGCCAAGAACCCCTTAAGATTTAGGTACCCCCTATCAACAATGTAGTAATAATCTGACCAATGCATTCAAGAACATGAAAAAATAAATAAATAAATAAATAAATAAATAAATAATAAGGTTGGTAAACGCAATACAAATTTAAAAAAATTAAGAAGTTAAAGTAAAAGAAACTGTACTACCCGTCGGCATTGGAAACTTGTTTCCGGCTCTATATGTAGCATCATAAAGTATGCTTGAGTCATTCGTTGAGCATCATTTCATGAGAGTAAATAGCCATTACGTTTTTTTTTGGGTAAAGGGGAGTAATCATGCACCCTGGTAAAGTTCATTATCCAAAAACGTTGAAGTACAAAATGACGAGGGTGATTTCCCTCGCCCCCAGTCCCTTAGGACACTTACAAGACACCTATCTAAGAATGACATACCATTCTTAAAACTAACATGCACAACATGTGCAACTGACCAAACAAACATGCTAAACAAAAGCAACTTAACAAGCAAAAATCACAAAAATAATAGAAATAAAAATAACTATTTCTTCTTGCGTCCTTGCTCCTAGAAATCTTTCGGAGAACCATTCTTGAACTTGGAATAATTTGCAATATCATCATAGTTCTCATAGACTTCATCAACTTCATCAGCAAACGTAACCCTCTTCATAGGACTCTTCACTACATCACTTGTAGTAAACGAGCTAGATGTATCAAAATCAGAATAGGCCACGCTTGTAGAAGCACCATCATTGTGAGAACCATGCTCCCACAAACCATCAGTAGTGCTATGCAATGGAACCACATTAACACCACTTTTCCCCACGGATTCCACACCCCCAAAAGAAGCATGAGCATCCACATGTTCCAACTGCTCAAGTTGAGTATGTCCACAATCCTCAACAGTAGCAGCCCCAAAATCACTCTTCAACGCATCATTAGATGTACCACTCGAGTTAGAATCACCATTAGTAGGCTTAATAACAGCCCCCACATCAGGTTGTGTACCTCGATTCTTCTTCTCGGTAGCCGGTTTAGAAATAGGTTGGTACGAAAGTTTTGGCTTAGTTGAAACCCCCAAGCCCCTTTCTTACCCTTATCACTAGTTTGACCAGCCTTTGTAGAATGAACCTTACGCTTGACTTCAATATCTTGTTGAGTCGAATCCTTAGTAACCCGCTTACACCTAAGAGGACACACATCATCATCATGATTGAAACAAACACACTTAGAACACCAAGATGGCCACCGTTCATACTCAACATCAAGAACTTCCATGTAATGATCCTTACCCTTAGGCAAAGGAATTTCAACCTCAATTGATTCCAAAACAACCAAATCAGCCGATAATTCAATAAGTACCCTTGCATATGAATAACGTCCCCAAGGGTTCTTACACATATCATTAGTACCCACATCAAACCATATTATCCGGCCTAACTATTTTGCAATCAAACTAATACCAGATTTAGAGTATACAACGGACGGTATATTATGGATACGTACCCAAACCGGTACCTTAGTAATCTTCTCCTTCTCAAGCCTCATATTAGGCACCTGATTGATGCTAAACCACCAACTTATATTGACCAAGGAATGGTCAACAAAGTCAAATACCTTAGATCAATGCTCCGGGTAATATAAGGTATCACCGGGTCGTTAAATCCCGTTGAGGTGTGAATTGTAACTTTAGCGTGCTTTGTGATCGGGTGTTTATTCACAGAAAGGGTTTGTTGTGAGAATTATTTGGATATTATTAACAGAAATAGCTTAGGAAAGCTATTTGAATGATTACGGGAACTGAGGTTGAGAAGAAATCACTTAAAACTTAAAACCTGTACGTTTGCCGAAAACGTGAACAAACGTACGAGGAATAAAAGTGAACGAAGTGATCTGAGAAGGCTACTAGTATGAAAACTTACTTTTTACAAACCTAATGATGATAGAAAATTTTTGGAAATTTAAAACTAATTTTTACACTAATTTTAAAATTACTATTAATTAAATACTAATTCTCTAATTACTTTTAATTAACTAAATTAACCTAAATTATAAATAAATATGAAATTAACTTGGAAAAATAAAAATTAAACTTAGAAAAATCTAAAATACTATAAAACTAATTTTAGAAATGAAAATATATTTTTAAGACTATTTAATTAATTATTACTAATTATTAATTACTTTTTAATTATTTAAATTAAACTAAATTCTAATTAATTATTAAAATACACTAGAAAATTGAAAATAAAATTTGAAAAAAATCAAAAATAACTAAAAACTAATTTTAAAATTTAATTTATATTTTTCTGATTTACTAATTAATTATTATTAATTATTAACTATTTAATAATTACTAAAAACTATTTTAAATTAGGAAAATACTAAATGATAAAAGAAAAATATGAAAAAATTACAGAAATTGTTTTTACACACCAGAAGCCTAGAAAAATTATAAAAATGGAAATTGATTAATAATAAGCTGATGAATAAGCCAATTGGCTTAAATAGAAGCTATCACTTCTATTAAATTGGACTTATTTGAGATTTTCTTTTTCCAAACTGCTTATTACAAGTTTTTAGACAACTTTTGTGAAGTGAGTTTGACTGTGGTCAAGGAAATAAGCACTTCAAGTGCTTAATCCCTTAACAGTTGACTTTCCTTGACCAAGAGTGGAAATAAGCTAAAACTAGCTTGTGTGGGGTCCACTTTAGTGAAAACAGATGAAAATAAGTGCAATGAACAACTTTAAACAAGTGACACACAATTAAGCTAATTAAATAAGCTACAACACCAAAATAAGCACTTGGCTTATTTGGTTCTGAGGCAGACTGGGGACAGACTTGAGAGGTCAAACAAAGTGGGGTCCACTGGTCTATAGGTCAAACAACAGGTCAACCCTTAATCCCTGGTAGGAGGGGGTTGAATGGTGCCAAGTTGGAGGTGTGGGACCCACTAGGTTAGCCACAATCTACCACCAAAGGTGATGGGTGAGCTGAGGTCTGCTGAGACAGGGCAACTACCTTGCCCTGCAGGTCACTTCAAGGGGCAATTTAGTCCATTTAAAAAATTCACAAAAATATAAGACTTGTGAGGATCAAAAGTTCTACTGATAGACTAAACACACAACAATTTTCAGACCTTGAATCAAAACACAAAAATCTATAAAAATCTTGCCATTTTTGCAAAAATCTGAGATTAAACTTTTTGACTTTTTGAAAAACTTGAGTTTTTGACTTTTGGGAACTTTGATTGCTGATTAGTGATCAAATATGTTATGATAAACTATGTGAAGACCATTTTAAGTAAAAGCACCCACTTATGAAAAGGATTGATTGGATTTGGACTTGAAAACTCACCACAGTTAACTGTGGTGATCAATTTTTAGTGATTTTGACTTTTACTAACTTTGGTACTGATTTTATGGTTGATTTATCCTAGATAACTCTAATGTAGCATGTGTAAACCAGAAAATAACAACCTAAGTTCCTAGAGTCTGCTTGAAAGGCTTATGCCAAACACCCCTTTTACAGATTTTTATGATGATATTGTGATTAAAACAAGTCCACAATATTACCTACTGATTACAACTAATCCAATTACCAGTAATTAAACAAGATAAACACAATTTAACTATTAAAACTACTTATTACTAAAGAAAGGAAATTTTGAGCTTACAAAGCCTTCCAAGCTAACTGTAAAGTGCCAATGAACCACAATCACCAATCCTATGTGACTTCCACAAGTTTCTAACCCACAGCCATCCAACATATACTGTGCTCCATGCTTTCTTCAGTATGTAACACCTTTTTTTTATTTTTTATTTTATTTTTTTGTATTTTTGCTATTTTTCTTAAACTGAGATAGAAACCTTTCACAACTTAAAAAACTTATGTAAAACAGATGTAAGATGGATTATATGAGTAAACAAACAACTAAATATCAATAAGGAACTTGGAACAATGCTTTGAGATTTCTAAATTAACTTGAAAACTTGTGAAAGAGAATAAACTGAAAACAGATGCTTCATTAACTTAAAAACAGATTACATAAGTATATTTAGATACTACAAAGACTTAAACTAAAAACTACACACACTACAAGGCTCAAATGAGCTATATATATATATAAACGACATGAAAATAATAGCCTAAGTCTTCCACATGGCTCTGTTTTGAATTCTGATAGTCCCACAAGACTTGTGTTGACCTCTTGACCAAATCTCAGCCATTCAATTAGCTTTTGATCAATCTGAGCTGTTGATTAGCTTTTTGGCGCCAAAATGGATACGGGGCAAAGTTGAGTGGTTCTGGTGGGGGGTTGTTGTGGGAATTTATGGTGGTGGGAAAGTTTGGTGTGGGCATTAATTGTGGGGGGCTAGTGGGTGAAAAAGGTGAGAGGAGGGGGGAAGAGTTTCACTGGTTTTGCGCTTCATTGTTGGGGGAAGAAGACAGGTCAAAGGTTGTTTGACCTGCGTTGACCGTTTGACCCTGCCTTTTATTATTTTGAACTTGGGCTGGGAGGTTGGGCCTGGGGTGATGGACTGGATCATGGAGATGGATTGGATGGGGTTTTGGTTTTGGGTTGATATTATAAAACAAGGGTCCGGTTGGTTAGTTTAGTTACAAGGACCATTTTTGCAATTTTTCCAAAACTCAAGGACTGATATTGTAATTTTCTAAAGTGCATCCAAGGACCAAATATGTTACAAATATTTTTTTTCCTTTTTCCAATTTTCAACATTTCCCAGGGACTTATTTTGCCATTTTTGGATTTTCAGGAACTAAACATGTAATTTTGGAAAACTTGTTACTTAAGTGTAATATTTTGTGAAATTGACTTTCAAAACCTTGGGTTGACTTTTCCTTTCAAAATAAATGCATAGGGACTAAATTTGACAAGTTTTGAAACTTGGGGGACTGAAACTGCCAATATTGCAAACTTTGTACGTTTTTCCTTTGTTTTTGCACATTTTGCATTTAAAATACATAAAACACAATCCCTGAGATAATTTAAGTATTTTGATATCTTTTCGATTGTTTTTGTATGTTTTGGCATTTCAAATACGTCAAAAACGATGAGTGTTTGAGCACTCATCAATCCCCACACTAAACTATTGCTAGTCCATAGCAATCTTTTTTTAGAAAACTTGATGGATTTTAAACTCTTTACCAAAAGCCATCACTTTTGGAGTAGCCTGGTATAAGAACTGTGGCACACCTGATAACCGTGTGATTTTGAGCAAACCACCAGCTTTCAACGGATTTGTTTAGTCTTTACCAAGAGCCGTTTGCTCCAGGACTAGCCAGCATCTTGATGGACCTAGTCAACATCTTGGTGAGCTGATTACCAATTATGGATTTTCCACTGCCTTTACCATAAGCCATAATCTTGCGGGCTAGCCAACTCATTAGCTTTTGAGGATGATGGGGAGTTGAGGAACCATACAATTTTGGGCAAATTGCAAGCCGTAAACGGATTTGATTTATCTTTACCAAGAACCGTTTGCTCCTGGATTAGCCAATCCCTTTGTCGGTTAGACCTGGCGGACTGATTACCACAAAAATTTTGAAATAAAGTGAAAATATTTTTGAAAATTTTGGCCAAAAACGGGGGATTAGGAGATATATTTTGATAAAATTCGCTAGAATTCCCCCCCCCCCCCCCCCCCCACACTTAGAAATGAAAATTGTCCTCAATATTCAAAGTCCCGGCTATTATGCCGACTCTTTGAACGTAAAAAGCCAAGATTCGAATCTAACTGCGGAAATACCAAATTTCACTTTATTTCTATATATATACAACTTTTTTTTTTCTTTTTTTTTTTTTTCTTTTTTTTTTTTTTTAACTTTTATACACGTATACGTTTTTTCAAACAGCGGGGGGTTGGCCATTCCCCCACACTAGGTGGTAGAAAATAGAAAGAATCAGAGATACGGGTGAAAACCCGTATTGTGCTATTGTTTTTGTTCATCGAGCCGCTAGCTTGACTCGATCCCCGAATTCAATTGTCCTTGGGGAAAGTTTGGAGATCCGGGACAACCATGGATGGTATGTCCTCTCCAAAGTAGTGCTTTAAACGATGTCCATTCACTTTGAAATTTGGACCGTCATTTTGAGATAATTCGACGGTACCATAAGGATAAACTTTTGCGATAGTGAATGGACCGGTCCATCGGGTTTTGAGCTTTCCCGAGAAGATCTTGAGTCTAGAATTGAAAAGAAGGACTCGATCACCAACGTTAAAAACGCGGTTTTTTATTTTTGAGTCATGAATCTTCTTTGTCTTTTCTTTGTAGATCAAAGAGTTCTCGTAAGCTTGATCATGAAGTTCGTTTAATTCATTTAGTTGAACTTTTCTATGATCACCCGCCGTTTTGAGGTCGAAATTGGCATGCTTGAGAGCCCAATAGGATTTGTGCTCAAGCTCGATCGAAAGATGGCACGCTTTCCCGTACACAAGATTATAAGGCGTACACCCAATGGGTGTTTTGTAAGCCGTACGGAAAGCCCAAAGTGCATCATCTAATTTGTCCGACCATGATGCATGATTCTCACCTACAGTTCTTTCCAATATTCTTTTAATGCCCCGATTGGAAACTTCGACTTGTCCACTCGTTTGAGGGTGGTACGCAGTTGAAAGACAGTGAGTTACACCGTACTTTTGCATGACTTTGTGTAGGGATCTATTCCTTGATAGATCACGAGACAATAGATCGTTAGCCAACTAATGTAATCACTAGCTAGACTAAGTTAGATAATCTCTGTGAATTTGTAATTATGCGGAATATAAAAACAAACGTATACTAAAACTTTGATCCTCTATGGATCGATAAACTTTTACTAATGAAATTCGTACTAAAACTTGTGTCTATTACAATGACCTAGGGTTCCTTATATACTAGTGGAAACCCTAACCTTTCTTACAAGAAACGAATAATACTAATCCAATAAAAGATATTCTACATATCTTGTCCTGCGGACAGATACTGCTGACAGGTTCCTGCGGAAGGCATAGTGACTTTCTGCTGATGACTAGTTCCTGCGGACGTATTGAGATCCTACGGATAGAGTTTAGCCGTGGATATAATTTATGTATTTTAGGACAAGATATGTAGAATATTGTAACACCCCCAATTCATGGTTGCAGCGGAATTTAAACTGGGTGTTACTCGACGGCACAATAGTCACAATAATAGAAAACGAACTCCAATTGAGTCGTTTTAAAAGATTTATCATTCAAATTATATAAATATCAGAGATTACAAAATGAGGTCCCAAATGGTTCCATGTTTACAATTTACATTAAAGGAGTTTTTGAATGATAATAAAATTTATAGCCCTCTTGAGTATCCGTGCCCTTCCGTGCCATCCTTGATCGTCATGAACCTGAAATACATGCTTGAGAGGTCAACACAAAGGTTGAGTGATATTCATAGAGTTTGTTTAATGTTTGAACACAATATGTTGGTAGTGTGAGCTGTAGACTCACACCAATGTTTGGAAAACAAAACAGGTAGGCTACGTTATTATACGCCCATAAAATGTATTATACACTAAGCTCATGACACCAAAACGTTAACATGTACCAATATCGATCGGCAGATTTATCCCGGTAGGTACTTTGCTAACATACCTAAATCTTAAATATTAGTGCATTTGTTTGAACTTAGTCAATACAAATGGGATTCGTCAATCCCAATAGGCCTATTCACAATATTTGCGCTCACTATTGCTAGTGATTAAATGGTTCATAATAAGGGATCTCGGTTTAGCAAGGCTGGTACTTAGTGATAATAAAACAATCAGGCAAGCATACAATTTAAAAACATTGTGCTCGGTTAAAATAGCATGTATTCCCCCCAAGGGTTTGTAAAACAATTAAGTAATAGAAAGTGGGGCTATGAACTCACCTTGGGATGTAGTGACGTAATGAACACAACTGTGCCAAGGTGTATGGCAGAATAGTAACATAAGTGATGTCAATAATTAGAGCGCAACGATACAGAATCGGCATAACCTAATGAATATAAGCTTGTCTCAAAACATAATACGCAGAAAGTAATCGATACGTATGAGTTTCAAAAGGTAGAGTGTTGTAGTTTTCGTGGAATATTTGTATCAATGTTTGTAAAAAGTTTAGTATCCCATTCTTGTGGTGGTATAAAGTCATAGACTCAGACAAAACGCACGCCAGAGTATAATATATATAAACACGTATATATTATACTTACTAGACTGATAATAGTCCAATGGGCAATCGTCCGATATCTTAAGTATGTCATAAGTCTAATATCTATCCAATATAATAAGTCCATATCCGTTATGTCTAATAAGGTTTGGGTCCGATAGTCATATATGTCGATTTGTCCATGTCCCTCAAGTCTCCATTATGTCAACTATGTTTAGTCCGATAATAATCTATTAGTCCAATAAATCAACTAGTCCGATAATAAGTGATTTGTTATTAAGTCGTAAGTCCATTAAGAGTGCAATACATTAATCCTAAACCCTTGTAAGATTATATATGTATTTGACATGGTACATGAGGTTTGTAACTTGAAGATTTGTTAAAACAAGCCCTATGTATGAGTTAGAAACCTGAAATTCTGAAACAGTCCCAAAGATTGGAAAGTCTGCACAACTCAGTGAGTTATGGGCCTTAGGTAATTAGATAGGGTGATAGAGCTATGTCTTGTGGTCGTTTTTCCGGGTGGCGCACCTCATAACTCATCCAGATGAGTAAATGAGAGCCAAAATGGCGAAAGGTGTCAAAATCTGCACACCAGATTTCAATCAGAAAAAGCTCATGGTTCTGGTCATTTCTGGAGCTCGGCCCAGTTTTATGAAATGTAGGTAAGACATAAACTTAAATTTAGCCGCAAACGGAGCATCAACCGGAGTTGTAGAACTCTAGATATCGCCGAAAAGGCGGGACTGCAGTGAGCTGTTCCAAACAGCTCATGTACGCAGTAAATAGACAAACAAAACGCACCCATTTGGTGCAGAAAATCAGCACACAAACACTCCTATTTGGGGCTGTTTTGCAGCCACTAAACACCCTCGGTTGGGGCTGGTCTTGGGGCTGTTTTGGCAGCCAACAAACACCCTCTATTGTGCAGAAAAATAGGCATACGAAATGCACCCCTGTAGGGGCGGAACTAAGCAGACAAACGCACCATTGCTGGGGCTGCATAGCAGCAAGCAAATGCCCCTGTTGGGGCTGTTTTGGGGCTGTAATAAGCCCTATCCAAGCGCACCCTTTGGGTGGCTGTTACAGCAGACAAACGAACACCCCTTTTGAGGGCTGTGGTGTGGGTCAAACTACAAAATCAAGCGCACCCTCTTTGGGTCGTGGCTGTGAACCAGTTCATCAAACACACCCTCTTGTGGGTTGATATAAACTAATCAGCCGCACCCCTAGCTGGTGTAGCTGCGATAGCAGACAACAAACACACCCTAGTGGATGTTTCTCTTGAACCGAGCAAACAAAACAACTAAACAACCTCAAGTGGGTTTCTAGTTGAACCTCAGCAAGAACAAACACCCCTTGGGTGTGACTGAAACAAACAAGCCAATCGTACCCTTGTGGGCTTGCATTGGTGGTTCGAGACAAGACAACCAAACAAACAAACCACCTCTTAAATCTGTTTCACCACACGAATCTTTACTAAAAACATGTTTTAATCCAATTTATTTCCACGAAAATCATACAAATAATATATTAGTTGGTTTAATATTAAGAAGATAATATACCAGATGTGTTTCGACATACCACAAGGAAAGGAGGAGGTAGTAAAGAGATGATGATATTGATGGTGCGGCTGTGGTGATTCACGGACACAAACCAAACCACAAAGACCTATGAGTGACCCTTCTCTTTAACCCGTAACGAGCCACCCTTGTCTTCTCCTCGTGATGGTGTGGCGGTTATCAAGAGAGTTCAGGAGGTGGGAGAGGCGGTGTAGTGAGAGAGATGAGGAAGAGATAGATAAGATCAGATTTTATCTGCTTATTTATATGAAGAGGGAGGCGGTGGAGGTGATAAGATAAGGGTAAGTTTGTTTTATTATTATATCATGTGTCCCGTGTCCCGTTGAGCTAAAGTGTAACCTCGGTACTTTGATTTGGTAATTGTGAGAAATATATTTCTGGAAGCGTTTTTATATTAGCAAAAATAAAAATGAAATTATTGACTCCAAATAATAATGATAAAATTTAAACCATTATTAATGCGGTGTCGGTATCGTTCTTCAAGAAAAGCGATATATCCTCTAGCTTTTAAGTTTTAAATCACCGGTAATCGTCAGAAAATAAATAACTCGTATTTTCTGATAAAAATAAATAGTGGTACTATTTAGAATAATAGTCTGAAAAATTATAGGTTGTGCCGGTACGCGTTGTGTGCGGTCTTCACGTTTTGCAAGATAACTTCTCGTTAAATAGACCGAGGTGAACGAAATTGTTTAGAAAGTAATAATTCAAAACAGAATGAATTATTTAACTTGGAAGACTACTGGTTAACTATTGGTCATAGTAATTGCTTTTACGTTACGGTAAAAGTCAAATAGTCAAAAGGACAAAATAGTCATTTTGATGTGTGAAAATTTACGGGTTGCTACAGTATCCACCCCTCAATTGGAACTTCATCCCGAAGTTCAGCGGGTGTTATCTGCTGACAGAGTGTTCGAGAGTCCAGACAAGATGGAAGTACTTGCGACGTATCTGGTCTTCACGCTCCCACGGGAATTCGAGTTCTTACCGAAAGTTCAAACGAACTCTTGAACAATAGGAATGCGACCTTACTTAAGTCGTTTGACCTTATGGTCTATGATCTTGATTGGTTCTGTGATAAAATTCAGACATTCGTCAATCTGGATCTCTTCTAGAGGAATAGTGACTAATCCTAGTCTGGATCTTGTATAGTCCGATGTTGAGATGTCTGGGAAAGAGTGTAGGTATTTGTTGAGAATTTTGATCTCACACTCCCAGGTGAAATCAGGAACTCTTTTAATGTTTTGAAGGGTGAGCGAAAGTGCTACGATTAATATCATGGCTCAAACTAACATTTGTAAGAAATAAAGTAAGAGTATAGATGTTTGGAGGACTAACACAATTGGAGAGTCTAATGTTGCAGGGCTAGCTGAAAATATTGGAGAACCAAATGTTGTGGCGCCTCTTCGAGTGATTGTTGTGCCAGGTGTTAAGAGGTTGTTTTCACAAGGATTTCATGAGTTGCAAATGCAGCAGTTTCAAAAGCCTAGAGAGAGTGGTTGCATTTAGGTGCCTAGATGATGAATCAATTTTGATGTCTCGTAAGCCAGTGGATCATGTTGTAAGAGCTCGGTCTACTCATGAATTAAATAATGGCAAAAATAACAATAGTAACAAACGGTGTGGGGATGAGGAGAGAGAACATTTCGAGAAACAATGTCTCTAAAATAAAAGTCAACAAATGGAAGGAACTCTTGGGAGAGTTTATGTGTAGGTGTCCACACACCCAAGTAAAGTAGGTAGAATATCAAACACAATCTGTTAGTTTGAGACTGAACCAAGTCAAAAGTGTAACAAGTCTGTTAACTCAATAAATAACTCATGATTGTAAAGATTTGCAAAGACAAAAGTGCCAACTTATGAATGAACTTAGGAAGTTCTAATGAGATCTTAAAACTTTTGCTGAGAAATAGAATACCAGAGATTCTAAAGTTCGAGTTCATACTCATGTCATATCGGATATGACTAAGCCCACTTGTTTATAATTCTTTATTTACATAGAGAGGCATCCCAAACAATGTAAATAGAGGAATATAAACTTATGGTTCGGTGATTTACAATTTCTTTATTTAAATGAAAAGGTATCCCAATCCATTCAAATAATTACAAATCATCCTACTTAAGAATTCCCAACACAACATTCACAATTAGCCGGTGAGTTACAAGGTATGGTATTACGAGATAACACTGGTGTTCCAAAAGTACAAGATAAATATTCAATCTTGTAAAGCTGATGAGCGTGCTTGTGATGTAACTAAGGATGATTTGAGCTTTAAAAGTGCATCAAGATCTGTTAATGAGCTTGTGTTTGCAACGGTTGTGAAGATAATGTTGTGATATGTTGATGAACAAAAGTGTGTATGCTTAACATTAATACTCTTAGGTATAGATGTTGAGTTTGTTTTGAAAATCTTAAGAGATTTTAAAGGTTTATGATGGAATGGTATCCTTAGGACCTAAACAGGATAGTACTTCTACAGGATGAAGAGAATAATTGATAACTATCTCAAGATAGTAGTTCGGATTATCTCATAAATGAAAACTTTCAAGAATGAAATTAGATAGTACAAATAAGGTGTTAAGATTTCGCTGAGTGGTAAGGCACTATCGTGTCTCTAGATCGTTTTAAAGAATTCTGGTGGTTTATTGAGTTCAAGTAGGAAATCAACCTAAACATAACCCTAGTACAACTACTCTCAGTATTTGAAAATTTTAAGTCGAATATAGTTAGTCAGGCTATATTCCACTGTCCCTAGGTTAAATATAGGTGACTAGTCTATATTTAGCCAAGGTTCGATAAAATTTTCAAATACCTAAATTAGGTATACTTGTGATATGTCCGTTGCTTTTGGGAAACTGTCCACTAAACAAAGGCGATGTCAACCCTTAAGTTGCAAGTCCCGCCCATACAAGACTTGTAACGTATGTTTTCATATTCCATTGCATAGAAGATAGTAAGGGTAGGTACGTATGGAAAGGAAGTTTTAAGTAGTTCTAAAATAGAACATACTTGGCCAGGATCACGAACTTTTAATAATGAAGGTTTCAGAAGAAAACTTTGATGAATGTAGGGCTGAACTTCAGCTTTTGTAGGTGATGGATTTGTTTGTCCTTTAGAAATCTCATATTTCTATTTAGAAATCGATAGATTATGATGGGTTTTTGATGTCATATGAAATGATATTGATGATGTGATGGAATGATTCTAGAGACCATTGCGCAAAACACAATGTCTCGGAAGTAAGTTAGACCATTGTGCAATTCATAATGTCTGGGAAGTAGGTTAGACCATTGTGTGACTCAAAACATTTGAGAAATGATTAAGACCATTGTATAATACAATGTCTTGGAAAATAGGAAAGACCATTGCAATCAGTTACAATGTCTTGGGCATAAAATTTTGGAGTAGGAACATGATTGGGAGAATGTGATTGTGTCGAAATGCCCTAGAATAGGCATACGCAGATATGTTTAGTCCATTGTTTAGATAAATGATTGAAAATAAACCGAGTTTATATATCAATATACTAATGCTTACGGGGAAATGCTCAAAATGGGTATATATGAATATACTAATATGTTTGTGTAGCATAACATGCTTACTAAGTCCATAATCGTCTGGAGGATGGAAGACACGGAGAGCGGAAGGCTATAAAAATGTTTTTGCTTGTATGTGTGGTTATAGTTTAGGTCTCAATTAGACCCGTTTCTCTATAACCATGGCTCTGGTACCAATCTGTAACACCCCCAATTCATGGTTGCAGCGGAATTCAAACTGGGTGTTACTCGACGGCACAATAGTCACAATAATAGAAAACGAACTCCAATTGAGTCGTTTTAAAAGATTTATCATTCAAATTATATAAATATCAGAGATTACAAAATGAGGTCCCAAATGGTTCCATGTTTACAATTTACATTAAAGGAGTTTTTGAATGATAATAAAATTTATAGCCCTCTTGAGTATCCGTGCCCTTCTGTGCCATCCTTGATCGTCATGAGCCTGAAATACATGCTTGAGAGGTCAACACAAAGGTTGAGTGATATTCATAGAGTTTGTTTAATGTTTGAACACAATATGTTGGTAGTGTGAGCTGTAGACTCACACCAATGTTTGGAAAACAAAACAGGTAGGCTACGTTATTATACGCCCATAAAATGTATTATACACTAAGCTTATGACACCAAAACGTTAACGTGTACCAATATCGATCGGCAGATTTATCCCGGTAGGTACTTTGCTAACATACCTAAATCTCAAATATTAGTGCATTTGTTTGAACTTAGTCAATACAAATGGGATTCGTCAATCCCAATAGGCCTATTCACAATATTTGCGCTCACTATTGCTAGTGATTAAATGGTTCATAATAAGGGATCTCGGTTTAGCAAGGCTGGTACTTAGTGATAATAAAACAATCAAGCAAGCATACAATTTAAAAACATTGTGCTCGGTTAAAATAGCATGTATTCCCCCCAAGGGTTTGTAAAACAATTAAGTAATGGAAAGTGGGGTTATGAACTCACCTTGGGATGTAGTGACGTAATGAACACAACTGTGCCAAGGTGTATGGCAGAATAGTAACATAAGTGATGTCAATAATTAGAGCGCAACGATACAGAATCGGCATAACCTAATGAATATAAGCTTGTCTCAAAACATAATACGCAGAAAGTAATCGATACGTATGAGTTTCAAAAGGTAGAGTGTTGTAGTTTTCGTGGAATATTTGTATCAATGTTTGTAAAAAGTTTAGTATCCCATTCGTGTAGTGGTATAAAGTCATAGACTCAGACAAAACGCACGCCAGAGTATAATATATATAAACACGTATATATTATACTTACTAGACTGAAAATATAATTAATTATTATTAATTATTAACTATTTAATAATTACTAAAAACTATTTTAAATTAGGAAAAATACTAAATGATAAAAGAAAAATCTGAAAAAATTACAGAAATTGTTTTTACACACCAGAAGCCTAGAAAAATTATAAAAATAGAAATTGCTTAATAATAAGCTGATGAATAAGCCAATTGGCTTAAATAGAAGCTATCACTTCTATTAAGTTGGGCTTATTTGAGATTTTCTTTTTCCAAACTGTTTATTACAAGTTTTTAGACAACTTTTGTGAAGTGAGTTTGACTGTGGTCAAGGAAATAAGCACTTCAAGTGCTTAATCCCTTAACAGTTGACTTTCCTTGACCAAGAGTGGAAATAAGCTAAAACTAGCTTGTGTGGGGTCCACTTTAGTGAAAACAGATGAAAATAAGTGCAATGAACAACTTTAAACAACTGACACACAATTAAGCTAATTAAATAAGCTACAACACCAAAATAAGCACTTGGCTTATTTGGTTCTGAGGCAGACTGGGGACAGACTTGAGAGGTCAAACAAAGTGGGGTCCACTGGTCTATAGGTCAAACAACAGGTCAACCCTTATTCCCTGGTAGGAGGGGGGTTGAATGGTGCCAAGTTGGAGGTGTGGGACCCACTAGGTTAGCCACAATCTACCACCAAAGGTGATGGGTGAGCTGAGGTCTGCTGAGACAGGGCAACTACCTTGCCCTGCAGGTCACTTCAAGGGGCAATTTAGTCCATTTAGAAAATTCACAAAAATATAAGACTTGTGAGGATCAAAAGTTCTACTGATAGACTAAACACACAACAATTTTCAGACCTTGAATCAAAACACAAAAATCTATAAAAATCTTGCCATTTTTGCAAAAATCTGAGATTAAACTTTTTGACTTTTTGAAAAACTTGAGTTTTTGACTTTTGGAAACTTTGATTGCTGATTAGTGATCAAATATGTTATGATAAGCTATGTGAAGACCATTTTAAGTAAAAGCACCCACTTATGAAAAGGATTGATTGGATTTGGACTTGAAAACTCACCACAGTTAACTGTGGTGATCAATTTCTAGTGATTTTGACTTTTACTAACTTTGGTACTGATTTTATGGTTGATTTATCCTAGATAACTCTAATGTAGCATGTGTAAACCAGAAAATAACAACCTAAGTTCCTAGAGTCTGCTTGAAAGGCTTATGCCAAGCACCCCTTTTACAGATTTTTATGATGATATTGTGATTAAAACAAGTCCACAATATTACCTACTGATTACAACTAATCCAATTACCAGTAATTAAACAAGATAAACACAATTTAACTATTAAAACTACTTATTACTAAAGAAAGGAAATTTTGAGCTTACAAAGCCTTCCAAGCTAACTGTAAAGTGTCAATGAACCACAATCACCAATCCTATGTGACTTCCACAAGTTTCTAACCCACAGCCATCCAACATATACTGTGCTCCATGCTTTCTTCAGTATGTAACACCTTTTTTTTATTTTTTATTTTATTTTTTTGTATTTTTGCTATTTTTCTTAAACTGAGATAGAAACCTTTCACAACTTAAAAAACTTATGTAAAACAGATGTAAGATGGATTATATGAGTAAACAAACAACTAAATATCAATAAGGAACTTGGAACAATGCTTTGAGATTTCTAAATTAACTTGAAAACTTGTAAAAGAGAATAAACTGAAAACAGATGCTTCATTAACTTAAAAACAGATTACATAAGTATATTTAGATACTACAAAGACTTAAGCTAAAAACTACACACACTACAAGGCTCAAATGAGCTATATATATATATAAACGACATGAAAATAATAGCCTAAGTCTTCCACATGGCTCTGTTTTGAATTCTGATAGTCCCACAAGACTTGTGTTGACCTCTTGACCAAATCCCAGCCATTCAATTAGCTTTTGATCAATCTGAGCTGTTGATTAGCTTTTTGGTGCCAAAATGGATACGGGGCAAAGTTGAGTGGTTTTGGTGGGGGGTTGTTGTGGGAATTTATGGTGGTGGGAAAGTTTGTTGTGGGTATTAATTGTGGGGGGCTAGTGGGTGAAAAAGGTGAGAGGAGGGGGGAAGAGTTTCCCTGGTTTTGCGCTTCATTGTTGGGGGAAGAAGACGGGTCAAAGGTCATTTGACCTGCGTTGACCGTTTGACCCTGCCTTTTATTATTTTGAACTTGGGCTGGGAGGTTGGGCCTGGGGTGATGGACTGGATCATGGAGATGGATTGGATGGGGTTTTGGTTTTGGGTTGATATTATAAAACAAGGGTCCGGTTGGTTAGTTTAGTTACAAGGACCATTTTTGCAATTTTTCCAAAACTCAAGGACTGATATTGTAATTTTCTAAAGTGCATCCAAGGACCAAATATGTTACAAACCAAAGTTCCAAAACCATTTTTTTTCCTTCTTCCAATTTTCAACATTTCCCAAGGACCTATTTTGCCATTTTTGGATTTTCAGGGACTAAACATGTAATTTTGGAAAACTTGTTACCCAAGTGTAATATTTTGTGAAATTGACTTTCAAAACCTTGGGTTGACTTTTCCTTTCAAAATAAATGCATAGGGACTAAATTTGACAAGTTTTGAAACTTGGGGGACTGAAACTACCAATATTGCAAACTTTGTACGTTTTTCCTTTGTTTTTGCACATTTTGCATTTCAAACACATAAAACACAATCCCTGGGATAATTTAAGTATTTTGATATCTTTTTGATTGTTTTTGTATGTTTTGGCATTTCAAATACGTCAAAAACGATGAGTGTTTGAGCACTCATCAGCACCCATATATGTAAGAATAAAGGCGTTGATCTAATAAACCAAGGACCACCATTAAGAACTTTATTCATACCTTCAAGTGAAGAGAACTTGAAAATGAAGAAACCATTCCGCAATATAACATGTTCAAAGCCGAACCTTGCCCAAGCATGCTTGACATAGTCTTCCACAATGGGAAATGCAATTCTTAGACCAATGAAATAACCGTATAATGAATTAGTAAGTTTAGTGCACATATCATCAACGACGGCCATTGGAATAACCACTCTTGAACCCGACCTAGTAGCCTCATCAACTCCACCAGATTGTGAATCACTAGGTACATTAGGGTCACAAGAACCTCCAATATTACACCCATCAGCTAGCCTTTCACCATTATCCTTAGACGTACCAACCATTGCAGCCCCCAATGAATCAGATGCTACAACATTACTAGACTTAGGAACATCATATTTAGAACTAGCCAAACGTACCCCTTGTTGTAAAGCAACATTCGGATCAGAAACAACGGGACCATGATCACTAGGAAGAGCAAAACTCCCCGTTTTTCCTTCCAAACCTGCACTTTTCAATATAGACTTCAATGGCATACTTGCATTAGTAAGAATCTTACCATCGATATTACCAATCCTAGTAGCCAACCCCGTAGCCTTAGAAGGCTGTTTAACATTCAGAAAATCAGATTCCATCCCTCTCTATAACCCACGTACAATCAATATGCAGCAGCAATCCAAGCGCACAAGCAAAATAACGAAACCCTAATAGAGGTTACCAGCAGATTACATGGTACCAAACCCCTTAAAAGAAGTTTGTTTAATCAGTATAGACCAATTCCAATCTAAGATTGAATAAACACCAAACCCTAAATGAGTTTAGTGTAGATTAAAGCACCAACAGCAAAACTTGCGCACACAATAAAACGAACCCCTAATTGAGAATCGTTGAATGAGATAAATATATGCAGCAAGAACAAGATCCACCCTATATGTATATAAATCAGTTGTAAACCGACTTATAATCACAAAAAAGGAAGGTGCGATCAGAAACCCACAATTAAACGACCAGCAAGAACTTGCGCACACAATATAACCGAAACCCTAAAAGAGAATCGTTGAATGAGATCCTTTAACCAAACCTGATTAAATATATGCAACAAGAACAAGATCGACCCTATAAGAATATAAATCAGTTTAAAACCGACTTATAATTAAAGAATAGGAAGGTGCGATCAAAATCCCCTTTGGCGGCTAAGAAACCCTAAAAAAACGAATCACCCATTTCAGCCTTGATCCCTTAAATCAAGCAGCAAATAGATGAATCTAATGATAATCAGAGCGATTGATCACTAGAATAATCAATTGATACAAGAATTGAAGAACGTATGGCAGAAAAAAGAAAAAACAATTTGGTTTAGGCTTAGGGAAAAATCGCCAAAGGGGAGAGAGGATTTTTAGGGTCAATAGCCATTACGTTTTGAGTAATAGGTATTGCTTTTCGACCTTGAAATGTATTTTGTTTTGATAAAGGCACCCATGTCACTACATCATACCATCAATAGCGCCAATACAATTCTACATTAAAAAAATGATTGCTAACTAATTGAAAATTGTGAATTTGCCAACTCTGAAATAGTATCGAGTTTACCTTAAATAAAGAATACCATATAGAATTTGTTTGAATTTATTTTTCAGGTTGAACTGCACCCCTCTTAGGCCCTTGGCAGTGGGTGCGGGGAGGCACGGCACGGTGCCCTCCCCCTGCGGGAACACCGCCGCCGGTGCCTCCACACCGCACGGTGAGGCCATTTTGCAGTGAACTTTACCGTGTCTCATTTGAAAGAAATATAGACGTTGGTACCTTTATTATTCGAACGTTGGGGAGTTATTTGGGACCAACGGTTACTTTTTTTTTTTTTTTTTTTTTTTTTTTTTTGTATATATATTGGACCAAACCAAACACACACAACATAAACAAAAAAAATACCACCGAACCTTAAAAAAAAAAAAAAAAAAAAAAAAAAAAAAAAAAAAAAAAAAAAAAAGAAAAAAAAGATCCAAACAAAAAAAAAACCTCTGATCCAAAAAAAAATCCGATTCAACCGCAAGTATATGGAGCATAAAAAATTGGTTCGACTTTATTTTTAGATGAGCCGTTCGAGTGGTCTAACGATATTAGTCTCGATATTTTTGCTGCCGCGATTGACGAAGATGAAGAAGATACGGCTGGCTCGACACGAAAATTAGTGAAACGCAATCGGATCTCTGCTGCATAAAGATTGCATCGTGATTATTTTTGTGAAGATCCAAAATTCGACGATGAATTTTTTAAAGATATGTATCGTATGCCTAAAAGTTTATTTTTAAAAATAACGCGAGCTATTGAGGCTAGATACGAGTATTTTCAGGAAGGTTATGATGCTAGAATGAAAAAAAGTTTCACAGCCATACAAAAATGTTCGTCTGCCATTAAACAACTCGCAACCGGTGCACCACCGGATGAGTTTGACGAATATTTAGAAATGGCACAAAGAACTTCACGTGAATGCCTTCAATTTTTTTGTGATGCTATTATTGGGTTATATGCTCGAGATTTTCTACGTAGGCCAACAAGTCATGATGTTGCATGTTTGTACGAAGCACACGAAGCTCGACATCACATTCCGGGTATGATCGGTAGCCTAGATTGCACACATTTCGTTTGGAGGAATTGTCCAATCGAATTGAGGGGTCAATATAAAAGGGGTGACCATCAATACCCCACGATTATGATGGAGGCAGTAACGTCTCAAGATTTGTGGATATGGCACGCGTTCTTTGGACCACCGGGTTCAAACAACGATGTGAATGTTATGATGCAATCTCCGCTATTCCTCACCGAGCGTAATGGTACGGCACCTAAGTGCCCATTTGTTGTGAACGGCCATACGTACAAGCGTGGCTACTATCTTTGTGATGGCATATATCCGGCATGGTCTACTTTTGTTAAAGCGTTCAAATATCCAACCGACCCGAAGGAAAAAAAGTTCAAGAAAGTACAAGAGTCGGCTTGAAAGGATGTTGAACGGGCATTTGGTGTTCTCAAGGGTAAATGGGGTATACTGAATCGACCCTTACGGCCACACACGATAGAAAGAATTAGAAAAATAGTTTATACGTGTGTCATATTGCATAACATGATTATACATGACGCCGGTACCGCAATCTTGCCGGTTCATATTCGGGATCATCCGATCGAACCGGTGTTTGACGAAGCAGCCTTAGCCGAGATACGAGATGAGGATACACATTTTCGTGTCAGATTTGATCTTATAGAGCATATTCATGCTCAACAATTACCATACCTCGAGGTGGACGATGAAGACGATGAAAATTAGATTTTTAGTATTATGTAATTGTATTTTATGTTTTTTAATAATATTATGTAATGTTTTTAATGAATTTTAGTTTTTAATAAGTTTTAATAGAATTTAAAAAAGAAAAAAAAAGGAAAAAAAAAAGTGAGTGAAGGGTGAGGGATGTGATGCCAACAAAAAGTGAGTGAGTGAAGGGAAAAGTGAGAGGGTGATGTAGCATAAGGGGATTGGTTGTTTGTGAGTGAAGGGTGATAGGGTGAGGGGTGCATTGCCAACCCCCTTAGTTGGCTTAATAAATCTAAGTTCAAAAGCCTTTAATGCCCGTGACACAATTATAAACTAATGATGAACTATTCCAGTTAAAATCGATCAGACACCGTTCTTTGTCTTGTCCCATGACATAAAATACGTAAACTCGTCGTCGAACCTTCCTTAACACTAACAATCCTAGAATATTTCAATAAAACTAATTGATTCATTTTATCACATAAGCTCAAGACAATGGGGCACGTGCTACTACATAGGGGTGTTCATTGGTTCGGTTATCGGGTTGTTTGATTTATTCGGTTCGGTTAGTTCAATTAAATTTCTTATGGGTAAAACAAACCGAACTAAATTCAAATTGGATTAAACCGAACCGAAAACCAAACCAAATAACTTGAATTACATAATTTTAATTATATATTTATTTATGTTTATAGATTTTTTGCAAAAAAATCAAGCTTAAAAAATGCTATATTTATAGTATGAAGAGTTTTATTTATTTTTTTAATGTAAATATATAAAAAATTTATATATTATGTGAATTTGGTTTTTGATGTGGTCGGTTCGGTTTTCACTTTTCCAAAACCATAATCGAACCGAAAACCCGAATATTAATTCAGTTCGAATCAGTTTTGGCCAATTTGGTTTGATTACGAATCCAGATCTGTTTTTCTGTTCGGTTTGGTTTTGGTTTTCGGTTTTTGTGGTCAAAACCCGAATTCTACACACCTGTAACTACTCATATCTTTACTAGGATTAACTTTGCTATAAGTAGAAGAGTGGAGGCTTATATAGTATTTTGGCTTCCTACTAATTTCTTATAAATCCTATGAATTGCTAATAATAGTAATAGTAGTAGTAATAGTAATAGTAATAACAACAACAACAATAACAATAATAATAACAATGTGGCACTTCCTTCTACTCTGGAGCGTATTGTCACTGCTTCTGGACCTTGTTTTGGTGATTGGCAATGGAGGCTCACAATCTTTTCATTTGTGTTTGGGGGGCTTGGTGTTTACTCTGCAGGTGATGTCTTGAACTATGCATTCCTTGTCTAGACTCCAGTCTGCTAAATTGCAGACTAAGTTGTTCCGACACTTTGGTATTGTAACTTCTAGGCCTTCCTTTGATGATGTCTTGTGTGTTTTTATTGCGAAAATGGAGATTGACCTTTTGAGTAATACGAGTGAGATCGTTGCCCCCAAACTCATGAATAAATTGACAGATATATATTTCACATGTGTTACCTGAATTGTTGAATCTACTTTTTCTGTATATACTCGGCAGATGACATTATGGCTCAAATGGAGGACTACACTTTGGACTGGCTTAGGGTAGTGTCGTTCTCTGGTTTGGGACAGGCTATAAATGTTAGGACCTACCAGTGTGTGTTATGCTATCGGCTTATTCCCCTTTTCTCTGTTCAGATGCCATGCTCAGCCTGTTCTAAGGTCTTTGCGGGGGATATTTATGCGGATTATAACGTTGTGTGCGATACTCTTGTTGATATATGTTCTCAGTCGGGGATTTCAGCTCCTAAAGAAGTTGATATCAGGCTTAGTGGAGAAAGAGAAAAATCCGTGCGTCTAGCTGATATGTTGCACTACTCATGTGTCGAAGGGCTTGATGTATGTGTTGATCTGACAGGGTCATCACCATTTACCCAAACTGGTATGGTTGATTTTATGCCTGGTAGTGCGATGATTGAGACCACACAACATAAACGCGTCAAGTATGAGGCTAAAAGCACGTATATTAGACATGAGTTTCTCCCATTCTCATTCTCTTCTTTTGAGGAACTAGAGAAGGATGTGGTGATCTTACTGAAGCAGATCTGAAAGTTCTTAGTGACTCAAGACATTGGGGCACGTGCTGCTACTCATATATTTAGTGGGATTATCTTTGCCATAGCTATAGGAATGGGGGCCCAAATAGTATCTCGGCTTACCACTAATTTTTTTTGTAAATAATATAAATTTCTTATAAACTGATGTTCTATAAATAATAATAATAATAATAATAATAATAATAATAATAATAATAATAATAATAATAATAATAATAATAATAATAATAATAATAATAATAATAACAGTGTTGCAAAAAATACGTATAAGGTTGATTAATCTGCGCTTAGGCGGTAATCCGCCACCAACATTTTTCATTCGTGTAAATCGGCCAAATAAATAGGTCAACTATGGTCAACGGTGGTCAAACTTGCTGAAAACCTGTAAATTTTGCCAGAAATACGTAAAACTCACCGTAAACTTGTTTTAATCATTTATAATCGTTGTTAATGTCTATTACAAGTTGTTTGTTTTAATGAAATCTTGCCGAGAATTCTCAAAACTCGCCAGAAATACCTAAAATTTGTCAAAATGCCAATACGATCAATCAGTGATTAATCCCGCCTAAACCAATTAAAAACTACAAAAAAATCAACCAACCGACAATTGATTCACGATTTTTGCAACATTGATAAACAAGTTTTAATTGCTGTATTTTCTTTAAATATTGAATTCAATATTTCTACATTACAGCGTAGCATTTGAAGTGAACTGTCAATGTTAGGTATCATTCTCGGCTGATTTTTGTAGACAACAAACAATCGAGGATCAGTTAGCCTAAGTTCTTTATTAAAGTTTTTAATTAAACTTTACTTGTTCTTATATAAACAATACAAGCATTGGAGTTATCAAGATTATATAAGATTTAGGCAAACTTTTGTACTTAAAAGGTAATATTTTCTTGACAATGAGGTTCGAAATGTCCATAAAAAAAATACCAAAACATTCAAAATTCAACTTCGAATCTTTAATACATGCAACCTTTTCACTTTAGACCTAATTGTATGGAGAGACCAAACACCCAATACAATAAAAATGTGGCATGTTCAAAAAAGTTCACCCAAAAATAACAATAATGATCAAAGTTGCTAAATTCCAAAGAATGCACTTTAGCTAGTCTTTCATAAGGCTTCTAAAGTTTGTTCAATGATACTTGTGCAGATTTTAACTTTAGGGACTTTTACATTACAAAAGTGAATTGCCATCATGTTACACTAGTAATACACTACCCTAGTTTTCATGTTTCTTAGATCTTAAGGAACCACAAAAAAGGTTTAGGATTTGCATTTTTATCAAATGTTAACATGTATATCTAAACTCCTCAATTGCAAAAAAGAAAAATGTAAAACAAAATAAAGCTCTATCCACACCTCAAAGTCACAGGTCACGGTCTTAGTTAACTTTGCTAGCTAGCCCTATTTCACCATGCATGTCTTTAGGCTTCGACTTTAGTTTCCATGCATTAGCTCTTAGTTTTGTGGATAAAAATTAATATAGTATGACCAGATTCGAACACGAGACTTTTGGATTGCACACATTACGTATGAGTTTCAATGTTTTAATAATTATTATATTTAGTTATGAATAATTATTAATTTCACAAATAAACACGTAACGGTCGTTAGTACTTTACGGAAAATGACTAGCGATCGTTAGTGATACACAAATATGGAAACAAGCCAAGAAGGTTCTAGGAACCCCTTCGGCTCCCATATTCGGCCGAACAAGGAGGGGGAGGGTTTTTCAACCCTAACTTGGTCACCAAGATTGGATTAGTATAAATACAAGGCCTCTTTTATTTATTCTTGGTGAGTTGCAAACCTAATTCTCTTCTTCTTCCCTCTCTTGAGCCAAGAAATTGAACTACACCCTCCTGGGGTTTCTACTAGATTTTTTAAGCTCAAACAATCTTGTTTGGCTTGTTTGTGATCTAAGAACCTAGCTCTTCTCATTGAAACGTTAGTAATACGTGTGTACAAGAACGAAGGACTAACATACTTTTGTTAGTGAATTTCCCATTCGACTTTGGTGATTAGTCGAATTCCATAAACCCTAAATTAGGATTTTACTTGTTCTTGATTCATTGATTTCTTGTTTTGCTAGAAATCACTAAGGTATACATATCCTTTTAATTCAGTTAATTTATTACAAGTATTTTATCTTTACTTCCGCTGCATGCTTTGATGATGTTATGTGTTTATATATATAATTGTTATGATTCATAAATTCCAACAGTGGTATATGAGCCAGGTTAATACTTTGTAATTAATTACTGAAACACATAAAATTTGATCTTAATTGATTATTACATGTTACGGTTTTCTAGGGTTTTGAAAATTAGTAAGCCCTCATTTTGTTATTAAGGGTCGATTTACCCTAAAATTTTTAGAATTAGGTTTTTGATTTTGTAAAACTTGTACAAACCCTAGGATGCATGTAATTTTTTATGTGATTATTAATGGATATTTGCTATATGTCATTAATTAATATGCGATCCTTGACTTGATTATTGTTATAATAAGTGGTATGTGGGAATCCATGACAAAAATCATGCAAGTTTTGTCATGGATTATAATGTATTTAATATGATTTTGATATTTTTACGTGCTTATTATGCGATTGAAATTTATTAATTATGGTTTTAGTAATAAAATTGTTAAGACATGTTTAATTACTAAAAGTCAATTAATTATGTAATTAGAGAAGACCTAAAATTGGGGAAGACCCCATATAAATTTTTATATGAAATCAATTATGAGTGTTATTGTATATATTCATCGTAGGACTTACGCAACCAATTATTGGTGTATGTGATCAATTGGTACCTAGCTCGAAAACCAATGGGAGTCTTAGATCGATATATACATATTTATTGATTTGTTTAGCATGTACATTATTTAAGTCATTTATTTGTTTTATTAATTGCGTATTTGTTTATATATGTATGTGACATGATGGTAAGCAAAAGGGTAATTTTTCGAATAGAAACTATAAATTGGACTTAATAATGGTGAAATTTTGTTTTGAGCTGTAAAATCTTAAACTTTTAATTGATTGATGCGACTGTACTAATAATGTTCGAAACGGCGGACATAATTTGACAAACTGTCTGGTGGGTTTCAGTAGAAACAGGTTCTTAATAAGCTTTGCGCTGACCTTTGTTTCTGCGTCATCTTGTGCGTCAAATTAAACTTACCGTAGTACAACCATTATATATGTACGAAGCATGCAAAGTTGTAAGTTTCTCAACGCCTCAATTAAAACTTTGTTGATTTAAGCTTTGTAAAGAAACTAATGAGTAAAAGTTTTCTATATGAAACCTATGATACAAAGATGAATGCATGACATCTTTGTACATATTTTTTATTACACACATCAAAACTTCTACCATTTAATTTAGGTTATATGCCATCCAATGAAAAGGAAACACTTGAGGTTACTATTTATGTTGCTGTGAGACTCAGCTAGATGGTAATCAAAGGGTATATCTCCATTTTTGTGGGACGGACATGGAAGAATTTGCTGTTTCTTAAGTTGGTTAACTTAATTGAGTTGATAGTAGGATCTGATCACTCAAGGCATCAGATGGGGATAAAAAATACTTACATTGCAACTGAAGTTGGCAAATATGTAAATCTCATCACTTCTAGGAATTCAATTGAATATTGGCAATTGAGGCTCGACTCGTACCTTATTGAATACGTTCATCACTAGCAGATCAACTGATGTGATGAAACTATGTCAATTTGGATCCTAGTTTTCAGTGAAAATTAAATGGTTATATGTATATTTACCATGGGTGTTTAATTTTCTTGAAATTTTTACTATCGAAAGTACTAACTTTTGAATTTTTATAAGCAACATGAGTTCTGCTTTCAAGTAAATGATTGATAGAGAAAATTTGACTGGTGCAAATTTCAATGATTGGTATCGTTCCTTGAGAATTATTTTGAGGATGGACAAAAGTCATTATTATATTAGTAAGCCACTTCCTACTGCTCCTGCTGGTACTACATCAACTGCAAAACATGAAGCTTATAACGTTGAATATAAGAAGCACAATGATGTAGCTTGTCTTATGTTAGCTGGGATGGACACTTAATTGCAAAGCCAATTTGAGAACTTTGGTCCCATGGGCATGATCAATGAACTCAAACGAATGTTTGAGAAACCACAAACTACATAATTATATGATCTGATAGAATCTATGCATAATTGTAAGCAGGAAGCAGGAAAATCAGCGAGCGCCTATGTATTGGAGATGAAAAGTTATTTGGACCAATTGGAGCGACTCGGCTATTGTTATGTGCAAAGTGTATGTTAGCCTCATCATGCTATCCCTTAATCAGGATTTGTATAGTGAGTTTGTGCTCAACTAGAATATGCATTGCACGGGGAAGACAATTAGTGAGTTACATGCAATGCTCATTGACTTTGAAAAAGGTTTGTCAAAGAAGGCACCTACACCTGCTATAATGGTAATACAAGGTGGTAGGATTACCAAACCCAACAAGCCTAACAAACTGCAGCACGCAAACAAGAAGGTAAAGGCACTGGAAAGGGTAAACAAGTTGCGACCTACCAATAGATGCCTAAAAAGCAGAATCCTCCTAAGAAGAAGGAGAATCCTAATAAGGATTTGGCTGTTTGTCACTACTGCAACACACCAGGACATTGGAAGCGGAACTTTCCATTGTTTCTAGAGGAGTTGCGCCTCAACAAAAGTAAAAAGCCTGGTAACGTCGCAAGCACTTCAGGTATTTTTATGATTGAATTATTTTCTTTTCCTCGTAAGCATAATTCCTGAGTATATGATACGGGATGTAGTACTCATATTTGTAACACATCGCAGGGACTTAGAGGAGCAAGGAAGCTGGCCTATGGAGAAAGATACTTTTACGTAGGGAATGACATACGTGCAGCAGTTGAAGCCATAGGGATTTTCGATTTAGTCTTACCTTCGGGTTTAATACTAGATTTTAATAATTGTCATTATGCACCTTCTATTGTTAGGGGTGTCATTTCAGTTTCTTTGTTAATGGATATTGGTTTTGTTCACACATTTATTAATAATAGAATTTATGTTTCTTTAAATAATATTTTTTTACTTTAGTGCATGATGCATGGAATTGCACTCTCGCAAAAGGTTTTACCTCTCAAGGGATCTTGAGAAGCTTGCAATCCTCACCAGGCAGTGTACCTGTTCGTCGTAGTATAGTATAGTGACAAGTACCGGGGGATTGATCGTTCAACTCCGGAATAGTGTTCGCTAGGATTAAAAAGTCTACTAAACTAGGTCTAAAGGTGAGGGATGATTTTTTTGTATTTTTATATTTTTATAAAAGCAAGTAAAATCTCGGGTTTTGAAGGAGTGGCGGAATTAGTTGCTAGTCAACTAACTCAATTAACTAAAGATGCAATCAAAATAAAATAAAATAAACTAAAACTAAATTGTGGTGTGAACAAAAATAAGAGAAAATTTGTTTACTTAGATTTCATTACTCTCTAAATATCTTTTACCGGTTGATTAGCTTGTTACAATTGCATGGATGACGAGTTATATTCCTTAATACCATTCGTAGGGCCGTGTACGAAATTCCCTAACTCTATAAGCTCCTACTTCACTCCTATGTCGAGCCGACTAAAAGCTCCTAACATGGGATCACTAGAATTCACTCATGCATTAAATACAACCATAAATCGTAGTACACCTTCAATCATGTTTCTTAAGACATTTAAGCAAGTTACAAATTGAAAGTCTGCCAGTTTTCTTAAGCCTAACATCAAATACAATCATCCACAACAACTATAAACAAACCATCAACCAATAATCAACATCTAGGCTTCATTACATCTAAGCAAACACAATAAAAACCTAGCCTAGCATGTTAAAGAGAAGAAAATCATAAGATAGAATCACACAACACATACACATATCATATGATTATTGGAAAACTTATCTTCAATTGAACATGGATGGAACAAGGGTTGAAACCCTTATTATCACAGAAAATTCGTCTAGGGTTTTTACAAAAAAGCTCTCCAAAAGTTCCACCCTTAATGAATGAAAATTAGAAAACTATATATAGATTTTATACCTTGACGGCGTCACGTTTTTGCTTCTAACGCCGTCAACTCGCCGCTAAGATAAAAGTCGTATTGCCTAGATCCACTTCTGACGCCGTCATGTGTAAATATACTCTGGGCCGTCGCATATGTTTTGACCCTGACGGCCTTGGTGACGCCGTCAGGCCAAATAGCCTTGAAAATGCTCTGGGTCGTTATGTGCATTTTCCACATCCACCTCTTTTGCCACTCTTGACGCCGTCACTTGCAATTTCTTCATGCTATCAGGTACTGTTCCCAGCAAGGATTTTGAGACTTTGTCGTTTTCTTCACTTTTTCGCTCCAAAAACGTCCAAAATGCTTCCTTTTATAAATTTCCTCTCAAAAGTACCTAAAATGACAAAAGGAACGATTTAGGGCATTAATTGATCAAATAATTACGAATTCGGGCTTAAATGACCCCCCAAAAGCGGTACACTTTTCGCCTTATCAAATACCCTTACACTTGAGATTTGCTTATCTTCAAGCAAATGCGTTTTTATTCTAATCAAAATACAAGTTAGGGGTCATTTAACACTAACATAAAAGTAATTACAACAAATAATCGTTTCACTTAAAACCAAAAAAAAGCACGGAGGTTATACACTAGCACCTCACAAATAGTGTTTAGATACTCACATCTCTCGGGTGTGATAAAGTATATATCACAATAAGGAAATGGAAAACATCTCTCACTATCTGTCATAGCAAATAGATTACCATAGGCTTGGGAAAGGATCAAACCTCCACCACTTGACGTAAGCACCTAGGATAAACTATCAAAGAGGTCTTTTAAAGGGTTATAACATGAGGTGTAGGGATATGGTAAACACGGTTTTGTTGGATAAATGCAATATTTACTGGTGGCGAGTTAATCATCTTGGTTAATTACATGTACAATGTGGCGTTGCTAAGCCAAGACTCGACTCGACTTAAGCTAATAAATCAAAAATAACAAAAACATAAAACAAACATAGAATGAAACAGGATGGTAGTCCGTTTTTTTTTTTTTTTTTTTTTTTTTTTTGCATACACTTTTACCATACCATCCAAAATAATACATCATAGGGGATTGTCATTCCCCTTACACTTGAACTTTTACATACTTAACAATCAACTATTCTAATGACTCGAATTAAGATAATCAAAACACTTGGAGTACTTTTTAAGATTAACGCACATATGGAGGTAATAATTGACGTCATCCCCATTACTCCATAACACAAGTACTTTACCCATGAGTCCCAAAACAATATGTACAAGATATGACTCGACTTAGAAACCATGTAACTAATTAGATAATTAACTAAGGGTTAAAACTAATAACAATAATGCACTAAAGATGAGTGCATACATGGAAGGCTAAGGCGATTTGGTTGCACATTTGGGGTGGATTGTTAACAAATTCTTCCTTTAAGTAAAATGCTTACAGTTAGAAATGAATAAAATAGGCTCGGAGGGGTGTACTAGGGGTATCGTGTACTAAAAATGAAAGGTGTGGGAGAAATTAATTGACTTTGTTAGTCAAGGTAATTGACTTAAATGGTCAAGTAATTATGATACGGATTTAGCACAAGGGTGATCCTAATGCCTCTTATCATGTAGTAAATCCTAACTACACGAATGTAGTCTCACTAGCGGTCTCGGGATGCATCACTAACGCAAGTTCTCGAATCTAAATACTACCGGTACACTTATAAGCACTATAATGAATGCTTTTCCTAACAAATCTAAAGGCGAACCTCACATATTTGGGTGGAAAATTTTTCTGAGTGGTACGGTTTTTGTGCTAGTTATACAACTCCTATCCATGAGACGTTCATTAAGGCTAAAGCTTCACTCCTAAATATTGTAAAAAAATTTAAATTTGGCGCTAAAATTGCCCTAACAATTATTTCTCTTAGTTTTATTACACACCTACTATCAAACAAACAAACTCAAGCATAATTGTATTCTGAAAAGTATCATCATTTACCCTCCCCTTACACTTAAGCTGAACATTGTTCCCAATGTTCAATGAAAAAGATGTAAAAGAAAATAAGGTAAAAGAATGAAAACAAATACTCCCCTGATTCGTTTGGTGTGGATAGTGTGTCAACAAGGTTAGATCTTCTTCCAAGAAAATGAACTTTCAAAGCTTCCCTCTAGAAATATAAATAATCCTCTTGTCCAATGTAATCTGTTAAACCTGAGAAAACAATCAAGGCAAACCTCGTGTAAAATCGGCGGCAATCTATATATACTAAAAATCCTAGAAAACAAATTAAGATATAATGCTTGTGGAATGAATGTTTGCAGATTTCTTGGAATTTATAAAACTAAAGAATCAACAAAAACTTTAAGACTCCGGTATAAACAAAACTCGCAAAAATTTTCAGAATTTTAGTACCTGACGCCGTCAGGTTTTAACTCCTGACGTCGTCAGAATGTTCCTACAAAAATCTCATGTTAAGTTTCCGGAAAATTTCTGGAAAAACTTATTCCTTACTTCCTGGAAAATCCTACAAAATATCATTATGACTCGATACAAGTATTTGACTCTAACAAATACTAATATACATGTTCATTTAATATTGTTGTGGTTCATGTCCAGTTTCGTTCTTATAAACAAATTTGGGTTTCCCTTACTCTTAGCTTTTTCTAAAATACCTTTATATGTAATTAAAACGAAGTTAAAAACAAAATAAAGCATTTTCACAATTTACTTTGAACCATGATCCACAAACAATAAAAATAAAACACGCATACGGAAACAAATAAATTACACAAACAAAACAAATAAAACAAAGAAAACATGGGTTGCCTCCCAAGGAGCGCTTTTCTTTATTTACGAGTCTTGTAGCTAGACTCAAAGTCATGGGCTATTACGTTATAGTGTGAGCTCCTCGTCGAGGACATCCTTGGGATCAAACTTAGGTTTCAATTTCCTATCGGTTTTCTTGGTACGGTATACCTTCTCAAACTTTCCTCCATCCGGATCATATAGAATCATCTTCATATGCCATGATCCGTCACCTTCCTTAGGTGGCTTGTCCCAATTCCATTTACACTTATCCCATTCCCTTTTCCACTTGTTCATTCCTAAATTGATAGGCATCAATCCTAGGAATTCAATCATTTTCCTAAAGACTAAGGGATCCTCAAAAGGGTTTAGTTCTTCATCCCTAGCTATGAGTTGTTCCGCCGAATGTGTTTTGTTTATAAATTCCTATTCTAAATAAAATGGTCGTTGAGGTCCTATGAAATATCCATTAACCCAAGGTCCATACCTAGATGGTCTCCTATTCACATCTACCCAATGGGGTGTTGGTTCCTCACTAGTATCATAAGCATGTTTCTTAACATCATAGACCGACCAAGTTTCTCCTTCTCCTACCGCTATCCTAGACTCCTTACAATCAATCATCGTACTTGCGGTAGCTAAGAATCCTCTTCCTATCAATAACGGGCATGTAGTGTCACTAACCATATCAAGGACGTGGAAGTCGGCTAACATTGTCAATTTTCCTATATGCACTAACACGTCCTTCACTACCCCAACCGGATATGCTACACTTCTATCCGCGAGTCCTATGATTACCTCTGTTTCATCTAACTTTCCTGGCTTAAGAGTGGTGTATAGAGATAATGGAAGCAAATTTAGGCTTGACCCAAGATCGGCTAGTGTGTCAAAAGCCTCAGAATTTCCGATCTTACAAGGTAACACAAATATGCCCGGATCATCTAATTTTTTAGGCAACTTGTTTTGAATGAAGGCGGTCCCATTCTTACCCAACTTAAGTTTCTCTTCATATTTTTCTAAAAGGGCATTGTAATAGGGAGCACGGGCTAAGACATCAATGACGAGACGCTCTAGGTGAAGTTCCTTGAATTCTTCGCCAAGGTCTTGTGTAGGAAGTGTTTCAACTATGCTACTGACCGAATTGATGTTCGGTGTTACATTTAATTGGTTCTTTGAAAGATTTGGGTTTGTTTAAAACACGTGCTCACGGCATTGACCGAATAATATTGTGGGCAAGAAGTAGGAGACGAAACAGCTGATATAGCGTTAACGTTTAGTTTCGGATTCTTGACCGTGTTACTTGGGAGTGCTCCCATTTCTCGGTCATTGATAACTTTCAACAATGTGTCAATCTTATTGGTCATCTCACTTTGCTTTTGTTTGAAATAGGCTTCAAACTTTGCTAAACGAGTCTCTTGAGATGCCATATATTTGGACATCAATCCTTCAAAATTATTGGTACTACCATAGTTGTTGGAAGTATTGTTGTTGAAAGTGCGGTTAAAGGTTGGACCGTTTGGTTGGTAACGATTAAGCGGATTAGAAGAATTGTTTTGGGGCATGTTTTGGTTTTGCTTCCATCTAAGGTTCGGGTAATTTTTCCAAGAGGGGTTGTATGAATCACCGTAAGGGTTTTGCTCGGGTTTGAAAGTATACCACTTGTCTCCCACTCTGTCGGTACGTGAGGATGCGTAATCCGCAAAAGCTTGTTCGGGGAGTTCCATGCAATCACGAGTGTCATGGGGATCACTACATAATTCGCATGAAGAAGTGATTTTGTTCACTTGGCTTGAAGATTTAGTAGCTTCGTAAGATTTCATGAGAAACTTAACTTGGTCTTCAAGTTCCATGATCCTACGGTCGGGAGTGATTGAATTGTTCGAAGGCAAAGATATCGCCTTGACCATTTTGTTCAAATCACGGGGATCATTCCAACTTTTGTTGTCATAGAGAGCAAGATCTTATATGCGTTCCCATGATTCTTCCACACTTAGATCACGAAGCTTGCCACCAGCCGATTGGTCAATGGTTCACCTTGTGGAGAGATCGATATGGTCATAGAAAATTTGGACTTGGAGCCAAAGATCTATGCCATGATGAGGGACTTTTTGGAGTAAGTCCTTGAAACGAGTCCATGCTTCATAAAGAGTTTCACCTTGACGTTGTTGGAACATTAAGATACAATTTCTAAGCTTAGTGGTTCTCCCCGGTGGGAAAAATTGAGCAAGGAAACGAGTGGTGAGATCATCCCAATAGGTGATGGATCCTGCGGGTAAACGCTCAAGCCATTGACTAGCTTGGTCACGTAGAGAGAATTGGAAGAGACGCAATCGGTTCGTCTCTCGAGTTACAACATCAAGGTCTATGGAGTCAACGATTTTAAGGAAATCCTTGAGATGTTGATTGGGATCTTCAGAACGAAGTCCATGGAATTCACATCTGCTTTGCACCAACCGGATGGTGTCGGATCACAAGGGAGACGCATTGGCTCCTTGAGTGAGCTCAATGGTGTTTCGATAGCCTTGGTGGCCAGGACAGGAATACTCTTCTAAAGTTCAGGGTCTATGAGGTTGATTTGGTAGTGGTGGGTTTTGTGGGTGGTTTTGTTGTGGTGGATTGATGGGATCAAAGAGATTACCACCTTCCATGATGGCGGATGGTAAAAGTTACGAACAAAGAAACGAAGAAATAAGATAGACTAATGAAACCGATAAAAATAAAATAAAAATCTTACTAGAAAGGAATCTAGCAAGTAGACCTAATAAAAAGAAATTCTAACCTAGACAATAACTATTCCCCGGGCTGTGGCGCCAAAAACTTGATGCGTGGAATTGCACCCTCGCAAAAGGTTTTACCTCTCACGGGATCTTGAGAAGCTTGCAATCCCCACCAAGTAGTGTACCTGTTCGTTGTAGTATAGTATAGTGACAAGTACCGGGGGATTGATCGTTCAACTCCGGAATAGTGTTCGCTAGGATTAAAAAGTCTACTAAACTAGGTCTAAAGGTGTGGGATGATTCTTTTTGTATTTTTATATTTTTATAAAAGCGAGTAAAATCTCGGGTTTTGAAGGAGTGGGCGGAATTAGTTGCTAGTCAACTAACCCAATTAACTAAAGACAATCAAATAAAATAAAATAAACTAAAACTAAATTGTGGTGTGAATAATAATAAGAGAAAATGTGTTTACTTAGATTTCATTACTCCCTAGATATCTTTTACCGGTTGATTAGCTTGTTACAATTGCATGGATGACGGTTTATATTCCTTAATACCAGTCGTAGGGCCGTGTACGAAATTCCCGAACTCTATAAGCTCCTACTTTACTACTATGTCGAGCCGACTAAAAGCTACTAACATGGGATCACTAGAATTCGCTTATGCATTAAATACAACCATAAATCGTAGTACACCTCCGATCATGTTTCTTAAGACGTTCAAGCAAGTTACCAATTGGAAGTCTGCCAGTTTTCTTAAGTCTAACATCGAATACAATCATCCACAACAACTATAAACAAACTATCAACCAATAATTAACATCTAGGTTTCATTATATCTAAGCAAACACAATAAAAACCTAGCCTAGCATGTTAAAGAGAAGAAAAGCATAAGATAGAATCACACAACACATAGACATATCGTATGATTATTGGAAAACTTATCTTCAATTGAACATGGATGGAACAAGGGTTGAAACCCTTATTATCACAGAAAATTCGTCTAGGGTTTTAACAAAGATGCTCTCCAAAAGTTCCACCCTTAATAAATTAAAATTAGAAAACTATATATAGATTTTACACCTTGACGGCGTCACGTTTTAGCTTCTGATGCCGTGATTGGCTTCAGACAGTCAGAAAATATTAACCAAGTAATGGTTAACAAGTCAAACAGTCTAAACCAATACTCCGTGGAGTTTAGTGTTTCCTCGGATCGTTAAATCCCAACGAGGCGTGAAATCTGAAATAAAACGACTTCGTGATCAGGTGAATTGAACAGGAAAAGGATTTAAGTGATTGTACTACTGAAATATAAGTATGAATAACTTTGATAAGCTATATCAACTAATACATGAAATCAGATAAGTACAAATGAAAAGGAACTGGAAAATGTATACGTTTAATATTTAAACGTAAACAAAAACAACTTTAACTATAGTAGGAGTTTACAAGCCTTAGGGGCTTAAATGCAAATTAAATAAATTTAAAATATTTATTTTATAATTACTAATTTATTTAAAATTTAATAAAACCTAAAAATGTAAAAAGATATAAATTGTACGTTTAAATAAACGTAAGCTTACTAAACTAAATGTGAATTCTGTTAAATAAAACTCTCACAAATATGAAAATTATATTTTTGGAATCCTAAACTTATTAGAAAATTATTAGAAAATTAAAATTATTTTTATAACTATTTAATTAATTATTATTATTTAATAACTATTTTTAATTATTTAATAATTCACTAATAAATAGAAAAATGTAAAATAAGTCTAGAAAAATAAAAATAAAATTTCTAAAAGTCTAAAATATTATAAAACTTATTTTAAAACTAAAATTATATTTTCACACTATTTATCTAATTATTATTAATTAATTATTATTTAACTAAGTATATTGATTTAAATTATTATAAATACTAAAAAGACTTAGATAATTATGAAAATTTTTATAAATCTAATTAACCATCACAGGAATCCTAAAAAATTATAAAAAGTTTATTTTATGTATTTTTAAACTAATTTACTAATTATTATTCTATTTATTAATTAATTACCAATTAAACTAATTATATTATAAAAAATAGAAAATGAACAGTATAAATTCTAGAAAAATTTATAAAAGTGTTTTACCTTATATAAAAGCTATAAAAATTATAAAAACTAGGTGGTACTTTATAAAATATAATTATGCTATTTAATTCTTATTTATTAATTAATTATTAATTAAACTAATATTAATTCTAAATATTACCAAATGACAAAAGAAAATTCTGGAAAAATTTATAAAGATACTTTAATATTAGAGAGATTTATTAAAAATATAAAAATACAGAAGTGCTTTTAAATAAGCTAAAAATAAAATTAAATAGATAATTTCTATTAAATAGAAGCTATCACTATAATTAAGTTTGGCTTTTTCTGTTTTTTCTTTTATAAAACTAATAAAATACTTAAAATAAGAAACTTTTATAAAGAAAACTAATTTAGAAACTCAGAATAAGCACTGTGAGTGCTTATTAGACCAAACAGTTGACCAAGTTTGACCAAAGAAGGAATTGAGCACAAATGGACTTATGTGGGGTCCACAAGGGTAAAACCTGGTACAAATGAGTTATTTGGATATGTATAAGCAAGATTTACTCAAATAAGGTGGCAGAATAAGCCAAGAATCCACAATAAGCACTTTGCTTATTGTGATTCTGAGACAGAATGGGACAGAATTTGAGGACAAATTCAAGTGGGGTCCACTGATGCACAGGTCAAACAAAGGGTCAATTTATGAACCCTGATAGGAGGGGGGTTAGTAGAACCAAAATTTGAGCTAGTGGGACCACTGTGGTGGTCACAATCAACCACCAAAGTGGTGGTTGTGGTGGTGATGGTCTGATGCACAGGGCATCATCTTGCCCTGCAACTGTGTTCAAGGGGCAAAAAGGTCCTTAATAAAAATTCACAAAATTTAAACAACCATGGGAATCAAGAGTTCAACTGGTAGACTCACACTAGAACAAGTTTCAAGGCCTGATAAAACTCCTAAAAATCACAATAAATCTTGCTAGTTTTGGAAAAATCTGAAATCATGCATTTTGACTTTTTGATAATGAGACCTAGATTGACTTTGGTGAATTTCTGCTAGATCTTGCTTACTGAGTGTGTTGTTATATGTATTGATTGGATGAAATTAAGCTTTATTACTAACTTATGTAATGAAATGATCAAGTTAAGCAATCAAAAGTCTAACAGTGAGCAAGTTCTATGAACTAAAAGGAAAATTTTACTTGTATCTAATAACCACTAGTTTTTATGATTGTTTTGATGTCTAATAACCTAATGACAAAGATTTTAAACAACAACAATAACCAAAAAAATCCCTCTGAGTCCTTGCACTCAGCTGATCCAAACACCTCTTAAGTGGGCTGTTTTACTGATTTTAGAAGCTAAACACCAATCTAAACCATAAACTTGCTTAATTAATGTATAATAAGCTGAAACAAACTCAAATAGGCATAAATAAACAACCAAATATACAAATTACTCTAAGTACCTAATGTGAAACTGAGAACCAAATGAACAACCTAACACCCTCCACATGATACTAAAACCATGTTTCCCAAGCTTTCCATGCTTCCAAATCACCTCTCAATCCAGAATTCAAACCAAAATTTGCACAGTTGACTTTAGTTGACTGATTTTGTATTTGTGGAATTTTTTTAAGCTACACTGAATTGTAAGTTACTAAAAGCTTTTGTAAGCTTTATAGGAGCTTATATGAGCTTATTTAGTCTGTAATCATCAACTAAGAACAACACTTAAGTAGAATGAGATTTTTGGAAATTTGAGAATTACATAAACTGGATTCATACATAAAAACTGAAATTGATTATTGAAATAGGTTCACATACACTGAAAAACACTAAACAAAGTACTTCAAAGTTAAATTTTACACTGGAAACTAGAACAATATTAAGTCGACATACATTTTTCTAAATTAAACTAGATATCCTTCTACAATGCTTCCCCTGCATTCTTTATAGGCTTTTGAGACTCCCCATGCGTTTCTGACCATATCCCACTTCTTTTGAGCCATTGGATCTCTGCAATTCATCTAAACCGTTTAAAAGTACTTTTGGCGCCAAATCTACACACGTGGAATTGGAGTGGTTTGAGACTAATTAAAGAAGCTTGGTGTTATGTGGAGGTGTAGGGGACAACTTTGGATAGCAGGAGTGGACTATAGGTGTGTTTTGGTCAAGAAACAGGCTTTTAGCCATGGAGGTTGAGTGTGGATGGTGGAGAAAGCATTTAATGCTCTGTGGGATGGAATGATGATGTTTGGAGGTGAGGTGGAAGTGGACAGGTGGTGGATGAGGTGGTGAAACCATGGTGGTATTGGAGAAGGAGGCTGGGGGTGAGGGTGTTGTACAGTGGTGGTGGTATTGGGGAAGGAGGGAGTCAAACGAGGTCAAACCCCCGTTTTATTAATAAAGGGAGTGTGGGCCGGTTTCATTTTGGGCCAAGAAAAAGTGTGGGTGGGCTGGTATGGTTTTGGGTTGGATTTGTTTTGGTTTAATAGTAATAAAGGGTCCGGTTGGTTATTAGTATCACAAGGATCAATTATGTAATTTTTTCAAACATAAAGGACTGAATTTGCAATATTTCCAAAGTAGTTACAAGGACCATTTATGCCATTTATGAATAATCCAAGGACCAAAGATATAATTTTTCCATTTTCAAAACCCAGGGACCTTTTCTGCCAATTCCTCAAACTCCAGGGACCAAACCTGTAATTTTCTGAAAATTGAAGGGTTGAAATTGTAATTTCCCAAAAGTTATCATAAGGACCAATTTTGCCATTTAAGAATAGTGCAAGGTTTATTTTTCATATTTTTCCATTTTCAAAACCTTAAGGACTATATTTGACATTTTTGAAACTTGAGGGACTAAAGTTGTCATTTTGCAATTTTTAACTTTAAAGGACTATACTTGACAACTTATGAATCCCTAAGGACCTTTGATGATATTTTTCATGTTTTGATTTACCAGGGACTAGTTTTGCCAATTTTTTTTTAAAGTTCAGGGACTGAAACTGTAAATTTTGTGAAATGTGTTGTTTTTCATCAGTTTTCAATCCTTTTGCATAAAAACACAATCCAGGGATATTTTATGTATTTTAAGGCATTCCTGTGTGTTTTCATATGTTTTTGCAGTTTAAATGTAACAGAAATGATGAGTATTTACACACTCTTCAATCCCCCACACTAAACTATTGCTAGTCCCTAGCAATCTTTTGAGAAAATTTTAATGGATTTTTACTCTTTACCAAAAGCCATCACTTCTGGAGTAGCCAGATGTAAGAACTGTGGTACACCTGATAACCGTGTGATGTTTAGCAAACCACCAGCTGTCAACGGATTTGTTTTGTCATTACCAAAAGCCGTTTGCTTCTGGACTGGCAACTCTTGATGGACAAAGTCAACATCTTGGTGAGCTGATTACCAATTATGGTTTTTCCACTGCCTTTACCACAAGCCATAATCTTGCGGGCTAGCCAACTCATTCGCTTTTTAGGATATGGCGAGTTGAGGTACAATACAATTTTTGGCAAATTGCAAGCCATCAACGGTTTTGAGATATCTTTACCAAGAGCCGTTTGCTCCTGGATTAGCCAATCCTTATGTGGGTTAGACATGGCGGACTGATAACCATTTATTGCATTTCTAAGTGTGAAAAAACTTTAAATTTTGATCAAATGAAGGTGCTTGATGGAACATGTGTTTGAATTCGTGAGAATCCCCCCCCCCCCACATAGAAATGAATATTGCCCTCAATATTCAAAACACCGGGTGTTAAACCGATACTTAGAACGTAAGAAGGAAATATTAATAACCTTTATTTTAGGCTATTTACATTTTTTTTCATGATATATACATATATACAACATGTGGGGCATCTCCCCCACACTAGGGTGGTAGAAAAGAGAAAGAAATCAGAAATATGAGTGAAAACCCATATTGCTACTGTTTTTGATTACCGAGTCGCTAGCTTGACTCGACCTCGAATTAAATTGTCCATGAGGAAGCCACTGTTTTTGTTAACCGAGTCGCTAGCTTGACTCGACCCCGAATTTAATTGTCCTTGGGGAAAGTTTGGAGATCCGGGACAACCATGGATGGTATGTCCTCTCAAAAGTAGTGTTTCACACGATGGCCATTCACTTTAAAACATGGACCGTCATTTTGAGATAACTCAACGGTACCATATAGATAAACCTTAGTGATAGTGAATGGACCAGTCCAACGGGTTTTTAATTTACCCGAGAAGATCTTTAATCTAGAATTAAAGAGAAGTACTCGATCACCAATGTTAAAAACGCGGTTCTTTATTTTTGAGTCATGAATTCTCTTTGTTTTCTTTATAGATTAAAGAGTTCTCGTAAGCCTGATCACGTAGTTCATTTAATTCATTCATTTGAACTTTTCTGTGATCACCCGCAGTTTTGAGGTCAAAGTTGGCATGTTTCAATGCCCAGTAGGCTTTGTGCTCAAGTTCCATCGGTAGATGACATGTCTTTCCGTACACAAGCTTGTAAGGTGTACACCCAATGGGTGTTTTATAAGCTGTACGAAAAGCCCATAGTGCGTCATCTAATTTATCCGACTAGGCAACACGGTTTTCACCAACAGTCCTCTCAAGTATCCTTTTGATACCACGGTTTGAAACCTCCACTTGCCCACTTGTTTGTGGGTGATCCGCGGTAGAAAGATGGTGGGTTACACCATACTTTTGCATGACTTTGTCAAATTTGTCATTGCAGAAATGCATACCACGATCACTGATGACAGCACGTGGGGTTCCAAAACGGGCAAAAAGAGATTTCAGGAATTTCACTACAACTCGGGCATCATTCGTGGGTAAAGCTTTCGCTTCAACCCACTTTGATAAATAATCAACAGCCACAAGTATGTATTTGTTTCCTCTAGATGATGGGAATGGCCCCATAAAGTCAATGCCCCAGATATCAAATATCTCACAGACTTGAATAGCATTTTGTGGCATCTCATTTCTTTGTGAAATGTTTCCGTGATGTTGACAAGCGTCACAAGTTTTAATGAGATCCTGGGCGTCTTTATAAATTGTGGGCCAGAAGAATCCGGAATCAAACACCTTTTTGGCGGTGTAATTGGGACTATGATGTCCCCCGGTGGGTCCAGCAGGGCAAGCCTTGAGAATTTCAGTGGCTTCCTGTCCATATACACACCGTCGGATGACTTGATCCGCACAGATTTTGAATAAGTAGGGGTCATCCCAGAAGTAATGTTTAACATCCTTAAAGAATTTATTCTTCTGTTGGGTTGACATCCCTTTCACAACAAAGTTACCCGCATGGTAGTTTGCGAAGTCGGCAAACCATGGGGTAGTAGAATCTCCACGAAAAGCAACCGCATTGAGTGTTTCGAGAGGAAATGTTTCATTTATTTCCTTTTTCTCATACACATTTTGATGAGGGTTCTCAAATCGGGACAGATGATCAGCAGCCAGGTTCTCAGCTCCTTTTTTATCACGAATAATGATATCAAATTCCTGGAGGAGGAGAACCCAACGGAGCAATCTCGGCTTTGCATCTTGTTTTGCAAATAGATATTTTAGAGCCGAGTGATCCGTATACACTACGCTTTTAGTCAAGATTAACTATGTCCGAAATTTCTCAAAAGCGTACACCACGGCTAATAATTCTTTTTCCGTAGTGGTGTAATGAGTTTGAGCTTCGTTCATAGTTTTGCTTGCGTAGTGGATAGGCTGAAAGTGTTTCGTTTTGCGTTGACCCAAGACTGCACCGATAGCAAAATCACTTGCATCGCACATAAGCTCAAAGGGTAAACCCCAGTCGGGGGCAACAAGAATGGGTGCCTCAGTAAGCTTTTTCTTTAATGTTTCAAAAGCTTCGATGCACTCTGGTGAGAAGATAAAAGGAGCATCCTTTTCGAGGAGATGAGTCATAGGCCGCGAGATTTTAGAAAAATCTTGTATAAATCGACGATAGAAACCGGCATGACCCAAGAAACTCCTAATACCTTTGACGGTAGTAGGGTGAGGCAGTTTAGCAATGACATCAATCTTAGCTCTGTCAACCTCAATCTCATTCTTGGAAATCTTATGGCCAAGGACAATGCCCTCTTTGACCATAAAGTGACTCTTTTCCCAAATTTTGTATAATTAACTTCGGTTAATTAAATAAATAATCTTTGTCATTATTGTAATTACCATTTTTACGAGGAAATTTAAAATTTTCTTTGTATATTAAAATGGTCACGATTACGATATTGCAAAATTCACCAAACGACGAAACAAGTTCTCGACACGTTTAACAAAACATTAAAAAGTCACTAATCCTAAATTAAAACTAACTACAATCAAATGGGCCCGTAATAACAAATTTAGCCCAACTTTCCTTTTTCTTTTCTGAGTACTATTCATCAGCCCACCAGGGGCCCAATTTTCTTCATATTTTCAGCTTTCCAATCGAGCAGACCCTCTCCAAAATGCCCTTGTATTTTTTGATTTTTGAACACAACACATACATATTTTTGTACCTCCTAATAGTCTACCTACCAAAGAATTAGGACGCCAAATTTTAGCTTCTAAGACGAACGTTTGATACGTTTAATAGAGGCAAAGTGTTTGGCCAAAATCCAACCCAATCGATATATAATAAATTCAAAAGTCAACCGTTTTAAACCCGGATTGTTTCTATTCGATCCTAATAATTATTCCATTATATTTTCATATTAGTAAACATGTTTCACCAGCTTGTAACCAAGTTCTATGCCAAAAACCAAATCGTGTACATGTATATATGTAGTCGACATATATATATAGAACTCAATTCTCATTTTGCCTTCTTTCAATCTCACAACCCTTAAAGTCATACTCTAACAGTAAAATATCAATAATATCCCAACAATTTCTGACTTCTAAATAGTAGAAACATGTGTGAATGCCTTAAAACTCAAAATATAACTCGTACGTATACTTATATATGTGTATGACTTCTTTCTCCATCACCACCTCTCCCACACAACTCCCTTGCATGTTTCTCAGTTCCTTTTCATCATTTGTAAACCACAAAATGACCAGGAATCTTTTCTATTTCTTTTGGGTCTCATTCGAAGGTTATGGAGTTTAACATAACTCGTATATTGGTTCTAACCATTCGTGGGATTGATTCTCTTGTTCTACTCATTCTTACTCGTCCAATCATCCATCTGAAATCATTGTAAGTCATTTGACATCATCCTCAATTCGTTTCTCATGTTCTTGTATATCCATGCATCGCATATAAATAATTTTCGAACGTATAGTTTTATTATTTATTTTCGTATGTACGTACAAACATATAGCACCACAAATGTAACTAGCCTCTATCTTGGAAGGCCTAGGAGTCACGTAGCACACTTGTTTCACGTTTATTTTTACGTTACATGCATCACACGAACTCATTTTGAAACATATATCAAATGTATAAAAATGTTACAAAACATAGAAATAATTCCAAGTCTTTTAATAATAAAAATACGTCCCAAGTCACTTATAAAACCGCCTTTTATCTCACAATTTAGCGTAACAAGCATGTCATATTTTTACACCATCTAATAGACACCATGGCTAGCTACAACTTTCGTATAAATAACATGTAAAAATAACCACGTCTTGACACTCTAAATCGACCAAAGTAAATTGCAAAACTCGTATATATCAAAAACACTTAGAAATTTTCTGTCTTTTTACTCAGAAAACTAGTCCAGATTGTGACTAAAATGACCCTTTAAAACTCAATCCGACTTAATAACCACCCAATATTTTTACACAACCTATTTCTCCTTGCTACAAGCTACAAGTTTCGTGTTTATACTTTGTAATAATAAGCTCGTTTAGACCCTTTAAATTGGCCAAAGTAAACCACAAAAACTCATTTTTCAAAAACTATTTATAAAGCTTAATGGACTGAAAAGCCCAATAAGCTGAAAATAAGCTCTCCGTATAAACTGGACCAAAAAGCTATTTTGATATGATTTTATAACATTAAAAATGAGTCTAGGGATAAGCCCAACTTGTCTCAACGCTCACGGATCGTTAAACGCTAATGGGCCTTTAATTTAGCTCGTTAAAGCCCATTTATTGAAAAATAAGCTATTTTTGTAAATAAGCAGTTGAAATAAGTTTTAATAAGCTTCAATAAGCTCCAGAAATTTTAATATAATTTTTCCTATAATTTTTGAACGTTTGGACTAAAAATGTAACGCGACGACACTTAAAGGACTAAAAATGCCAAACCGAGAAAGATAAGGACTGAAATGGTAAAAACAGAAACTACAGGTTATAAAATGACATATTATTAATTTCCAAGCTTAGATTGTAATATTGGATATGTAGTGGACTATAATTATAAAATATATATAAAAAGGACTAACGGTGTAACGCTAACGCCGTTAGTGTAAAAAGTGTAAAAACTGAAAAAGGACAAGGACCAACATATTATATTTGACATTCTTATTTTATTTTCTATTTTACGGAAACCATCACGTCATATGCATTTTATTACGTTTTATATATATATTATTTATTTTTACGTTAATAATATATATAACGATATCTAAAAAGTTAATATTATTACTTACGATTAAAAACGTAAAACTACGATGGATATTTTAAATAAAGTATTTTATCATATCATGCATGACATAATAATTACACTGCACATCATCTATTCGTCATAACGATTAATAATTATTCGTTATTCGTTCGTATTTACCAAATAGTATTTGGTTATATTCTCTGATAAATTTATTTATCTGGTTCCGTATCAAAGAAGTTTCCATAATCGTTTCCATAAATCTCGTCCTACTTACTTTTCATCATTTCCAAATCAATCCAGGTGAGTCATAGCCCCATTTCAAATAATTGTTTTTAACTCATTGGGGGAGATACATGCTTACATATACTTTGATAACTTGATAAGTATATGAAATAAAATAAAATACATGATTCAAATCAATTTCCTAATTGATATTAAAATAATATGATTTGTGATTTAAAATGCGATTATTGTGGTATGTGATTTATATATATTTTACTGATGAATTACTTGACTGAAATATTGATACTCTGATGATAAATGTTTCAAATTCGATTATTGTGATAAGTGATATATATATATATGTTATTGGCGAAATACTCAACTGAATTTCTTATACTCAAACGATAATATTTTCAAACTGAATTTCTGATACTCAAACGATAATATTTTCAAACTGAATTTTTGATACTCAAACGATAATATTTTCAAACTGAATTTCTGATACTCAAACGATGATATTTTCAAAACTGAATTATTGATACTCAAACGATATTGTTTTCAAATTGATTACTGTGATCCGATACTTGATTTCATGATGTTATGTTAAATGAGCCCATTAGTCCTTGATATTGCCTAAGTTAGCTATAGCCATGAAGCCCCTCTATCATGAGCCATTAATCACTGTAATGTGAGCGCGAATATAGTGAACAGATTCGAAACCTGTTTCGGATTGACCTCCGATCCCACTAATGCTTGACGGAATGCCAATTGCAATTGGTTAGTCGCATTAGTCGTGATACACTATATTTGAGTAAAAATAGGAATTGGCAAATCACCTATTACACGAGGGCAAAATCTGTCATTGATTTGATAGAACACCCCTTCTGTTAACGTCTTGCGCGTCATGAGGCTTGGTGCAATATCTATAAAGGAAAGATGTATGTATTCAACATATATTTAGATACAGGTGTATAGGTTTGACCATACGTGAATTGTATATCTGATTGATTTAGTATCATGAGTTTCTAGCTCATGTTAAGATTATTGATTCTTTATTAAATGTGATTGAATATTTATATGATTTATTTGTGAATATACTCGATACTTGTTTCATTACTGTTTGTATTTTATCAATACCAAATATTCCTGAAATCTAACAAAATAAAGGGTTTTTCCTAAAACTCTATGAACTCACCAACCTTTGTGTTGACACTTTTAAGCATGTGTATCTCAGGTAATTTAACGGAGCAGGACAAAACACGGAGTGGGCATTTATTACTCTGATAAATTAAAATGGTGTAAAAATCAAATTTGTCATTTTACAAGTCTTTATATCTTTTCATAAGATTTTAAATCAAATGGTTCATCTTTTATCAAAATTATTATTTAAATGACAAATAATTTTCAAAACGTTTCTTTTAAACCGTTTTATATGGTTAAAACTTCGATCCTCACCGTAACACCCAAATTACTTTTCCGCTGCGACAAACTTAAATTTTAGGGGTGTTACAATATCGGAGAGCTTCCAAGCAATTGCTTGCTTGTGTGACTTCAAGACCTTTATGAGAACAACCTTTTCCTCATTACTCAAACCTTTAGCAATAATGACGCGCAATTTATCATCACCCTTCAAAAATGCGTATTCAAGATGAGGAGGTAAGTCCTTGAGCTCGACCTCAGGAAAATCATCAGTTTTCTCAACATATTTGATTTCCTGATTATGAAGTTGTACCGGAGGGAGTGGAGGAGAATTGTCTTGATTCAGCAATCTCTCAAGGAGAAGAATATCTCCCTCCAGATCAATCTCAGTGTTATCAATTCCCGATGGAACTGAATCACTTTTGAGAAAAGCCTCGACCTCTTCCAAAAGAAAATCACTTCCCTCAAACGGAGTGAGAGAAGGGGAACAGTCGGAAATGATAGGTTTAGATGATGGAGTGGAATCCCCACTCACAGAATTATAAGAATAACCAAGAAACTCTTGAGAGTACTCCTCTGAAGCAATGTCTATGATATCTATTTGATTAACTGCTTCAGAATCATAATTGGAGGAGTACCTCGAGGTTTGATCGAAGTTAAAGGTAACGGCTTCATTACCCACACGCAGAGTGATTTCTTGCTCAAATACATCGATAAGAGCACGGCCCGTTCTAAGGAAACCCCTCCCAACAATGAGAGGGACCCTTTGATCAGCATCGAAATCAACCACTACAAAGTCAGCGGGGAGATGGAACTCTCCTACCTTCACAAACACGTCCTCGGCAATGCCGAGAGGACGAGATATCGATCGGTCTGCAAGCTATAAAGTCATGCAGGTAGGAGTAAGATCAGGAAGAGAAAGTTTCTTCCAAACTGAATATGGCATTAGGTTGATGCTTGCACCAAGATCGGCCAAGGCATAGCAATCAACAATTCCCGGAAATACACATGGTATTAGAAATTTTCCAAGATCTCCCAGCTTCTCGGGAAGCTTCTTTAAAAGAACTGCTGAGCAGTTCTCATTCAAGGGAGTCTTTGCCATTTCAAACAGTTTCTGCTTGTTGCTTAACAAGTGTTTGATTGTCGATGCAAATTTGGGCATCATAATAATAGCATCCGCAAAGCTAATGTCAAAATTCAAATCTTGGAAGATTTGAAAGAATTTATCCATCTAGTGACTAGCTTTTTCACGGAGCTTTTGCTCACTCAAGCGTGAGGGGTAAGGAATAGAGGAGGTAGAAGGTTTGGACTTTGGTGTTTCAACTGGGATATCATTGGGTTCAAAATCAACTCTAGGTTTTGGTTTGGGTTTCGAGACAACATGAGGTGGGACGTCTTGGGTACCCCCATTATGAGTAGGAAGTACTTCGTCCTTATTTACCTCGGCGTTATTTTCCACTACCTTGGGAGAAGGAGAAGAAGGGGTAGTGGGAACAGTGGGTTCATCATATGAAACTCCGCTCCTGGTTGTGATCGCCTTTGCATCACCCCTCGGGTTTCCGATCGTGTTGCTCGGAAGTTTTCCAGAGCCCGAGGGTTGTTCATTTAAAGATTTCTTGATTTCAGAAATCTGGCTGACCAACAACCTGTTTGTCTCTTCTTGAGTTTTCATGAACTGCTTCAACAACTCATCAGATGATGAGTGTGGAGCTGGGAGAATGGCTTGTGTTTGGTTGGGGAAATTTTGGACTCGGTTATTTTGATTATAATCTTGTTGTGGTTGAAAATTTCCTTGATTTGGATTACCATTTCCCTGAAAATGATTTCCCGGGTTGAAATTATTTTTGTTAAAGTTTCCTTGATTATGGAAACCTTGATTCTGTCTAGGATGGAAATTCCCTTGGTTTTGATAACCTTGGTTCATTCGAGGTTGGTTCTGGTTTCGATTTTGCAAATTTGGGTTTTGGTTAAACCCGGGTGGTCCCATATGTGTGTTAGCACGGTAACTTGGTTCCATTTGAGGACGGTATTGATTACCTCCCTGATTTGTAGTACTGGCTAAGGCATTGGCTTCAAAAGGACTACCATCAGTGGCAGTACAATTGTAGTAAGCATGTGGGCCACCACAAGTGACACAAACTTCCACCTTTTTTACTTCAGCATGTGAAGGGTTTTGTGTGAAAATGACTTTCTTCTGGTTTGAGAGAACCAAAGCTTGAATGGCGTCCGTGAGTTTGTCTATCTTAGCATCGGTACTAGAAGTACTCACGGGTGATGAAGTAGAAGGACCAGCACTCACTTGGGAGTTATATGGCTTTGTACGTGTAGTGCGGGACCTTGGACTTATTTTCAATGATTTCTAAAGCTTCTTTAGTGGTTTTACTCAAAAAATTACCTCCCGCGGAGGCATTGAGAGAATCTTGGTCAGATTGACTCACACCATTATAAAACGTGTCAATTTGAATTAATTCAGTGAAACCATGATGAGGACATCGACGAAGCAATTCTTTGAAACGATCCCATGCGTCACCAAACGATTCATCAAACCTTTGAGTAAATTTGATGATTTCATTTTTAAGACTTGTCGTTCTGGACGGGGGAAAAAGTCGTTTACAAATTTGGTAACTAAATCCTCCCATGATGTTATTAAACGAGGAGGTTGTTTTTCCAGCCAAATCCGGGCTGCCCCCTCAAGAGAAAATGGGAATAAAAGAAGTTTGACTGCTTCGGAAGGGACGTTCTTGTATTTGATGGTAGAGGTAATTTTATTAAACCATCGAATATGAGCATGAGGATCATCCCTCTCGAAACCATAAAATTGGCTTGAGGTTACTAGATTTAGTAACCCGGTTTTGAGCTCAAAGTATTCAGCCACAATGGCTGGGACAACAATAGCGTCTCCATAACCCTCAATGGGTGCTTGGAGAAGCTCATTCATCGGACGGTCTTCCGCCATGATAACTTTGTTTGGGGAAACAGCACGTACCTCAGATACGGCTGTTGGGGCAGAACGTCTACGGTGTCTTCGAGGAATTCTGACAAGCTCACGGAAAGGGCTTGTTGACCTAGAAGAATGAGTGCACATGCACTAGAGAGGACTCTAAGAATACTTAGAGTGACGGGAAATTAAAAATAGAAAAGAAATATGGATAAAAATATGATATATAACAAAGTGTGAAAATTCAAACTCATAGATACTTCAAAAAGTCGTAATACGCAGCACACCTCCCCGGCAGCGGCGCCAAATTTTGATTGGCTTCAGACAGTTAGAAAATATTAACCAAGTAATGGTTAACAAGTCAAACAGTCTAAACCAATACACCGTGGAGTTTAGTGTTTCCCCGGATCGTTAAATCCCAACGAGGCGTGAAATCTGAAATAAAACGACTTCGAGATCAGGTGAATTGAACAGGAAAAGGGTTTAAGTGATTGTACCACTGAAATATGAGTATGAATAGCTTTTATAAGCTATATCAACTAATACGTGAAATCAGATAAGTACAAATGAAAAGGAACTGGAAAATGTATACGTTTAATATTTAAACGTAAACAAAAACAACTTTAACTATAGTAGGAGTTTACAAGCCTTAGGGGTTTAAATGCAAATTAAATCAATTTAAAATATTTATTTTATAATTACTAATTTATTTAAGATTTAATAAAACCTAAAAATGTAAAAAGATATAAATTGTACGTTTAAATAAACGTAAGCTTACTAAACTAAATGTGAATTCTGTTAAATAAAACTCTCACAAATATGAAAATTATATTTTTGGAATCCTAAACTTATTAGAAAATTATTAGAAAATTAAAATTATTTTTATAACTATTTAATTAATTATTATTATTTAATAACTATTTTTAATTATTTAATAATTCACTAATAAATAGAAAAATGTAAAATAAGTCTAGAAAAATAAAATTAATATTTCGAAAAGTCTAAAATATTATAAAACTTATTTTAAAACTAAAATTATATTTTTCACACTATTTATCTAATTATTATTAATTAATTATTATTTAATTATTATTTAACTAATTATATTGATTTAAATTATTATAAATACTAAAGAGACTTAGATAATTATGAAAAATTTTATAAATCTAATTAACCATCACAAGAATCCTAAAAAATTATAAAAAGTTTATTTTATGTATTTTTAAACTAATTTACTAATTATTATTCTATTTATTAGTTAATTACCAATTAAACTAATTATATTATAAAAAATAGAAAATGAATTGTATAAATTCTAGAAAAATTTATAAAAATGTTTTACCTTATATAAAAGCTAGAAAAATTATAAAAACTAGGTGGTACTTTATAAAATATAATTATGCTATTTAATTCTTATTTATTAATTAATTATTAATTAAACTAATATTAATTCTAAATATTACCAAATGACAAAAGAAAATTCTGGAAAAATTTATAAAAATACTTTAATATTAGAGAGATTTATTAAAAATATAAAAATATAGAAGTGCTTATAAATAAGCTAAAAAGAAAATTAAATAGATAATTTCTATTAAATAGAAGTTATCACTATAATTAAGTTTGGCTTTTTCTGTTTTTTCTTTTATAAAACTAATAAAATATTTAAAATAAGAAACTTTTATAAAGAAAAATAATTTAGAAACTCAGAATAAGCACTGTGAGTGCTTATTAGACCAAATAGTTGACCAAGTTTGACCATAGAAGGAATTGAGCACAAATGGACTTATGTGGGGTCCACAAGGGTAAAACCTGGTACAAATGAGTTATTTAGATATGTATAAGCAAGATTTACTCAAATAAGGTGGCTGAATAAGCCAAGAATCCACAATAAGCACTTTGCTTATTGTGATTCTGAGACAGAATGGGACAAAATTTGAGGACAAATTCAAGTGGGGTCCACTGATGCACAGGTCAAACAAAGGGTCAATTTATGAACCCTGATAGGAGGGAGGTTAGTAGAACCAAAATTTGAGCTAGTGGGACCACTGTGGTGGTCACAATCAACCACCAAAGTGGTGGTTGTGGTAGTGATGGTCTGATGCACAGGGCATCATCTTGCCCTGCAACTGTGTTCAAGGGGCAAAAAGTTCCTTAATAAAAATTCACAAAATTTAAACAACCATGGGAATCAAGAGTTCAACTGGTAGACTCACACTAGAACAAGTTTCAAGGCCTGATACAACTCCTAAAAATCACAATAAATCCTGCTAGTTTTGGAAAAATCTGAAATCATGCATTTTGACTTTTTGATAATGAGACCTAGATTGACTTTGGTGAATTTCTGCTAGATCTTGCTTACTGAGTGTGTTGTTATATGTATTGATTGGATGAAATTAAGCTTTATTACTAACTTATGTAATGAAATGATCAAGTTAAGCAATCAAAAGTCTAACAGTGAGCAAGTTCTATGAACTAAAAGGAAATTTTACTTTTATCTAATAACCACTAGTTTTTACGATTGTTTTGATGTCTAATAACCTAATGACAAAGATTTTAAACAACAACAATAACCAAAAAAAACCCTCTGAGTCCTTGAACTCAGCTGATCCAAACACCCCTTAGGTGGGCTGTTTTACTGATTTTAGAAGCTAAACACCAATCTAAACCATAAAATTGCTTAATTAATGTATAATAAGCCGAAACAAACTCAAATAGGCATAAATAAACAACCAAATATACAAATTACTCTAAGTACCTAATGTGAGAAAAATGAGTACAAAATCTTACTTGAAATCCAAGCTTGACCAAGAAACTGAGAACCAAATGAACAACCTAACACCCTCCACAGGGTACTAAAACCATGTTTCCCAAGCTTTCCATGCTTCCAAATCACCTCTCAATCCAGAATTCAAACCAAAATTTGCACAGTTGACTGTAGTTGACTGATTTTGTATTTGTGGAATTTTTTTAAGCTACACTGAATTGTAAGTTACTAAAAGCTTTTGTAAGCTTTATAGGAGCTTATATGAGCTTATTTGGTCTGTAATCATCAACTAAGAACAACACTTAAGTAGAATGAGATTTTTGGAAATTTGAGAATTACATAAACTGGATTCATATATAAAAACTGAAATTGATTATTGAAATAGGTTCACATACACTGAAAAACACTAAACAAAGTACTTCAAAGTTAAATTTTACACTGGAAACTAGAACAATATTAAGTCGATATACATTTTGCTAAATTAAACTAGATATCCTTCTACAATGCTTCCCCTGCTTTCTTTATAGGCTTTTGAGACTCCCCATGCGTTTCTGACTATATCCCACTTCTTTTGAGCCATTGGATCTCTGCAATTCATCTAAACCGTTTAAAAGTACTTTTGGCGCCAAATCTACACACGTGGAATTGGAGTGGTTTGAGACTAATTAAAGAAGCTTGGTGTTATGTGGAGGTGTAGGGGACAACTTTGGATAGCAGGAGTGGACTATGGGTGTGTTTTGGTCAAGAAATAGGCTTTTAGCCATGGAGGTTGAGTGTGGATGGTGGAGAAAGCATTTAATGCTCTGTGGGATGGAATGATGATGTTTGCAGGTGAGGTGGAAGTGGACAGGTGGTGGATGAGGTGGTGAAACCATGGTGGTATTGGAGAAGGAGGCTGGGGGTGAGGGTGTTGTACAGTGGTGGTGGTGGTATTGGGGAAGGAGGGAGTCAAACGGGGTCAAACCCCCGTTTTATTAATAAGGGGAGTGTGGGCCGATTTCATTTTGGGCCAAGAAAAAGTGTGGGTGGGCTGGTATGGTTTTGGGTTGGATTTGTTTTGGTTTAATAGTAATAAAGGGTCCGGTTGGTTATTAGTATCACAAGGATCAATTATGTAATTTTTTCAATCATAAAGGACTGAATTTGCAATATTTCCAAAGTAGTTACAAGGACCATTTATGCCATTTATGAATAATCCAAGGACCAAAGATATAATTTTTCCATTTTCAAAACCCAGGGACCTTTTCTGCCAATTCCTCAAACTCCAGGGACCAAACCTGTAATTTTCTGAAAATTGAAGGGTTGAAATTATAATTTCCCAAAAGTTATATTAAGAACCAATTTTGCCATTTAAGAATAGTGCAAGGTTTATTTTTCATATTTTTCCATTTTCAAAACCTTAAAGACTATATTTGATATTTTTGAAACTTGAGGGACTAAAGTTGTCATTTTGCAATTTTTAATTTTAAAGGACTATACTTGACAACTTATGAATCCCTAAGGACCTTTGATGTTATTTTTCATGTTTTGATTTACCAAGGACTAGTTTTGCCAATTTTTCAAAGTTCAGGGACTGAAACTGTAAATTTTGTGAAATATGTTTTTTTTCATCAGTTTTCAATCCTTTTGCATAAAAACACAATCCAGGGATATTTTATGTATTTTAAGGCATTCCTGTGTGTTTTCATATGTTTTTGCAGTTTAAATGTAACAGAAATGATGAGTATTTACACACTCATCACGCCGTCAACTCGCCACCAAGATAAAAGTCATATTGCCTAGATCCACTTCTGACGCCGTCATGTGTAAATATACTCTGGGCCATCACATGTGTTTTGACCCTGACGGCCTTGGTGACGCCGTCAGGCCAAATAGCCTTGAAAATGCTCTGGGCCGTCATGTGCATTTTCCACATCCACCACTTTTTCCACTCTTGATGCCGTCACTTGCAATTCCTTGACGCCGTCAGGTACTGTTCCCAGCAAGAATTTTGAGACTTTGTCGTTTTCTTCACTTTTTCACTCCAAAAACGTTCAAAATGCTTTCTTTTGTAAAATTCCTCTCAAAAGTACCTAAAATGACAAAAGAAACGATTTAGGGTAATAATTGATCAAATAATTAAGAATTCGGGCTTAAATGACCCCCCAAAAGGGGTACACTTTTCGCCTAATCAGTGCAATTCCAATAAATTGTTTGTTTGAAATTGACATGGAAAATCATGTGTCCAATAAAAATAATTCTATGTATAGCATTAGCAATAAGAGAATCAAGTCTAACATGGATTCATGTTATCTTCGGCATTGTCGTCTTGCACATATTGGCAAGAAACGTATGGAAAAGCTGCAACATGATGGGCTTTTGCAAAATATCAATGATAAATCATTTGATAAATGCGAATCTTGCATATCTGGAAAGATGAAAAGGAAACCTTTTTCACATCAATTAGAAAGGGCAACAGATCTTGTTGATATAAATAATGTTTAAAAATGTTATTAATATCTCTCAATAAACCTATGTTTTGATAATCACAAAACTCAAATCAAATTAAGTCAAGATTAAGACGTAAACAAGTATTCGGTAACAAATATTTACCTCTACATCTAATATCACTTAAGGTATGCATAAACTAAGCATCTTATGTATTACATGATCAAAGGAAATTTTGTCTTAAGACATAACATCTTATAAAATGATATAAACATTTCATATATATTTGTAAATCATTTTTGGTAATGCTATATTAAACTACAAAGATATGATTTCAAATTTCCAACCAAAAAGGGCAAATTTTATCCAGAAAAACTTTTCCAACGTTCAGGAGGGCGGCCACCTTAATTTTACTAGGCGGCCCCCTTAATCATTAAGGGGACCGCCCCCAATTAAGGGGACCGGCACGCTTCAGAACAGTATTTTCTGGCCCTATAAATATTGGATCATTTCACATATTTTTCTCACCTTTTTGCACTATAAACTTTCTGATCCAACCTCCATTTCTAGATCTAAAATCCTTTGATCATATAATTCATAAGTCTTTGTTTCTAAGTGATCCAAAGCTTCATCCACTCAAGTGCAAGAAGAAGAACACTCCTCTACATCCATCCAATTGTAGTAGTGTTGTGAATAGCTAGTTTCAAATTGTAGTAATGTTAGATATTTGTAAAAGTGTTGTGTGAATTTGTTGATTGTAGAAACTAGGTGTGTTGTAAAGTAATTTAGAAGTTGTGACTTAGTTGTGCATAGAAGAAGGTGTGAAGTTGACAAGGTGTGAAGAAGATGTGAAGTCTTGAAGAAGTTGTGAAGGTGTGAAGAAGGTGTGAAGCCTTTGAAGAAGTTGTGAGATTGGTTCTAGCTACGATTACAACTCGACATTTAGCTTAGTGTCGTTAACTCGTGTAAGCTAAGGTGTGTAAGGTTTCTCCACCATAAGGAGTTTGTTGACATAGTGAAGAAAACTCTCGAGTGTGGTACTCGGGGAGTGGAGTAGGGCAAGGAAGGTGTCCTTGTAGCCGAACCACTATAAATACGCGTGTTGTGCTTTGATCTTTCTAACACTATCTTTTCTTCATTACATTTCAATACTTTCATTATTATATTAGAATTGCTTATATTGGTTGTCACTTGAATTCACTTGAGATCGAATCGAAAGTTTTTAATAAGCTACAAAATATTTTGGTAATAAATTTAAAAAGGACATAAAACTATTCAACCCCCCCCCCCTTCTAGTTTTCCACAATTGGTATCAGGAGCCACGTCTAGCAAGATCTTTAAAATATATTGTATTTTAGAACTTGTAACGATCTATGGAATCTGAAAAATATTTAGAAGGGCAATCTATGCAAAGACCACCACTATTTGAAAGTGATGGATTTTTATATTGGAAAAATCGATTCGAAACTTATGTGAAGTCAAAAGATCTAGATCTTTGGCATGTTAGTACTAATGGTGATTTTTTACCTATTCAAAATAACCCCGAAACAAAGAAAGATGAAATCGTACCTTTTGAAAAAGAAAATGATGATTTTAAAAGAAAACTTGCTAAAAATAATGAAGCAAAAATGGTTATTTATAATGCGCTACCACGTAAAGAATACGAAAGGATCTTTATGTGTGAAACCGCAAAAGAAATTTGGAACTCTTTACTAATAACTCACCAAGGTAATAGTCAAGTCAAAGATAATAAGATAGATCTACTTGTTCAACAATATGAGCAATTCACGATTCCGGAAGAAGAATCAATTGATAATTCTTTTGCTAGATTTAACACTATCATCACAAGTTTAAAAGCACTTGATGAGAATTTCTCTAGTAAGAATTTTGTTAGGAAGTTTCTTAGGGCTCTTCATCCAAAATGGCGAGCTAAAGTGACGGCGATTGAAGAATCAAAGAATTTGTCAACATTGCAACTTGATGAATTAATTGGAAATCTAAAAGTTTACGAAGTTATTATTAAGAAGGATTCTGAAATGGTCAAAGAAAAATGAGAGCAAAGCAAGTCAATCGCCTTAAAAGCTAGAAAGGAATCTAGTATCGAAGATAGCTCATCTTCCAAAAGTGATGACGAAGAATACGCCATGGCCGTAAGAGATTTCAAGAAATTCTTCAAAAGGCGAGGAAGATTCGTAAGACAACCACATTATGAAAAGAAAACATTTCAAAAGAGTAAGGATAACAAGAACAACAAGATTGAAAGGAAATGTTTCAAGTGTGGTGATCCAAATCACCTCATTGGAAAATGTCCAATGATGACAAGAGATCAAAATCAAAGAGCTTTTGTTGGAGGCGCTTGGAGTGATAGTGATGAAGATGAGAAAGAAACGACAAAAGAAGAGAAGTGTCTTATGGCGAATACATCAAATGAGGTACGTTCCGAAACCAAATATTTTAGTGATGAAAGCTTATCATTAAATGAAAAAGATCTAGATAATGAATATAATAGGCTATGCAAATTAGGACAACTAGTAATGGCCAAAAACAAATCACTAAAATACATAAACAATCAATTGGAAAATGAAGTACTAGAACTAAAAATTAAAATACATCAACTTGAAAAAGGTAAAGAAATTTTTGAAGAATGTAAATCATGTCAAGAGCTTAAAGGTGAAAACGAAATACTTAGGGAAGAAATTCGCAAACTTGATAAATTCGAAAATAGTAGTCACTCACTTAGTAAAATAATAAGTATTCAAAGAACAACCTGAGATAAAACCGGTTTAGGATATAATTCAAATGAAGCTTCAACAAGTGATATTAAAAATGTCAAATTCGAAAATGAACCTAATGAACAAAAATCTCTAAAATCTAATCCTAAGTATATACTTATTAATGATAGAAAAATACCTCTTGCCAACAATGAAGAAGTAAAAGTTTTCTATAAACCGTCTTTAAAAAATGAGGCAGGATCTTCTAAACCTAAGACAAGATCTAAAACACCACCACCTAGAAAACCAAATAATTCTAATCCTAGGTTTAAAACACCTCAACCAAGAAGAAACCAAAATAGGCAAAACTATAATAACAATAGTAATCAAATGTGGAACTACCAACAAAGCTACAATCCTTGGGGTATACTACCACCTTTCATGCATCCTAGTCAAATGTTAAACATGTTTGGACCAAACATGTTTGGACCAAACAACTTTGGACCAAAGAAACAATGGGGATCAAATGGCTAGATGAACATTCCCTGAGGCAATCTTGAAGTTTCTCTCAACATAGACTTTTTCAAAGTCTATATGTCATCTTGATGATTTGAAGTTTTTTTTTAAGACCACCGGGTACGCCATTCTTTCATAACTCATTGCCATGCTTAGATAAATATGCGTTATTTGATTACATTGTTTGCATTGATATAGCTTGCTATTTCTCTCTATTTGTTCGATCATATATATATATATATATATATATATATATATATATATATATATATATATATATATATATATATATATATATATATACTTTCACATAACCTAGATACGTCATTAGTTGACTTTCTAGAACTCCAGGAAATTGTTCATTATCGAACCCTTTCCTTCCCCCCTCGCGTTATCCTATTAAGTCCTCTTTTAGAAGACTCATGATGATGAAGGGATATGAGTCAAGTGGACTTTTATCATGCAAGAACGCCTTCGCACGTGAACACTATGGATGAAACAAACTCCTCTCGCCGACTATATCCTATCTCCGCTATTATCTTTCAAACCTCACCCATCAACCCATCTTTCACTCACATTTATACTTATATATATATATATATATATATATATATATATATATATATATATATATATATATATATATATATATATATATATATATATATATATACACACACTTATTCACATATTCCCTAACACACCTCAAACCCCTCATCAACTTAACACTTTGATCATTTTATCCAAAATTGTCAAAGGTACATGATGACGTATAGTCTATACTTGGGCCACGAGCCCAAATGATAAACATTACTCGCACCTAAGTCCACCACGAGTGGGCTACCATGACAATGGTACTGGCCGCAGCATTAATGCCTTGGGATCACGAAGCCCAATGCCCAATCAAACCCACCGGGTACACGATAAGGATTATCTATTCATGGAATAGATATCCTTACCTCGGATAAGCACTACGCGTGCGAAGAGTAAGGAGCAAGAAACACGGTTTCTTAGCCCCTATATATAGAATCACACGATTCTCATTCAAAGTACGATTTACTAAAATCCCTAACTCCTTACGAGAACCTAAAACCGATTACTTACTCTCACGCCGGAGTCTAATCGTGGGAGACAATCCCACGATAAGCCTAACGGTGTTTGTTTATTTTCTTAGTGCGCAGGTCCACAAGCATTAAGAAGTGAGTTGATACAAGAGTCCAAGCCCAAGCTAAGAGCGCCCAACTTTTGTAGCAACAAGTGGCGCCATCCGTGGGACCACACTAAGAACTTGATACTAGAATGACGAAAAACAAGAACTCAGGGTAGCGGACCCCGCAGCAAGATAAAACTTGAGACGACTCGCATAAGAAGAAGCACAAAAGCTCGACTTCAGGGTTAATCTACGGAATGACCAGTACGGCTGGTCAACCAGAGATAACTCCAATTCCCACCACAGTGGAATTACCCTTGGAAGTCGCCCAAGCCGCTACGGTGGTTACAAACGCTGATGATCTCCAGCGCACCCTCTTCGCCACGCCTCATTAAACGGTACCTATAGTGGACAACACTATACCGCCAGGCGCACCTAATCGTGAGAGGGAACTTCATGCTGAAAGGGAAATTCTTGCAGCGGAAGAAGAGGCTCCTGAGTTGATGTTAAACAACTTCGTGTCGCAACACTACGAAGCTCTAAGTAATCTCATGCGAGATGAAGCAAGAAGAAGATCAGGCCATAACCTGCATGACTGGCTAAATTTTGGCCCAGAAAGATCTCCACCGCGCCATCATGAGCGCGAACGCAGCGAAAGGCGCACCAATGTCCACGACAGACTCGGTACGCCGCCTAACTTCCAATATTCGGAGGAATACGAAGGTGACGAGAGGCGCTCCGACATCCATACCAGGCTCGGTAGTAGGAGAACAGAAGACAGACTTGGACGATCACGATCGCCAAGCGCAGGCTCCTCCAAATCCGGAAGACGGAGAGTTCACGACAGATTGGGAAGGAGACACTCCCCAAGTGAAAGCCCCTCAAACTCTTCCTCTGATAAAAACCGGCGCAAGCGCCACAGAAAAAATAATTCCTATTCTAGTGATTCCTCAGACAACAAGGACAAAGAGACAGGGCACTGGAAATCCAGAGGAAAACGTCGCGAGGAAAAGGATGAAGACTTATCCCTTCCTTGGAGCCGTCAAAAAGTTGACGCGTTCACAAGACGCATCAGCGATTACTCTGATCGCAAGAAAAGGCGTATGCCTACTAATGTGAAAACATATGATGGAACGGGTGACCCTGATGATCACCTAAAAATTTTCGAGTCAGCAGCTGCTATCAAAAATTGGCCACAACCCGTGTGGTGCCACATGTTTAATTCTACCCTCGTAGGGAATGCGCGAACATGGTTCAACCAGCTTCCACGACGAAGCATTAATGGATTCGAAGAGTTGCGAAAGGCATTCCGCCTAAACTTCACGCAACGAAAGAAGTGTGCAAAAAACCCTGTGGAATTAGCCAGGGTAAAGCAACGTCAAGGGGAATCCACATGCGCTTTCATGGAGCGCTTCAAGGATGAATGCATGCAAATCAAAGCATGCCCGGAGGTACTAAAAATCTCAGGATTCATGAATGGGATCAATAACCCAGAGCTTATACGGAAGCTAAATGATAAGGTACCTCAGAACTTTGATGAGCTAGCAAAGCGCACTAGATCCTTCATCCAAGGAGAAGCAGCGGCCGCGGATAGTAAAAAAGGCTACTCAAGCTATAAGCAACAAGAGCAGCCTAGGAGACAATCCAATGATCAAGGCAGTAATCGCGGAAAGAATTACCGCGGTCAGGGAAGTGGGCAAGGTAATGACATATATACCCCCCTCACAAAAACTCCAAGAGAGATATTTGCGACAGAAGGGGCGAACTTCCCAAAACCCCCCACCAATGCGCACCGCAGAAAACAAGCGCATAGGGAGTGGGTACTGCGACTACCATGGCCAAAAAGGCCACACCACCAACGAGTGTGTCCAGCTAAAACAGCTAATCGAAAAATTAGTAAAGGAAGGCAGAATGGATCACCTCGTGAAAAGCATCAAAGAAGGGAAGGATAGGCAAAAGATTGGAGCCACGAAAGAGCCCCAAAAGGATAAGGCTGATATCATCTACATGATACAATCATGGCAGCGCAAAACAAAACAGAAAGTTAGCCAAAAATTCTCCTTAAAGAAAGAGATATCCATCCCCACTATAACTGCGGACAACGCAGTAGTAGAGCCATTAACCATTGAAATACATACTGGGGGTCACGATATCCGCCGAATGTACATCGATGGAGGAGCATCCGCAGATATCTTATACGAACACTGCTTCAAAAGGCTAAAACCCGAGATACAAAACCAGTTGATACCAGTCGCAACGTCATTAACTGGTTTCACGGGAGAAAAGATATGGCCTATAGGACAACTACGCCTACTCGTAGTCGTGGGAGATGAACAACACTCCACAACGACATGGATTAACTTCATGGTTATCAAATCTCCCTCACCATACAATGGTATCATTGGGAGACCTGGAATATCATCCATGTGCTCGGTACCATCCACAGCACACAGAATGCTAAAATTCCCAGTAGAAGGATGAATTATGACCCTCTACAATACCACGGTACCTCCTAAAGAATGCAACGTGGTAGTGAGTGAGGAGGATCATATCCCAGAGCAGCGCGCAACAAAAGTACCAAACTTAAAGGTCGCTATTCATCCTGACTACCCAGACCAACAGGTATCGATTGGAGGATCTTTATCTGACAAAGGTAAAGCAGTTGTATGCGCACTCTTGCAAAGGAACCTAAGCATCTTTGCGTGGGAACCAAAGCATATGACCGGAGTGCCACGCTCTATTACGGAGCACAAGCTGCAAATCCGACAAGGATATTCCCCAATAAGACAAAAGAAGCGCGGCCAAGCTCTGGATCGCGCAAAGGTTATTCTGGAAGAGGTTCACAAACTTGTGGATGCAGGTATTATGCGCGAAATCTACTATCACGATTGGCTTTCTAACCCAGTGATGGTAAAGAAAAGTGATGGCAGTTGGAGGATGTGCGTGGACTTCACGGACCTCAACAAAGCATGTCCACAGGACTGCTACCCACTGCCAAAAATAGATTGGAAGGTCGAATCTCTGTGCGGATATTCCCTCAAATGCTTCTTAGATGCATATAAGGGATACCATCAAATTCAGATGGCCGTGGAGGACGAAGAAAAAATAGCTTTCCACACAAGTCAAGGAGTCTACTGCTACACAAAAATGCCCTTCGGTCTAAAGAACGCTGGCGCAACCTACCAGCGACTAGTAGACACAGCTTTTGAAAAGCAGGTGGGGCGCAACTTAGAGGTATACATGGACGACCTTGTCATAAAAAGCCACACAGAAGAAGAATTAGTGCGCGACATCGAGGAAACATTCAAAACGTTGGAGAGGATAAACATGAAGCTGAATCCCAAAAAATGCACATTTGGTGCATCAGAAGGTATGTTCCTCGGGTACTTAATTGAACCAGATGGTATCAAACCTTGCCCTGAAAAGACAAAAGCTGTCATCGATCTCCCCTCGCCACGCACACTAAAAGAAGTCCAATCACTAAACGGAAAGCTTGCAGGGCTAAACCGTTTCTTATCCAAGTCCGCAGACAAATCACTCCCCCTCTTTAAAACACTCACGAAGTGTACAAAAAAGGGAGATTTTCGCTGGACAGAGGAAGCAGAGGAAGCTTTCCAACAACTAAAACATCAACTGGCATCTCTTCCCAAACTTGTCGCACCGCGACCAGAGGAAGAACTGATTATGTATTTATCGGCAACCCATGGAGCAGTCAGCGCAGTGCTACTAACAGATAGAAACTCCGTTCAAACTCCCATATATTTTGTGAGCAAAGCATTGAAAAAGACGGAAACTAACTACAGCGCTATGGAAAAACTGGTCTTAGCCCTAGTATTCGCAGCCAAAAGATTGCGCAGATACTTTCAGGCGCACCCAATAGCTGTCATTACAGACCAACCCATCAAGCAGGTTATTTCCAAACCTGACGCATCAGGGCGGCTACAAAAGTGGAGTGTATTTTTAGGTGAGTACAACATCTCATACAGACCCCGCACTGCAATCAAGGGACAAATACTAGCCGATTTCATCTTTGAAAAGCCAGATACTGATACTCCACTTGCAACAAGCAAGATAGAGTTGACAGAACCATGGATTCTGTTCACAGATGGATCATCATGCGCAGATGGATCAGGCGCAGGTCTTATTCTTACCGACCCAGAAGGGATAGAATTCACCTACGCACTGCGTTTCGAATTCACAGCCACAAACAATGAGGCAGAATACGAAGCACTACTCGCTGGACTACGTATTGCAATACAAATGGGTGTACGCAACCTAGAAGCAAATGTAGACTCCAAGCTAGTAGCTAACCACGTGTTAGGCGAATATATAGCCAAAGATGAACACATGATCCAAATACCTTGAAAAGACCAAGTCCTTGATACAAAGCTTCGATAGGTTCACAATCAAACAGGTACCTAGAGGAGACAACAGAAAGGCTGACGCGCTCAGCAAGATCGCGTCTACAAGCTTTGCGCACCTATCAAAACAGGTCTTGGTAGAAATACTAAAAAACAAATCAATCTTGGACATGGAAGTATCCACGGTGATAGAAGAACAAGATCCCACGTGGATGACACCTATCATCGAATTCATAAGCAAAGGGATCTTACCACAAGAACAAAAGGACGCTCGAAGGGTACGGCGTACGGCGCAGAAGTTCGAATTACGAAATAACATCCTATATCGACGTTCCTTCTTACAACCTTGGCTCAGATGTGTTGGACCTCTCCAAGCAGATTACGTTCTCCGAGAAATTCATGCGGGATCATGTGTCATGCACTCAGGACCACGGTCCGTGGTGGCGCGCGCACTGTGCTCAGGGTATTATTGGCCTACTATGCATCGCGACACGCGAGATATGATCAAAAAATGTAACAATTGCCCAGTGCACAGGCCAATACCACGCCAACCACAACAAGAGTTAACCCCCATTACCTCACCATGGCCATTCTATAAGTGGGGCATTGACATTGCAGGCCCCTTCCCAGTTGCAGCGGGAGGGATAAAATTTCTCATTGTAGCCATCGACTACTTCACAAAGTAGATCGAGGCGAAGGCAGTAGTGAACATCACTGGCAATCAGGTTAAACGATTTGTGTGGGATAACATTGTATGTCGCTTTGGACTACCGGGGGAAATCATCTCAGATAATGAAAAGCAATTCTGCGACAACCCATTCAAAGACTGGTGCGCACAATTAAATATCATACAACACTTCGCCTCAGTAAAACACCTGCAAACCAATGGTCTGGTAGAGCGCGCAAATCGCAGTCTAGGCGAAGGAATCAAAGCGCGCCTTGATAGACACAAAGGCAAATGGGTAGAGGAATTATCGCATGTCTTATGGGCACACCGCACATCAATAAAAACCAGCACAGGAGACACACCATTCTCCCTTGTCTATGGAACAGAAGCCGTCATACCAGCCGAAATCGGAATGCCAACCATCCGCACCGCGGAGGTAAACGTCATGACAAATGATGAAGAACGGCGCATCGACTTAGACTTGCTGGAAGAAAGGCGCGAACGCGCATCTATCCGAGAAGCAAAGGCCAAAGCAAAGATGAAGAAGTATTATGATTTAAAAGTCAAACACACTTCTTTCAGGCCAGGAGACTTTGTGTACCGCACCAATGACGCGAGCCACGCAGAGGACACAGGCAAACTCGGACCCAAATGGGAAGGACCTTACGAGGTCACAGGCGCACTAGGTAATGGTGCATACAGGCTGCGCAACATGGATGGTCACGAACTACAGCTCACCTGGAACATTTGCAATCTGAAGAAATGCTATCTCTAGGAAAGGCTACGGCCCACAAACAAACATACTTGCACTCTAGTACGTGCCCAATAAATGTTTGTTCTTTATAATTTCTTTTGTTTTTTAGGAATTGTATTTTTATTTTCATACACTTGAAAGTATTAATAAAACGTTATGGTTTCTAGCTAACTCCATAACACAATTTACTTTATTGAATACATTTTTATCATGTTACAATATTGTTATACTTCGCCCACGAGGCGTGCATGCACCTATTAAGACCACACGATGGCAGAAAGGAAGAGTTAACCTACTAATTTACTCGTTGAGTAAGAGGGTTGCAAACCCATCAACATTGGATCACGTATCCGTGCGCACCCCACGACGGGCACGCACCCTTGCTAAGCGCCTTACTTACAAGACGTTGAAGTAAGTTTCTCTTGCACACCCCACGACGGATGCGCAACTATTAAGTACACTGTACAAGTTTAGCAAATAACGAGCTAAGACACTTGGTCAAACTTTGCAAACAATGCAAGTTTATAATTTATCTTAAGCCACGCACTTAATTTAAATACATTACACAAAAAACGAGCCAAGATTCTTGGTCACTCATAATTTATTTTAAGCTACGCACTTAATTTAATTCCGAGTAAAACATCTTAGTTGAACTTTTTTACATAAAAAGATAACAACTATACAGAAAAGATACTTCTTGTTATTTACATGATAAATATACAAAGATACAAAATAGCCTATATACTATGACGGTGTTCCGGACTATCTTCTGGAGCGGCGGAACTCTCCGCCTCTTGAAGCTTCCTTAGAGTCAACGCATCCTTGATCGACACGGTGGGCACGCTGACAAGAACCCCATCCGACCTAGGGATGTGCGCAGCACCTATGCCACACATAATGGCCTTGCCCTTCATACCCTTCTTCTTGGCAGCCCTCTCCGCATGCTTCTCTAGAACCTCCTTGAGAGGGACTTCCTTCTCAAGAGCAAACGGGTTCAGCATGTGTCGCGGCTGCACAAATACTGGAACCTGCAGCTGCGACTCGTCAGGTTTCAGAAAGAAGTCCGGCTCTTCCTCAGCATCCTCCGAAGAATGGCGCTCCAGGGTCAAACCCGCCATGATCACGCTAATCGGCTGATCTTGGTCGCGCTCCAGCCACGCAATATGGGGAAGCTCCAGAAGTTTCATCCCCTCCATAGCTTGCAGAAGCTCATTACAAGCATCTGCATTATACCCAGGCAGCTCAGTCAGCGTCGTTGTAAAAACTTTGGCTTCATGCAGCTCCTCCATTGCCTGGGCCTTCCCACGCTCCATGGCACACTCCACCACTTTGCCGAAGGCCTCCACCACCTCTGGAGACTCCAGCGTACCCAGAGCAGCCAAGCGCAGCCCGTGACTGATCATCCACCTACATCAACAAGATAAAAAAGGGTTATAAAATGTCAATAAGTATGACAAAACAAATGTTGCAAAAGGAACTATTTATTCATACCTACGGTCTGCTATGGTAGACATCAAGTGTGGATACAGCTCCTCGTCATACTCTATACTGAGGGCGTGCAGCTTCTCCTCTTACACCGCAATCATCTTCTCCATGTGCTCCTGGAACTCCTGGACGCTGGCACGATGCTCAGCCCTCTTCCCATCAAGGTATGCCACCGACCAGGTCGCTTTAGCCTTTATCTGATTAAGCTTAGCCCTCGCATACCTAAGGTCGGCTAGCATACTCACCTTATCCCCAGCGATCTTCTCAGCATATGCCTTGGCGGACTCCGCCTCTGCTAGCGCCTTACCTAGCTGCGCACGAAGACGCTCAATCTCCGCGTCTTTCTCCGCGACCAAGCTGCTCTCCCCCATATGCTGCGCCCCTAACCGAGCAACAAGCTCAGCCTGACGCTCAACAGTAACAGCCAGCTCCTTCAGAAGCCCCTGCGCAGAAGTGCCCTCAGCCACCTTGGCTACCCTATCTGCACTCTCTTCCTGGGTAGGGTGCACGTCCTCCAAAGATGCATCACCCTTCTCTTCAACGGGCTCACTACAAAGGCATCAAAGGCAAAACTTAGATATTGTTACGACAAGTTATATAAAATAAAGGAAAGCGTAAAGGAAAGTACTTACCGCGGTGGGGAAGCTTCCGCAGCATCCTTACCCGCACCAGCAACAACTCCCTCGCCCTCAGCAGACGACTCCTCATCGGCAATCACGTAACGCCTCCTTTTGGTGGTGCCACTGCTACCAGCCTCTGCCTTGCGCTTCGAATTCTCCGCACCAACCTCCAAGACCTCTATGCTCCCTGAAGATGCAGCCTGCGCCTCCTCCAAATGCACAGACTCCACAGGAGGGGCCACGCTTTGCACGGACGGCACAAGTACAGCTGCGGAAGGACCACTAGCAGCTCCAAAAACCGTCAGGTGCCCAGCCGTAGCCTCCAATATGGGTTGCTCGCCTTCCCTCAGTGGGCGCACCCCAATGGTCGCTTGCTTAGGCTCCTTCAGCTTCACAAATGAGAACAGATCCATCTCTGCGCAGAACAAAGACAAATAACAAGGACAACTTAGTTATTTAAATAAGCCAAAGGACATACTTACAAATGCAAGAAGGGACGAGCACCCACCCTGATTGTCCGCACCAATAAAAGTTGGAACCTCGCCAAGGCCATCAAAATAATTTCGGCTCAGACCCATATGCACCAAAAACTCCTCAAGATAGGAATTAATAGGCATACGGTTCTGATCAATGGTATCCGCGTCCGCGACACTGTACGAACCAGGGATAGGACGCTCATCCCTCGGCAGCGCTTGTTGGGTATAAAACCCAAAGCGCGACGGAAACACCGCATCATCTACCCAGAAAAAATACTCCCTCCAATTCCTCAACGCGTCTACTTTCACCGTATAGCATTGCAAGTGCCCTAGGCGCTTGGTAAAGGTAACACACCCGTTTGACCAGGTGGAATGATAGAACGCGCGGAATAAATCTACGGTCGGAGTGATGGCCATTAAACGGCAATTAATTTCAAAATTGGCTATCTTAGCCGCACCTAAACAGTGCAGCTGCGATATGTGCAGCTGATAATGCTGGAGCAAATCGCTGAGAAACATGGAGATTGGTATGCGATAATTTGCATAATCAAAAAAGCGCGTGTATAGACCTATCTTCCCAGCGGGAAAATCGGCAATACACGCGTTAGCATCGGGAGCCTCCGGATGCACGTCGAAAGGAATGAAGTAGTCAGAGGCGAACTGACGCACATCATCCTCACTCATCGCGGAGGGAAAATCCTCTAATTGCTTCACCATTTTCAAATAGAATTTTTTCAAAATTACTAAAGTGCGCACGCGCAATTACCTAACAAGGGTTGAAAGAGCGAAGAAGAAAGATTGGTGAAAATTTTTAGAATAGGAGAAATGATATCACTGTGTGATGGAAGATGAAAGGGGGCGATACTTATATAAGTATCACAAACCCTAAAAAGGTAAGCCACGTGGAACCCACTCACATATCGTGTGGCTAGGAACACAAGCAAGTACAACAATTGTCCCGTTTTACGAGATACACGTAGACACGCTCCCCATTTTTCGAAGCACGACCCTTGATATTTAGGGACTTCATACATTGTTCCTAATTATTGGCGGGAAATGTTCACTTTTTCCCGCCACGCTTCCCGCTGTAGACATTAGTTTAGCATCCGCGGCTACGAGCCGCGCATACTAGACTGGGGGGACATGATGACGTATAGTCTATACTTGGGCCACGAGCCCAAATGATAAACATTACTCGCGCCTAAGTCCACCACGAGTGGGCTACCATGACAATGGTACGGGCCGCAGCATTAATGCCTTGGGATCACGAAGCCCAATGCCCAATCAAACCCACCGGGTACACGATAAGGATTATCTATTCATGGAATAGATATCCTTACCTTGGATAAGCACTACGCGTGAGAAGAGTAAGGAGCAAGAAACACGGTTTCTTAGCCCCTATATATAGAATCACACGATTCTCATTCAAGGTACGATTTACTAAAATCCCTAACTCCTTACGAGAACCTAAAACCGATTACTTACTCTCACGCCGGAGTCTAATCGTGGGAGACAATCCCACGATAAGCCTAACGGTGTTTGTTTATTTTCTTAGTGCGCAGGTCCACAAGCATTAAGAAGTGAGTTGATACAAGAGTCCAAGCCCAAGCTAAGAGCGCCCAACTTTTGTAGCAACAGTACATTTTAATTATCGAAACGGTAATTAAAAATTGTTAAGTATCTTATCATCGTGCCAATAAACATTTACGTATTTTTGATATATTATAAATCTAATTATATACGTATAAATATATTTGTTCCATAAACTAATTCCGCGAAATTTTAAAAATTTCAAAGGCGGCCCCCTTAAAGATTAAGGGGACCGGCTTGTTATCGAGGGCGGTCCCCTTAATGTTTAAGGGGACCGGCCATCTGACACTTCCAAATACGTTTTCTACCTTATTTCCATTCCCAAACACTCCATTTGCTCACTCATCTCTTCCCCATTACTGCTGAGTACGAACCAAAACACCCAAAACCATCAAAATCCTCCACCATATCACCAATCCGGGGTTGTTTCGCAAGGGGCAAACGTTAACCAAACATATAACAACATCATTTGTAAGTTTTCCAACATGCATTTCATCACATTTCATTCGATTTGGTTTCTAATCAATAATTATGCATTTTATTAAAATTTATTTTAATTCGAATTTTAGTGAAATAGAAGCTAGAAATTGAACTACCAAATGCTTCCCATAGGATTAGGATGATGTATTGCAACTCAAATTTAGTATAACATATCATTTTGTCAAAATCATTAATCGCCCATAAACCCTTGTTGAATTTTATTTTTCAAAAGGCACATTGTTGATATAACTCTTAAAAACTATTTAAAACTTACTACATTACATTGTTTTAATGTTATAAACAATCAAATCATACTTTTCAATTCGTTATAAAATGGTTCATGAAGACAACATGGGCGTTTGGTTCATGAACAAACTATAACTATATGTACTTATTTGAAACTTAAAACTAGTTCATAAAATTTGTTAATACTACTAGAATCAATAGACGTCATCAAGATATATAATCAATATATATATATTGATGTTTTAGGATGTTTTTATCTAGTTAATGGAGCGTTTGGTTTATCTCGAAAATGATATTTTTGAAAACTAAAATTCGCATTTTAATCTTTTAAACAAGCTTATGTTGTGTCAAACTCTTATGAAATGGAAGATATATAATCTAATATATATCTAGCCTTACTTCGAAATGAATTATGATATCATACTCTTTGATATCATATATTATAAACGAGTTTAAAATCAAAATAAAAAGGAACATTATGAAACTACTTCATTGAATATTTTTTTTGTGTCGAAGTAGATTTTCGTTCCACATATATTGCATATATATATATGCATGATAGTTGTTTTTATATTAATTTTATTTTTGTTGTTATATTGTTTAGGTGAAAATGCCTAAGACCACGGTTGGTGATGTCTCCAAAACAAAACAATACATTTCAAATGTCTCTTCTACTCCCGGCATGTCTCCTTCAGTTGCATGTTTCTATCGTCCTATTGAAAATAGAAACATTCACGAAGGAAGAATTGTCGATCCATCTTTCTATGAAAATGATCAAATAGAACGAATGTTCTCCAATATTCGTTTTGAATGTCTTTTCCAAATCAACGAACCAATCATTCCTCATTTTATCCTCGACTTCTATAGCCGAGTAACTGTGCAAACCGATCCCTATGGTCATATCCTCATTTCCTTCATGATTCAAAATCAATTCATCACTCTTACTCTTGCTCAATTTGGACAAATTCTGAAAATCCCATTCAACGGCCAAGCCGTTTTCTCAAATGAATGGGATCTTTCCTCTCTTGAAAGAAATCGTCCTCAGGATGGCCCCTACTATTCTGAGATTCCTAGTCCTGAAGACAAAATTCGAATGCTTGAACTAGAACGTCGTACGACTAGTCGAGTAATCAAGTCGAAGAATGTCGATATTCATGCAAATCAAATCCTCCTCAAAGAGTTAAGCCAAGATTTGAAAAAGTGGGAAGAACTCATTCACGAGAATGCGTTTGGTACGGGTGGTCACCGTGATCATGTCACGGCGAGCATTGCCCACATGTTGTATTGTGTAGTTGCTGAAAAGCAATACAACTTGGCTTATCTTTTTATTCATCGAATCATGTCCGCCAAAAACACCCCAAATGCAAATCTTCCTTATGGTATGTTCCTCACATGACTTTATCGTTATGTGATGGAACATTACCCACATCTTCAACGAGATTACTACGTTCATATCCTTCCTACTTTGAACCAACTTACTCGTGTTCGTACTCGTCGTTCTCGAAGTGACAAAGGAAAATCTCGTGCTCCTTTGTATTCTAGGCCTCGTGGTTCTACATCTCATCGTGAGGACGATGATGATGAGGAGGAAAAAACCTCACGTGTTAGTACTCCATCCCTCACGACCTTTGTTGAAAATCTTTCCGATATTGATGATACCGAGTATCAAGTTCCTCTTCCTCATGAACGTACCGATGAGCTTCTCTTCACTCATCAAACGTCCATCATCAACCGTCAACAACAAATGCATGAAGAACTTCGAGGAGGATTCAAATCCGTTGGGAAGATGTTTAGGAAGATGCTTGGAAAGAAGAAGAAGTAGAATATATTGACGTATTGTTACTTGTTATTATTTGGTTCTATTAGACACTTGTATGGTTTGCTATTTTTCCGATTAATTCGGAAATACTTGTGTTATTTCTTGTTTATCTCCTGAATGATTTTTAGACTCTAACTATTATCATGCTACTATCTTAATGTTATGCTATGCTTCTTTTCAATGTGGATTATAATATGTTAATTTGCATGCAAAATTTGGTTACTTATATATGTTTATATATCATCATTCCTAGAGTATATACTTCTAATAGAGCTTGCTGAAAAAACACACTTGAAAAATCACCAAATTCTGCAAATTTTGAATTTCTGGTCGTCTGGGAAAACACCAGATGGGCGGCCTCCTTAATTTCCTAGGCGGTCCCCTTAATAATTAAAGGGGCCGGCATACAATTAAGGGGACCGGCCATATGGAACTAGGTTCACTGTTTTCTTTTGCATCTTGTGAACCCTTTCTCTAGTATCAGCTACCATTTCCCATTGTAACCCAACTGATTTTAGCATCTCATTCAACCATTTCAAATACATACCTAAAACAACTATTTTCATACTATAAATTCCCTCCATAATCATCATTCTTCTTCTCATCATTCATCATCTAAATCATCATGACTTCACCAAGCACCTCACACTCCAAAGCCTCCAAGAAAAAAAAAAGATTGTGGTCATCCCCCCAAAACAACTCTTCATTGATTTAACAAATGAAGAAGATAAAACCCCATCACCTCCACCTAAATGCTCATCCCCAAGTGCACCCAATGCACCATCTAAAACACCTTCCACTCATGGAACTTCCTCATCCTCCATACCCTCAACTTCATCAATCAATGACAACATCAACTCACACTTGTCACCACAAGTATCATCACCACTTCCTACACAAGAACATATGTCCACCCATCTTACCATCTCACTTTCACCAATAACACCTCTTGATACTCATCTTTCATCTCCACCAATTACACCACCATTCTTTGCCAATCACGTGCCTTGGAGGCTACTTGAATCCCATGGGGATACTTGTCTTTGTTGTATCCATAACCGCACCGTCATCTTTGTCCTTAGAGATGAAATTCAATATATGTTTTCATATATTGAACATTTGCTTACCAACCCACCACAACCACCAACTCCACCATCCTATCCAATCATTCCTCCACCACAATTCTCACCCATTCCTCCACCATCACCATCATGCTCTCCAAATTAAGCATTTGATATGCTTAATAAATAAAGCCTCTACCACCCTTTTGCTTGTAAACTCTATGAAGACCATATACTCTTTGCATGATGATGTATTCTCCTAGTCGTTTATTTGTGTACTAGCTTTTCTACTTGTAATCCTTATTGCTACTTGTATGGTGTGTCATAACACAATCATTTCTTTTATATGAATGCTTTCTTTAAACTATGCATATTTCTTTTTATCACCTAATATATGTTTGCATGAATATACTTGTGTTTCTAATATTTTTGTGTTGCAAAGCATTCCATAGCTCGTTCTCTTGGTGCCCCCAAACGAGGGGGAGTACACATCAAGGGGGAGATAGCTTCCCGTCAAATTTTCACGTTTGAAAATTGTCGGCATAACCTTTTTGATTCTACAAAAAGGAGGAGAAGTAAATATAAACTCACTAAAATACTTGTTTAAAAACTAATTTTTGAGTTAATGAGTTTAAGTTTTGTAGTCATCAAAAAAGGGGAGATTGTTGATATAAATAATGTTTAAAAATGTTATTAATATCTCTCAATAAACCTATATTTTGATAATCACAAAACTCAAATCAAATTAAGTCAAGATTAAGACGTAAACAAGTATTTGGTAACAAATATTTACCTCTACATCTAATATCACTTAAGGTATGCATAAACTAAGCATCTTATGCATTACATGATCAAAGGAAATTTTGTCTTAAGACATAACATCTTATAAAATGATATAAACATTTTATATATATTTGTAAATCATTTTTGGTAATGCTATATTAAACTACAAAGATATGATTTCAAATTTCTAACCAAAAAGGGCAAATTTTATCCAGAAAAACTTTTCCAACATTCAGGAGGGCGGCCCCTTAAATTTTACTAGGCGGCCCCCTTAATCATTAAGGGGACCGCCCCCTAATTAAGGGGACCGGCACGCTCCAGAACAGTATTTTCTGGCCCTATAAATATTGGATCATTTCACATATTTTTCTCACCTTTTTGCACTATAAACTTTCTGATCCAACCTCCATTTCTAGATCTAAAATCCTTTGATCATATAATTCATAAGTCTTTGTTTCCAAGTGATCCAAAGCTTCATCCACTCAAGTGCAAGAAGAAGAACACTCCTCTACATCCATCCAATTGTAGTAGTGTTGTGAATAGCTAGTTTCATATTGTAGTAGTGTTAGATATTTGTAAAAGTGTTGTGTGAATTTGTTGATTGTAGAAACTAGGTGTGTTGTAAAGTAGTTTAGAAGTTGTGACTTAGTTGTGCATAGAAGAAGGTGTGAAGTTGACAAGGTGTGAAGAAGGTGTGAAGTCTTGAAGAAGTTGTGAAGGTGTGAAGAAGGTGTGAAGCCTTTGAAGAAGTTGCGAGATTGGTTCTAGCTACGATTGGAACTCGACATTTAGCTTAGTGTCGTTAACTCGTGTAAGCCAAGGTGTGTAAGGTTTCTCCACCATAAGGATTTTGTTGACATAGTGAAGAAAACTCTCAAGTGTGGTACTCGGGGAGTGGAGTAGGGCAAGGAAGGTGTCCTTGTAGCCGAACCACTATAAATTCACGTGTTGTGGTTTGATCTTTCTAACTCTATCTTTTCTTCATTACATTTTAATGCTTTCATTATTAGATTAGAATTGCTTATATTGGTTGTCACTTGAATTCACTTGAGATCGAATCGAAAGTTTTTAATAAGCTACAAAATATTTTGGTAATAAATTTAAAAAGGACATAAAACTATTCAACCCCCTTCTAGTTTTCCACAGATCTACTTGGATTGATACATACTGATGTGTGTGGTCCACTAAGACATGTGTTAAAACGCGGTGATGGCTACTTCTTAACCTTTACGGATGATTACAATTGTTATGGTTATGTTTATTTACTTAAGCATAAACATGAAGTCTTTGAGACATTCAAGGTTTTCAAAAGTAAAGTAGAATTACAACTCGGTAAGAAGATTAAGGCTCTTCGATCCAACAGAGGTGGTGAATATTTAAGCCAAGAGTTTAAAGATTATTTAGCTGAGTATGGTATTGTCCAGTAGCTCACATCTCCTTATACTTCACAACAAATTGGTGTATCTGAAAGGAGAAATCGTCATTGCTAGATATGGTAGGATCAATGTTTAATCTTACAACTCTACCCTTATCCTTTTGGGATTATGCCCTTGAAATTGCGGTTCGCATATTGAATATGCTTCAAACTAAGAAGGTTGATAAGACTCCATATGAATTATAGACTGGAAAAGCTCCCAACTTTTCTTACTTAAAGGTCTGGGGTTGTGAGCGTTTGTTAAACGTGATTGACCAGATAAACTCCAACAGAGATCTGTTAAGTGTGTCTTCGTAGGATACCCAAAGTAAACAATGGGTTACTACTTTTACTTTCCACCAGAGAATAAAGTTATTGTGGCTAGGTATGGAGATTTCTTTGAAAATAATCTTATATCTCAAGAATTCAGTGGGAGAGTTTATGATCTACAAGATGATCATGAAGATACATCACCTTCTGAAAACACTAGCACACTTCCTGTGGAACCTGAAAGTCTAGGTCCTCTACCTGAAGTTGATGTGGTTCCCATTCGCAGATCTTCAAGAACTTTGAAAGCTCCTAAACGTCTAAGTCTTAACGTAAAGTGTGAGAAAACTATAATAGGGGATCTTGATGAACCTACTAGTTATAGGGCTGCTATTAATAGTCCTGAAAATGATAAATGGCAGGTTGCTATGAATGGGAAAATGCAATCCATGAGAGACAACGAAGTCTGGATTGAAGTAGACCTTCCTCCTAATGCCAAGGTAGTTGAAAGTAAATGGCTCTTCAAGAAGAAAACAGATATGGATGGCAATGTACATACCTATAAAGTTCGTTTGGTAGCTAAAGGCTTTACACAAACATATGGTGTTGATTACGAGGAGACCTTTTCTCCTGTAGCTGACATTAGAGCTATCAGGATTCTCATAGCTATAGCAGCATACTATGACTATGAGATTTGGAAAATGGATGTCAAAACCGCCTTTTTAAATGGTCGCCTAAATGAAGACATCTATATGGCGCAACCTGAGGGGTTTGTGAATCCAGAATTTCCTAAATGTGTATGCAAACTTCAAAGATCCATTTATGGATTGAAGCAAGCATCATGGCAATGGAATAAAAGATTTGATGCAGAAATCAAAAAGTTTGGATTTACTCAAAATCTTGATGAGCCATGTGTATATCACAAAGTTAGTAGGAGTAATGTTACTTTCCTTATCCTATATGTCGATGACACATTAATCTTAGGAAATCAGATACCAAGTTTAAAAGAGGGTAAGTCCTATCTTGGTAAATTTTTTTCTATGAAAGATTTAGGAGAAGCAGCATACATCCTTGGAATCAAGATCTACAGAGATATATCAAAGTGGTTGATTGGATTAAGCCAAAGTGCTTACATTGATAAAATATTAAAGAGATTCAATATGCAAAATTCCAATAAAGGATATTTGCCAAGCAAGTAGAACATGGCTTAAGTGGCAAACTATGTGCTTCAACACCTGAATAGGAGGCACACATGAAGAAAGTTCCATATGCTTCGGCAGTATGATCTATCATGTATGCAGTGAGATAAACAAGGCCAGATGTGGCGTTTGCACAAAATATGACCAGTTGTTATCAACATAATCCAGGTGGACTCCTCTTGCATGTTGTTAAGAGCATTCTTAAGTATTTAAGGAATACAAAAGATATGTTTCTAGTGTATGGGGGAAATTAGATGCAGAACTTGGTGTTACAGGTTTCTGCGATGCGTCCTTTGAAACTGATAAAGATGATACAAAGTCTCAGACGGGTTATGTCTTTGTTATTAATGGAGGAGCAGTAGACTGGAAGAGCAAGAAGCAGAGTACAATTGCGATGTCTGTTACAGAAGCTGAGTATATTGCTGCATCGGAAGCTGCAATGGAAGCTGTTTGGATTAGGAAATTCATTTCGGGGCTAGGAGTTATGCCGTCAATTAATTTACCTATTGATATGTATTGTGACAATTCTGCCGCAATTACATTCCCCAATGAACCTGGAGTCATAAAGGGCGCTAGACACATTCCTAGATGATATCACTATGTTTGAGAACAAGTCGAAATAGGTGAAATCAATTTACTTAAAATTCACACAAATAACAATCTAGCTGATCCATTTACGAAGGTTTTCCTTAAGCAAAAGCTTACTCATGCAACATGCTAATGGCATTGGACTTCGTTTAGCTAGTAGTTTCATGTAAATTTTTGGTTAGTATTTGGATAAAGGATAATGTAAATAATTATTATCTTAATGAAATAAAATATTTTGTTATGTTTATTTTCATTTATAAAATTGTATCCTATATTTGCATGTTTAATCCATGAATAACTTGTGTTATTCTAAATAGTCTGTTGTCAATCAATGATATGGGAATATCATTGAATTAAGACAAATCTGAGTTTTGGTATAATATACTTAAAGTATATTGATGCGTAGGACATGCCAAATTCACATGATATTCAATAAATTGAATATAGGACAGTACCCAATTACATGATTATACTTATGGATCTTTGTCATTAAAGTAAATCATGAATATTTATCCTCAGACTTGAGATACCAGATAACTACTGTGGATGTAGCTCATTTTCTGTAAGATAGTCTAACACTATCCGTAACTGGTAGTTATAAGGGCTATTTTTAGAGGTGATGCAAAGTTCATGGGTTATGCTTGTAGTCAATAAAGAATTTGTTCCTTCAAATTTGTTTTGAAGTATAATACTGTTGGGCCCCTCGTAGGGTTGATAAGATGTTTGCATGGCCATGCCCATTGTCTATCTGGAATACATTCAGATGAATTGGTAATCTTGATCGATCATAAATAACGAGAAAAAGAATAGTTAATTATGGAATGACTTAGATCCATATCCATATTAACGTGGTATTAGAAACAAATTGATAAGTATGATGATGATTCATCAAAAGGTTTTTTCCAGGAAACCACACTCATGGTCGTTCTGGGAGCATTGGGGTGTTATGTTAGACTAACCAATGTCATTACTACATTAATGTATATCCAAGTGGGAGCTGTTAGTTTTGTGGATAAAAATTAATGTCGTATGACCGGATTCGAACACGAGACTTCGGGATTGCACACATTACGTATGAGTTTCAATGTTTTAATAATTATTATATTTAGTTATGAATAATTATTAATTTTACAAATAAACACGTAACGGTCGTTAGTACTTAACGGGAAATGACTAACGGTCGTTACTGATACGAAAATATGAAAACAAGCCAATAAGGTTCTAGGAACCCCTTGGGCTCCGATATTCGGCTGAATAAGGAGGGGGAGGGTTTTTCAACCCTAACTTGGTCACCAAGATTGGATGAGTATAAATACAAGGCTTCTTGTATTCATTCTTGACATTCTTGATGACTTGCAAACCTAATTCTCTTCTTCTTCCCTCTCTTGAGCCTAGAAATCAAACTACACCCTCCTAGGGTTCCTACTAGATTTTCTAAGCTCAAACAATCTTGTTTGGTTTGTTTGTGATCTAAGAACCTAGCTTTTCTCATTGAAACGTTAGTAATACACGTACAAGAACGAACACGTACAAGAACGAATGACTAACATACTTTTGTTAGTGAATTTCTCATTCGACTTTGGTGATTAGTCGAATTCCATAAACACTAAATTAGGGTTTTACTTATTCTTAATTCATTGATTTCTTAAGCATATCCTTTTAATTCAGTTAATTTATTACAAGTATTTGATCTTTACTTTCATTGCATGCTTTGATGATGTTATTTGTTTATATATATATAATTGTTATGATTCATAAATTCCAACATTAGCAACATCTTAAGTCTCACAAGCATTAGTAACATTCATCAACACTTTTAAGTACGCGTCCTAAGACACTCATAAACAATGTTGGTTAAGTTTGTTATACCACCGATATTGATATAAAAGGATTAAGTCGTAAAATAGCAATGTACTTTTCAAAGTGTCTCATTTTGGTACGTGTATTTTTTTTTAAGTTGCAGATTAGCAATCTACTTTTAAAAGTGTCCCGTTATGGTATGTGTACTTTTTTTTATGTTGAAGAATAGCAATGTACTTTCAATAAATTTCAATTTGGTACGTCATCGCACGTACCAAACTAGAACACTTATGGAAAATAAATTGCTATTCTACAACTTAAAAAAATACACATACCAACTTAGAATACTTATGAAAGTATATTGCTATTCTATAACTTAAAAAAATACACGTATCAAAACAGGACACTTTGAAAAGTAAATTGCTTTTCTACGACTTAATCCCCTGATATAAATATGCTGATTTTAGGCATCTTGAACCGTTGAATTCGAAGTTATTATGATACTAACACTTATATGCATATAAAGAAAAGCTCATTTAGGACTAATATTTCATGCATATTGAGTGACAAATTTTATCAACTTATTGAGGGAAAAAAAAAAAGAAAAAAAGAAGCTTAATTGATATTTCTAATTAAAATTGATTTCTACCCTCACATTTTTTTAAATTACATGTCTCAATAACTGTAAATATTAATCTACACGAATTACACCATTGTGACAAGGACTTAATTATCTTTTAATAAAATGGACCTTTTATACATCATCGACAAATTAGTTTTTTGTTTTGTTTTTGTTTTTTGTTTTTTCATATAATGTTTTGTTTGATATATCACATGTGATATAACACTAATTGGTAAATTCTAACACTCAACATACTATAATATAATGAGCATATAGTTGTGCAGAAATCCAAATTATTCATCATTTTGGCATTGAAAAATAAACATCCTTAGATTTCTAATAATATATCATACCTAATTTTTTAACCTCTAAATCAATATAGTTTATTAATAGAAGTTGAAAAAAATAGAAAATTTTTCTTTTTGATGGTCAAATTCGATTGATGTATCACATGTGATACATAGCATTAATTTTTAAGTTCGAACACTCAACATACTATCGTAAAATTAGCTAAATTTTTGTACAAAACTCCAAAAGATTCACCATTTTTTTTAATAAAAGAATGCACATTTTTTATTTTTCAATTATATATCACACATAATATTTGTACATCTAAACCAATAAAATTTATTTATAAAAGTTGGTGAAAATAAAAAAAACAAAACTTGATATTAAAACTCATTTGATATATCACATGTGATATAACATTAATCTGTAAGTTTGAATACTCAACATGCTGTCGTAAAATGGGTATAAGTATTTATATACAACTAAAAAAGATTCACCATTTTTTGTACCAAAAAATACTTAAGTCTATTTTACAACATGTTCAGTCTTTGAATCTACAAAGTAGTGTTATATTACATGTGATATATCAACCGAGTTTGAATATATAAAAAGTCATACATATTCTCCAACTTCTATAAATAAATTGTAATGACTCAAAAGTTCAAAAATTATGTGATATATCATTGGAAAGCTAGGGATTTTTATTTTTAAATGCAAAAAATGGCGAATCATGTGAAGTTCTAGACAATACTTATGCTCGTTTTACGATAACATATTTAGTGTTCAAACTTACATATTAGTGTTATATCACATGTGATATATTATGCAAACTCCTATACCGAGAAAACCCCTAGAAATATATAGAAAAAAGTTTGTCAAAAATATATAAAAGCGTCAATCTATTGAAAGATAATTAAATGTTTGTTGTAATCGTGTAATTTAACGGGTAATAGTTTTTGGGATATATTATTTTCAAAAAGAAAGGTAAAAGTAAGTTTTAATTAAAAAAAATGAAAAGTAGGGAATTTCATATGTGTCTCTCCAAAGCCTAATAATTTCATAGATATCCAAACATAAACAATAATTGTATATATATCTTTTCAAACCTATAAAAATATCGTATATATCCAAATAATTAAATAATATGTAATTGTTATATGATGATTAATAGATTATCACTTAATTATACCCTTTTATTTTGTTCTTTATCAAACAAAATAGATATGACCTATTTCATGCTTGTGTGCCATGAATAGATCTATAATGCTCAATATTTTCATAATTTAATGTATTTAATTATGTATGATATTTATAAAGCTTTATAAAGTTTATACATAATGAAAAGATGAAAGATCATTTGAGGATCAAATTTTTGTACGTACCAAGGGACTAATCTCCACCCTCTATCTTCCCTCAATCTTTATTTGATTTAATGGATGAGATTAATCCAAACAATTAAAAAAACCACTTTCATCATTTTTTTTTCTCAAATATTAATATCTTTCAAACCGTTATTCGTTAAGCGAAAAAAAATATACCGTTACGAAGAGCATCTAATTATCTTTCTATAGATAGGTAATTTGACATAATGAATCTAGATCAAATAAGATCAATTTTAAAGTTGTAAAAATACGATTCAACTAAAATCTGACAAGTGACACTCTTGTTAAAATTAAATTAAAATTTTTATTGATTGCAACTAAAATCGTTAAAGTTCGGATTATTTTATTTTTTAAATTGATGAAACCAATGTGATACACTTTTATTCGACATGTAATGTATCAGGTTAAGGTGATACACTTTGATTCGACATGTAATTTTATAGTTGTGTATCACTAATCCAAACTCATGTATCAATTAGTTATTAGTTGCTGAATTGTTAATTCGTATTAATACTTTATTTTTTGTGTATTATTGCTAATATGGTTATTTATAAAATAGTTTTAGTGATTATTTAAACTAGATATTATTTTTACAACTTTAAGTTTAATCTTACATTAACCTTCCTTTTAACATATTTTCAACAATTTTTTTTTTTTGTTTTTTTCACGTTTTTTTTCGTGGTCGAAAAAATCACATGTGATATGTCATATGTGATATTACACTAATATCACATGTGATATTATATATCACATGTGATTTGTCGGCTACAAAAAAAAACGTGAAAAAATGATTCTTTTTTGTCGAAAGTATATCAAAGTGCCCGTCTATAAAAAGATAATTAAATGCTCGTCGCGATGGTGTAATTATTTTTGTTTAACAATTAACGGTTTAAAAGATATTTAAATTATAAAAAATGAATGAAATATTAAAATGCTTTTAATCTCAACCAGTGATTTTTTTTAGATGGATGGTAGAGATGAGTTCCATATATAAAAAAAGTTTTGTATTTAATATAACTCTCGACTCTAATGAAAATTATAAAACATAAGTGTTTATATGTTAATGAAATAATACAGCTGTAAACTTTCGTATTGGATGCTCTAAACATATAAACCTTTTATCGTATAACAAATGAACACATCATATTACCACTCGGCCCATTTTATATTTTTTTCGTATTCGTCGAAGAAGACCTTAAAATCCTCAACTCTTTTGGCCAGTGCCAGTGTGCACTATGCGCAGGCTGTCAAGTCTAAAATTAAATAATTCACATATTTGTCTTCTTTAACCTCATAATTCACATATTTAGGGACGCTCTTTAGAGCTTTGGGAAAGATAACTTGCTGTCAAAAGTTAACACACTGTCATGTTAGTCTTACATCAGTTTTTATCTTTTAACTTTAACTCTTGACTTTTTACCCCGGTGACATAACTTACATTTAACTCACCTTAACTCACTTTCACCCCAATTATTTTCAATTTCAACCTCAAATTTTAACAAACGCTTCATTTATTTAAAACATAACATAAATTCTTAAACATACTAAAATACGAAATTAAAACATATATATTACATTACGAAACATATGAAATTTAAAAACATAAATATTACAAACATTTATTTATCATCGTCGGAACCTTCTTCTTCATTTTGACGTCAAATACGTCTTCCCCAAACATGCTCCATAAGGTTTTCTCGGAGTTGATTATGCATATCCACGTCGTGTATTTCTATACGTATGCGACGTTGGGTATCACATCTGTCGATCCACCTGTCTTGGCTAAACCGTGGTGTCGGATCCACCCACATGTCCGGATAATCACGTAGTGCAAACTTTTGATCTTTTAAGATCATGTTATGCAAAATTATGCAAGTATACATTATTCTTTGTAACTTGACAACTTCCATTGCACGTGCCAGTTGTCGTATTATACCCCAACGCCCTTGAAGCACCCCAAAAGCACGTTCGACATCCTTTCATGCACTTTCTTGCTTCCTTTTAAAATAAGCATGTTTTTCGTCAGTGGTTGCCGAGAAGGACTTGACGAAAGTTGACCACCATGGGTAAATTCCGTCAGCTAAGTAATAACCCCGTTCATACCGATGTCCATTTAGCATATACGGTGCTCTTGGGGCTTCGTTGGCAAGGAGGTCATCGAATAACGGAGAGTTACCTAAAACGTTAATATCGTTATTCGCCCCCGCCATCCCAAAAAATGCATGCCAAATCCATAAATCTTGCGAAGCAATAGCTTCAAGCAGTATGGTTGGGTATTTTTTAAAACCGCTACCATATTGCCTTTGCCACGCAACCAGACAATTTTTTCATTTCCAATGCATGCAATCAATGCTACCAAGCATGCCCGGAAAACCATGTTCACGCTCATGTTTTTCATAAATAGCCTGAACGTCAGACCATGTTGGTTTCCTTAGAAACTCCCTCATAAACAAGTACAGAACACACATGTTGAAATTATCAAGACATTCACGTGCAGTACGCTCACCCATTTGCAAATACTAATCTAATGCATCGGGTGCGTTGCCGTATGCCAATTGGCGTATGGCAGCGGTACACCTCATAAGTGTACTAATACCTTGTCGACCCGTGCAGTCGGGTCCTTTGTTCATGAATTTAAAATGTTCTGGAAGAGGATTGGAATAATAAGACAGAATACCTTCAACTATTTCTAGAAATAGTTTCCGACGCATACGAAACCTTCTGCGAAAGTTCCGGTGCGAATACTTACACCCCTCATAAAAGTAGTCACTACGCAAACGTTCCTCAGCAACCTCAAACTCACGGTGGATGCGTGTACGCGGGATGCGTTGTCGAGCTGCTGCTGCTTCTTCTTGTTGTTCTAATTGTTGATGATATTCAAATGCGGCTATCATAAATTCCACGTCCAGTTCGTCATCTATATCGGAGAAACTTCGCTCTTCTTGGTTATTTTCATTCGGATCCATTGTGAGTAAGAAAGTTTTCGGTGATTTTTTTTTTTCTTATAGAGAGGAAGTATATAGATTGAATTTGAGTTTTGTAAGTGTGAAAATAAAATGTGTATGAGGTTGGTATTTATAGTGGTAAGAAAATGGGTTGGAATATATATATATATATATATATATATATATATATATATATATATATATATATATATATATATATATATATATAGCCGTTATTAACGGTTATAAAGTATAGGGGGTGTTAATGATTTTTTTTGATATTCATAGCCGTTTAAGGGGCTAAGTTTTTTTTTTTTTTTTTTTTTTTTTTTTTTTTTTTTTTTTTTTTTGGCCTAACTTTTAACGTGTGTTAAGGGGTTAACGCACCCTTTTAACGTGAGATTTAACGCAGGGCACGGTAAGGTAACGCAACCCATTTAGGAGCTGCGTTAAAAGATAACTCGGGTGTGGCGTTACCTTACCAAGTGCTGTCAGATTACATGTTTATTCAAAAGGCACTCACATGCTACATAGGAAATAAAATTTCAGCAACTTTTTTTTTTTTTTTTATTTAAAAAAAATTGTAAAAACCATTGATGTCATTTGTCTTTTTCTGTACTAATATCTTTGTTATTGTCAAGCATCATTTATAAGAGGTTAAGGGCTTGTTTGGTTCGTAGATGGGTTTGGCATTGGATTTGAATTTGAATTTGGTGTAATGGAAGAGTAAAAATTGAATATTAGTGAAAATTTAAAATTTTGTTTGTTTTGTGGGTTTGGGATTAGAGTAAAATTTTAAAAATTATTTTTTGATATAATTTAAAAAGAGAAATAAATAAAGGCTCCTCCAACAAATAGAAAAAGACAAAAATAGAAAAAAGAACTCGTATCATCTTTTGTAAATGTTGCACGATTTTTAAAAGAAAAAATCAGATCAATTCAAAAGTCACCCCTTAGCAAGGGATTCTCACAACCCCTATTTTAAGGGTTTTAACCCAAAAGCAAATCCTGTGACCCCGTACCAAACGCATTTTATCAGCCCAATGTTAAATCCAAGTGACAAAACCTTCAAAACAAACGGGCACTAAATGTCTAACAATTTAATCCAGATGATTTTTTTAAAGAGAATTAGCAAATGTTTTTATAAAAATTATCCCCCAAAATATGATTTTTAAAAGTGATATTTACCCGACAATCAGGCAAATACAACAACATCCGATCCTATCACAGGAGCTTGTGAGAAAAATAAAATGTAAACAGTCACTCTTATGCGTGAATAAAATTAATACTTATCGAAAGACCTCGGTCTTAGTATGTCATTTAAATAACTAGCAGTGTACACGTACAAATGGGGCGGCGGATACTTGATAACTAATTGTGTGACGAGCAAATGTTTTTCGTTACTATGGTTAATTTTCTTTCGACAAACTTTATCTATTAGCGTTAAATCGACTAGGGTCTTTATACCATAAGACCATGTTTGACCCGGCCCATTAGTAGCTGAAACTAAAACCTTAATAAAAAAAACACAGGCAACAACAAGAAGTGTTGATCACTAGTCAAACCCATTATTCATGTAACTTCACTTTCTTTTTCCAGGCGCATGCAACAGCAACACGTACCCCTTTTGTTCCTCTGTTGCATAATAAGCCTATAACCTATATACAGATTCTTTTTTCACCATCATTTTCAAATCTTTATTACAGTACTACTTTTATTTTTATTTTTATATAAAAATTAAACTTTATAATACCCATCATCTTTAATCACATGATCAATCATTTTCCTTGTCAATCTTGTAAAAAGATTTCATTTTTAAAGATACCCTTTTTGCCAAGAAAGGTTTTTAAGTTTGAGTTTTGTTGTTTAAAGTGAAAAAGATTGGAAATTGGTTTGTGGGTACTGGGTACTACCCTATATATAGTTGGTTTTAGGGTTTAGATTATTTTTTCCTAAAAGAGAGAATGGGGGGAATGTCATCTGATAATATTCATGGGCTTGTATTAGCTTTGTCTTCAAGTGTGTTTATTGGATCTAGTTTTATTATTAAGAAAAAAGGTCTTATGAAAGCTGGTGCTACTGGAATTAGAGCAGGTTTTTCTTCCTCTTTCTCAGCTCCTTTTTTTTTTTTTTTTTTTAAATAGATTTATCTGTTTTCAGTGTTTGGAAATTTGGGTTTTAGTGTTTTTGATTCTGATTAATTAGTAACTTTGGGTGAAGATTTGTTTTTGGATAATTAATTAGTTTGACGATACCTTGTCAAAATTTAACTGTCGGATTATAATTTATCAAAGAGCATTCTCAATTGCCCCCTTTGCCAATAGTTTGTAGATGTATCTTGAGATTAATGGTTTATATGTGAATTGTTATCATGAGTTGAAATACTTTGTTCGGTCTACTACATCAGCAACTTTTTGTAGTTTTGTGATGTATGATGAGCAACCTGTATGTTTGTGTTATACTGGTCTATATGGAATGTTGATATGGATATGGAGTTAAACAACTTTTATTGTGTGATAATTCTGTGAATAGGTTCAGGTGGTTATTCATATTTGAAGGAACCCTGGTGGTGGGCTGGGATGTTGAGCAGTAAGTTCCAATTTTACCATTGAATGCGTATCGTTTATTGTTTTTGTATATTACGTGTTTTCATAGGGCTTTACTAGTAACATTTAGAGGTGGTGATATCAACCCATTCAGTTATAAATGGGTCAATTCATGTTTTGCTCTATCTCAAAATGGGTGAAATGCGTTAAACAAAAGAAAAATAGCTAGAAGGGGATGACCTGGTCTACTTGGTCAAATGGGTTGAAATTCGTACAATTCTATTTTTTAATGCATTGGACTTCCTGTTTGTTCAGAGATTTAGGGGGGCGGAGCTAGGATATTTTCCGAGGGGGGGCAAAAAAAAATTTTTTCACGACAAGCCAAAAAAACCTATTTTGTGCATGAGTGTCGCCGAAACAAACCTTTGTCCAAACCAATAAGTAAAATAAGCAAGTCGAATCAACCCGAAAATCTTACATTGTGAGACGATAAAAATATTACCCCGACTGAATATTATTAACAAAAAAACATTATCTTTTAGTTATTTAGCACACAAACGGAAACAATACCTCCATATCAAGTAAATAGAACTAAAGTTTTTAAGAAATAGTGGTTATCATATAAATATGCAGGGTCGGTCCCTGGATTTTGAGGGTCCTGTGTGACAACTACGACTTAAATCGCGTAAAAACAAAAGAAATTATGTACACAAAATTTAAATACTATAAAATGTGTTATAAGAGAAATGCAAATACGTGGTACGAGTAATGGTCAAAAGTCAAAAGTAAACAAAATACTAGTACTATTTTAGTGGTAATAATAAAGAATGATATAATATATGGAGTAAAAAAGTTTGGTGATCAATTCTTTTCATTTTTTATAAACAAAATACTAGTGTAGACTGTAGTGTACACGTGAAGAGAGAGAGAGAAGTGTCATCATCTTCTTTCTTTATCTTTCTTTTTTTCTACCGGACGAAAACTTTTCCGGTAAGCGGCAACATCAATCTTTCTTCCATTTCTCTGTTCTTCTGATTCTATCAAGCTTTACTAACTTCAATTCAGTTACTTGTAGGGGGGCAAAATGATGAAAAACACGAGAATCTATGATAAAATTACACTACGCCGGAAAGTTTAGAGGGGGCACGTGCCCACCGTGCCCCCTCCGTAGCTCCGCCTCTGTATAATAACTTATAACTGTAATAATGTTGTTCTTAGTTATAGTAAACACATTATTTATAGGGAAAAGTGTTAGCTGGTCAACCGACCCTTTTCCATATGATTGTATTTTGACCAATTACCAAAAGGCCTACCCACCCATCATACCGCTCCTACTAGCAGTTTTTTAAAGCTATTATCAAGCTCAAAAAGTTGATTAGCTGAATGACTTTTTATTATTACCAGCTAGCTAAACTTTTTGATTTCTAGGTATAGTTTACATAGATATAGTGAATCATAATTTCAAATTGTATAATGAGTACCCAGCCATTATCCCATTAATGTGCAACAGCTAAACTTTTCTCGCTTTGGTCTATATTTCGCGAAGCATTTGTCACAAATTCTAATGGCTTCTTGCATCAGTCCCATAATTCCACAGTAGTCTTCATTCTTATTTTCTAATCTTGATGAAATTGCAGTGGTCATAGGCGAGGTAGCAAATTTTGCTGCTTATGCATATGCTCCAGCAATTCTTGTTACCCCATTAGGAGCTCTAAGTATGATAATCAGGTAAGTTCTTAGTTAAAAGGCTGCTTTTTTACGTATGCTTATGTAACATTGTGTTATCTGGTTCCACGAACTCTTGTGCAGTGCAGTTTTAGCTCATTATTTTTTGGACGAGCGGTTACATATCTTTGGTGTGGTTGGATGTGCACTTTGTTTGGTGGGTTCAACCACAATTGTGTTACATGCTCCACAAGAGAAGCAAGTTAGCTCAGTTAAAGAAGTTTGGTATTTTGCAACTGAGCCAGGTACGTTATATTATACAAGCTATGGATGTAAGTATAAGTTCTATTGTAGTTTTATATAAGGGGGTATGCTGGGATTGCTTATCTGTGCTTATGTACCTACTTATTTTTTAATGCTAAGTCTAGAGTAAAATAAGCCTTATCCAATCACTCAAAACTGTTTATCTGCATAAAAATAAGCAGATCGTCAGATAATCACTTAAAAATAAGCAATTCAAAACACCCTTACAAGGTGTAGATCAAGTAGTTGTAAAAAGTTTACTCTAACACGTAATTAGATCTTTACAGGATTTATAGTCTATGCCTGCATTGTTTTGGTTGTCGTTGGCGTGCTTATGTACCGTTATGTGCCACTCTACGGTGGGACCCATCTGGTTATATATGTTGGAATCTGCTCTCTTATGGGCTCCCTCACGGTTCGTGTTGTTTCATTTTACTTTTCTATCTTTTTTATGGTTAGGCGTTTATCATCTCTTTATAAAACTTTTGTTGAAAATGTAGGTTATGTGTGTGAAAGCAGTGGGAATCGCCATGAAGCTATCTTTTTCTGGAAGTAATCAGTTCATATACTTTCAAACATGGTTTTTCACTGTGCTACTTTTTGGTTTCATTCTCTTGCAACTCAACTATTTGAACAAGGTAAATAAAAAAAAAAAGATACAACATACCTTTATTATATTCAAATAATGGTGGTTTATTTTAACTCTTTGTTTGCAGGCATTAGATACTTTTAATACTGCTGTGATTTCGCCAGTTTATTATGTCATGTTTACCACCCTTACTATCTTGGCCAGCATGATCATGTTTAAGGTGATGATACTAATTATGACACCATCTAATGTAAAAAGAATAAAAAAGTTTAAACTTTTTAACATTGTTTTGAAGTTTAATGATCAAACTTTGCTATTCTTGCAATGTTCGCAGAACTGGGAGCATCAAAATGCTACACAAATAGTAACTGAAGTGTCTGGTTTCGTGACTATTTTCTCTGGGACGTTTCTTCTCCATAAAACTAAGGATATGGGGACTCCAGCTACAGAAGTATCTAAACTTTCAAATCCGTCAACAAGAAGCCAGAATGGAAGCCCCAGAAGGCCTGAACTGTGAAATGTCACAGCGGGGTTTGTGGTAGATTTGAGACTTTTAACAACAGGGTACTGGTGAATATATGTCAAGATGCTGCCGAGAAACATTGACGATTCTTTTCATACTTTTGGCACACAAACATTAATCGGTTATTTTGATTATTATGGCTTATGGTGTGCACATTATGAAAATTTTGTTAGTTCTAACTAGTGAAGTTAATATTCTATATGTCAGATAACGAGATTTTTATAATCATGTCTACATCTCTTTGAAGTTGAAAATCGTACTATCTCATATCTACAAAACGAATGTGAAAATTTAGAAAATGAAAAGAGTATCATTAGCGACTTTGATCTATTCTCGTGAAAATCTTCCACCCCGTCAAGTCTACTTATTATGTCAAGTCTTTACTTATTATAACGAGTGGAGTTTATACGGACCCTCCCATAAGGTGTTTCGTAGGGTCTTGTGCATTGCGAGTTTGTACGATGTGTATTGCGGTTTGTACTTTTTGACCAAAACCCCTTGTTGTAACATAGTCTTAATACCATAACCCTTATAACAATGAGTAAAGGCCCGTTGTTTAAAGGGGATGTCTAGTCTTAGTATAACAATGACTTAAGAGGTGTTTATTTTTTGCTTATTGTCCGTTTTGATAACATTTTCTTCCCCACAAAGGAAAGTAGTGATGTTTCTTTTTTGCTTATTCTAAACGAACATCCTCAATGTGAATGAGTGTAAAAACCCACATTCTTCCCATATAGGACAAAGTTATACAATTTTCTCTTTTATTTCACTCATCATCAACATTCAACAATTCAATCCTCAATCACCACCACCATTCCTTCCCCCCGACCTCCTTCCTGCCGACCTCCTTCCCGGCGACCTCTTCCCCACCGTCGACCTCCATCCCAACTGCTAACATCCTTCCCGCCGACCCCCTTCATCCATTTCTCTTTGTTTTCACATTCATGTAAATAAAAGCTTCAACTCTCTTTAATGGTGGAATCATAGATATAAAGAAGATGATGAAGAAGATGGTTACCAACCAATTTTTATTTTATTTTAGAAAATTGTTTAGACAAAAAAAACAAGGTCAGATCCATATATTATCTCATATATTTGGGTATAAGATTCCATTGATTACTCACTATTTTCATGAGTTATGGTTGGTTGTATATGTGTTTTCAGTTTTTCAGTTAGATCTTGATTTGATAAAAGGGTGAAAAGAACATTTTGATAAGCGGGAAAAAAAAACAATTTTGTCGTGTATTACATTAGTAAACAAGGCCTTTGGTGAGTCTGGATCCTTATGCAGAAAGGAAAATAAAAGAAACAGGCCCTAAGGCTAGAAGGCAAGGCGGTGGTAGTTTCACCAATTGGCCCCATCTCACGCATGATAGCCCTTGCCCTCCACTATTTGATTCACCAAAAACACACAAACCAAGGCAACAATCAGTAGTCTGATCACCAAATGAAAAAGAAAAAAAAGGGCCCATTTATTATGTTTTATTTTGTGTGTGAGTGTGTGTGTTGTATTTAGTGGGGGTGAGACTTTCTTTTCAGAACTCATATAAATGTGAGAACTTTCAAAATTCCCCTTAACCAATCAAAATTTAGTAAATTATTTTCTGTTTAGTTTATTATATATAATTTTCATAAAATGATATCTCATACAAACGCAAATCTATAATGAATTCAATGACAGTCTTTGTATTTTGATCTATTAGATAAGACCATGAACAATACTTGACTGAATTTTACTACGTTTATTAAATCCATTTTACGCAAATCTACAATGAATTCAAGAAAAGTTTTTGTATTTTGATCCATTAGAATAAACCACGAACAATAATTTGAGAGAATTTTGCTATTATTAAATGGTGTATAAGAGTTCTGTCGGTGCTCACACTTATATGAGTTTTGAAAAAGAAAGTTCCCCTTTAATGGGGTATATTTTTATAAAGTGTGCATTTTAATTAAAGGTGAAGTGAAGCATGCCTTGCCTACTAAAAGGTGAAGTGTGGTGAAAGGAAGTGAGAGAAGAGAGAAAACTAACGTGACGCTAAAATGTATTGTGAAAGTGTATTACCCTTGCCTTCTGGCCTAAGGGCTTGTTGGTTTGAAGATTTTTGTGGTCCATAAGTGAGGATAGTTACCAAAAATTCGGATTGTATAAAAGTAAGCATACCTGCCCGGTTTACTGACAAACCATAAGTCTTTATGACAATTAATTTTGTGTACTCGCAAAATAAGGTGGACTCTCGCCATCTTTTAACTAACATCTCCATTTAAAAATAATTAATATTATATTGTTTAAATATTTTTTCTCTCATACTTTTTTTTTAAAACTTACTTTAAATCCAAACTCAAATCATAATTCAAACACAAATCATAATGTTGGATCTAAACACCTTGAACTTGTGTTAGATTGATACTTTGAGTTATATCACTAAGTATGCGGAATCTACTTAGTAACACTTAGAAGTTTATTGTGAGTAAGACAGTTGTTTATGAATAAGAACAATGTATGTAAACAAACAATTAGCTCCAATATTATTAATGATAATAATACGAGTGATCTTGATATCACTAGGGTTACACCTTGAAGCTCTAGAAAACGTATATAAAACCTTTAACCTAGGATCTCCTTTTATAGCACAAGGAGTCCTCTTCTACAAGATAAGTATAATGCTAATAGAATAAGATGTAGACAAGATCTATTCTATATTTATCTAAACACGTTTCCTAACAGTTATCTAATAAGCAGTGGTAATATATGTTCTTGCAGTGGTAATGAGTTTCCACTGCAAGTACAATCTTCTGCAGTTGTAACATCTTCACTTTGCCGTGGTAACTGTTAGTATAATTCCCAACAATCCTCCCCTAACTTATGATTAATACATAAATCAATAAGTTTCTTCAAGTATTCAGTAAACATAAGGATATGGGAATCCTTCCAAACACTTATCTTCTTCTTCTTAACTCTTTATCAGCTCTCACACTTTGATCATAAATCCTTTGTAGCAAATCTTCTATGACTTCAGTTCTTTCCCAGCACCTAAGCTTCACTGTTCTCATCACATCCAATACTCCAGCTCTTAATGGATATTCTTTCTCAGCCAGCATAAAGACATCAACTCCATCTTGAGTAGAAAGATGATGCACAAAACTTGAATCATAGAACTTCCACAAGGTTCTCATATCATGAGCTTCAAATCTCCAATATCTATCACTTGGATCAGGTTCATATAATCTTCTGAAGTGAACCCATAACTCCTTAGCCTTGACATCAACAAGTTCATCCTTCTTGAACAATCCTCTACAAAGTATCCAAGTCTTCTCTATCACAAGATCTAACAATATCTTCAAAATCTCTACAAATACTTGTGACACTTCCAGTTCTGATGATCTTCCAAGCTACACCAAAACTATCAGAAAAGATCTCCCAACCAACTACTGGATATTTTGCTTGTAGAGGTTCAATATTAAGTACATCAGTCTCTATGAACAACATGTTTGTAACTTGCTCTTCTGTTAACTTGCTAGGACCCTTTTCTGCTTGAGATGATTCCTGAGTCTTCAATTTCTTTGCATCTTTTGATCCAAGACTCACTCCAGACCTTTTTGTCTTCATAACTATAGGTTCTTGATCCATTGGAATGAATTTACTATCTTGTCTTTTGATTCTGTAGTAAATACCTTCAATTTGATCATGTGACATTCCTTTGAATTGAGCCATCTTCATATTACCAACATGGCAACAAAAAGTCTTCATCTCAGCAATGATCTGTGCCTTTGTAAGCTTTCTTGGCTTCTTTTGACCTTTTCTAACATCCCCAATGATTTCATCAAGAGCCTGCTGATTCTTCATTTGAATGAAGTCTTTTAATTGAGCAGACCTTTGTTCTTCATTCAAGGTTGTATTTGCAATAAGTTTAATGGCCTTCTTCCTGATTATTTGATCATTGTTAATCAAGTAGTCAATCTCTTCTTCTGTAGGCACATAAGTGAATAAAGGAGGTTTCTCATGAATGACAGTTGGTGAAATACTTGAAATTGGTTCTGCCATTACAGCTTCAAGCTTATCCAACCTCTTTGCTTCCATAAAACTAGCAACTTCATCTTCCTCTAGCTTTCTCTTTCTTTCATTCTCTGCTGCTTGCTGTTGCTCTGCCAATCTTGCATCAAAATCAATCTGAGCTTGTTCTTTCTTAGAAATCTTTCTTGTTTGCTCTTGATCTAAAGCAGTCACAATAGCTTTTCCTTTGACTGATCTTATTCTGGCAGCTTCTTCCTCTGCAGTGGTAATTTCTTGAGTAGCAGTAGGAACATTTTCACTTGCAGTGGAAATAGGTTGATCAGTGGGAACTTGTTCTGCTTCAGTGGAAATTGGTTGAGCAGTTCCAACTATATCATCAAAGTTAAAACCAGCATCAGCATCCATATCTTCAAAATTCAATTTCCTCCCCTCAGTCTCAGCTACATCATCTTTTGCTTGAGCATTGTCAGAATCAGTGAGCTCAGCAAACTCTTTTTCAAAATGAGTACTCCTCCCCTTAAACTCTGCATCTGTTTTCCTCCCCTGTTTGGAAGAATCTCCCAAAGCTTTAGTAGAACTTGCAGAAAACTCATCCTGAGGTGAAGATGATGAAGATAACACAACTTTAGCAGGTCTTTTCTTCTTGAGATTCTCAACTTCATTCTGCAATCTTTGAATCTCAGCCTTTAATTGATTAAGCTCTATGGCATGTTGTTCTTTGGTCTGTGCTAGATCTTTCTCCAGAGCTTGAACCTGCTTGACTAATTTGGTACAAATGCCCATCAATTCAGGTAGTTGCACACTGCCTTCATCACTTCCAACTGTGTAACCTGTTGGGAGAGGTGAATCATGAGGCATTGATTCAGGCTCTTCCCTAGTTGGACTAGGATTAAGCCTTGAACCACCACTGCTAGTCCCTAAACCAAAAGGTTCAGCAACATGCAATGTTGAGATGAGAAAAGTTGGCTGTTTAGACCTTCTCTCATAAGTGTGAGTTACAGCAGGGGTATGGTGAATTGGTGGAACAACAATAGTGGGTGTGTTTTGGGATACAACTGGGATGGTTGCATCTTTACCCTGTACTTGAGCAATTTTAGCAAGCATGTGAGGAAAAAGTGGATGAACCTCCCCATTCCAAAGATCTGAAGCCTTACACATGTTTTGAAAAACTTTTGGCTTAAGGCAGGAAGGCTCATAAATTCTATTGTGAGGTTGCAGTTGAAACTCATTTAACATTGCTTGCATAAACCTTGGATACATCAAAAATTTATATTGACTCTTTACATTGCCTTTCATATTATTGAAAATAAACTTTGAAAAATTAAAAGTCCTATCAGTTGACAAACAAACCAAAGGATAAGCCATGGTTGATGCAAATTGTTCATAAGAAGTTTTCTTAGGACTTAGGCAATGTAAAAGAGTGTGAATTAAAAATCTCTAATGGGGACAAAAACATCCTTTTCTGAAAGTTACTTTTTGTTCAGATGTATCATACCCCATTAAAGCAATATTAGTGAAAATTTCTGAATTAGGTAATGTGATGATACCATTGAGATCATCCAATTGAAGAATTCTCCTCAAGGATGACTCAGTAACATCAATAGTTACCCCATCCACTGTGGCTCTTAGAGCATCCACAGATTCATGTGTGTCTCCCTGTTCAAGAGTTATGGACTCCACAGTGTTCCAGAACTGTTTGATATGAGAGACATAGATTGTGGGATTAATAGTTAAGGCATACCTTATATGAGTTGTGTTTAGAAAATCCACAATCTGATGAAAAACAGGGCCACTCTTCTCGTTTGACTTTTGTAGGTAGGCCACTTGGTTGTGCTCCTCGACAAATTTTAGAATCGCCATGATATTTGTGAAAAAGAGAATAAAAGTGTTAGTAATCAAGATAAAAATCAAGCCGTATAAAGATCAATTTATACTAATAGGGTTTGAGGAGGTTGCGCAATGTGAATTATCTATAGAAAGAATTATCTTTGGAAAAGAATAATTTATAATAAGTAAGTAGATAATTCACAAAAGATTTTACCCTATTAATAAGGAAAGACGGTTATATTTACAACGGCTAGTAAAAAATGGATTACTGACACAACAGTTGTAACGGCTAGTTCATCAGTAGAAAAATTACTCTTGCAGTGGTAACTAATGAACTAGCAGTGGTAAAATTTTCACAACATATCAAAGAGCAGTGGTGAATAAAACATGAAAATTTGCTGCTCTTATCATAGTTTTTAGCAAACTACCAGCTATCAACGGATTTGATATGTCTTTACCATTAGCCGTTTGCTATGGACTAGCCAACTCTTGATCACTTGGAGTATGGTGAGTTGATAACCATATAGTTTTTGGTAAACTATCAACCATAAACGGATTTGATAAGTCTATACCAGTAGCCGTTTGCTCTGGACTAGTTGATTCTTATGTGGATTAGACATGGTGAATCAATAACCATTTGTTGTGTGTCTATGATACACACCTTATAACTCCAATGACTCCAATAATATAGGTTGTATGCTGCAAAACAAACTAACTTTCAACTTAACCCATAAAGATTAACCCAAAGTAACTTTTTAACCAAGTTACTATTCACAAAAATATCTTCCAAAAGTCAACCCGATAATAACCAAATTTACTCCTCCAACCTACCAAAACAGGTAAGAGTAAATATTCTTCATTAATTAGAATTCGACCTTGACTTTGCTTATAAAAGGGGGCTCAAAACTTTTATCTCTCATCAACAAACAACTTCAATAACACAAACCCTTAATCAACACAATGAGCTGGTTCCCAATAGTTTACATATCTTCTGATGATCCATCTGATGAGGAAATCAACTATTGTTCAAACTCAGAGGATCTTTCAACAAGATGGAGTGATTACTTCCCACCAAGTGCAACCACTTCCACAGCATCCAACAAGCCATCCAAAAAGACTGAAGCTTCTCCTGCTCCATCTTTGGAGTTCTATACTAGTTCTTCCTCTGATGATGATAATGATCCAACCTTTGATCTTTTCAAAGAGCTGCCAAAGGCCCTCACCACAACATTAAAGACAGCCATAAGCAACATGAAGTGGCCTACTGTTGAGAAGCCTATCCAAGCACCAAGGCCTCCCAAGCAAGTTCTAGGACTTGCTTGTCCAAGGAAACAACTCTATTTTGATAACAAGAGAAAGAAAGATTCCAAAGGAAAGCATGATTATGAAGGAAAAGGAAAGAAACCTATGGAGTAGGTGTTAGGTTGTAGGTTTATGTCATCTTATGGTTTTCTGTGTTGGTGACAATGTTTTCTGAATGGTTGTTATGTACTCTCTTTTATGATCAATAAAGTACTCTTTGTTCTTGCTTTTTATCACCAATCTTTCCACTGTTGTATGATTATTTCCATTGTGCTCTTGATAACTCTGCATACAAATTAGTAGAAAACCATACATACAATACAAACAATAATAGTACCTAAAAACTATCCTGCAACACTGAAAAGTATTAGACATCAAAGATTTATGGATTTAGCATTCCAATACCTGTTACCAAGTATTGAAATCTACCCACATCAAGCCCTTTTGTTAATAAATCAGCATAATTGTCATCAGTATGGATTTTGACAACATTAATAAGCTTTTTCTCAAAACAATCTCTAATAAAGTGATGTCTAATTTCAATATGTTTAGTTTTAGTGTGTTGCATAGGATTTTTAATAATGCATACGGTACTACTATTGTCTATATAGATAATGGTGTTCATGAAATTGTACCCATAATCCAATAATTGATTCTGAAGCCAAAGGATCTGAGCACAACAACTAGCAGCTGCAACATATTCTGCTTCAGTGGTTGAAGTAGCAACCATAGTTTGCTTCTTGCACTGCCATGACACCAATCTACATCCAAGAAATTGACATCCTCCAGTAGTTGATATTCTATCCAAACTTGCACCAGCATAGTCACTATCTGAGTATGTGATCAATTCCATAGGATAGTCTCTTGGATACCATAAGCCTAGATTAGGATAAGTCTTCAAGTACCTAAAAATATTTTTCACTGCTGTCATATGTGATATCTTTGGAGTCACTTGAAATCTTGCACAAGCACACACAGCAAACATAATGTCTGGCCTTGATGAAGTAAGATACATCAAAGAACCAATCATAGATCTGTAAATGTGAACATCAACATCAGCACCACTAGCATTCTTCAACAATAGATGAGTGGTCTTGTCAGCAGGGGTATTTGAAGGTTTTGCATCAGTAAACTTGAACTTTCTAATGATCTCAGCCACATATTTGTCCTGACTAATAAAGATGCCTTCTTTACTCTGTTGTACTTGCAGCCCTAAAAAGAATGTAAGTTCTCCCATAGAACTCATTTGAAATTCATCTTTCATCAGCTTCTCAAACTCTTTGCACATCTCTTGTTTAGTAGACCCAAAAATAATATCATCAACATAGACTTGCACAAGTAGAATATCACCCTTGTCTTTCTTGATGAACAAAGTTTGATCAATATTGCCTCTATGAAACCCATTATTCAACAAATAATTAGCTAAGGTTTCATACCACTTCCTTGGAGCCTGATGTAAGCCATAAAGAGCCTTAACCACTTTATAAACTTTATTTGGGTGTTGAGGATCTTCAAATCCTGGAGGTTGAGAGACATATACCTCCTCATCAATAGTACCATACAGAAAGGCACTCTTAACATCCATTTGATAGACTGTAAAGCCCATAAATGATGCATAGGCTAAAAACAATCTAATAGCCTCAATCCTTGCAACATGAGCAAAAACTTCTTCATAATCAATACCCTCCTCTTGAGTGTATCCTTGAGCAACCAATCTAGCTTTGTTTCTGATTACAATACCTCTTTCATCTTTCTTGTTTCTGAAAACCATTTAGTACCAATGACCTTCATACAATCAGGCAAATCACAAAGAACCCAAACCTTTTGAAGCTTAAATTGCAGCAACTCTTCTTGCATAGCTTCAACCCAGCTAGATTCTCCTAGAGACATATAAACATTCTTAGGCTCCACCTGTGAGAGAAAACAGAAAAACAAACACTCATTCTTCTTACTATGTTTCTTGGACTTATACACTTCACTTATGAACCCATGAATATCATCTTTCTTTGTCTGTCTTCTGGTCTTCACACCTGATTGAAGTTCACCAATAACATTATCAAGTGGATGCACTTTGTGAATTGAAGACTGTGATGTGCTAGGAATATCATATGTTGTAGGCATGTTTGAGATCTCTACATCATCACTTGGTGATTCCTGAGAAGTATGTTCCACATTTGGCCAGACAGTGGAAACGGGTGTAGCAGTGGGAATTGAGTTACCACTGCTAGTAGGAATTTCTTTATTCAATTCATCAAAATTCACACCATCTTCATCACTTGTCTTTTCAGAATTATCAACAAAGTCCCAAAGTGGCATAACAATTTGATCTTCATCATCTTTACAAGCTTCATCTTCATCAATGAATTCTTCTGAATCTTCAAGATCTTTGTCTCCAGTGCTTGAAGTGAGAGGTACATAATTCATTGTATTGGATAATGTTTCAAGATCAAATAGCCAATCTGGTCCTGAACCTGCCATGTTTGCTTTATTTTCAAGAAACTGAACATGCAAGTTCTCTTCAATCTTCTTTGTTCTTAAGTTATAGACTCTAAAAGCCTTGCTAACCATAGAGTATCCAACAAAGAAGCCTTCATCAAACTTTTCTTCAAATTTACCCAGATGATCAATGGTACTGAGAATGGTAACATGACACCCAAATGGCCTCATAAACTCCAAAGTAGGAGGTCTTCCTCTGAACAACTCATAAGGTGTCTTGTTCTTTGTTTTGACCACTAAAACCCTGTTCTGAATGTAACAAGCAGTGTTAACTGCTTCAGCCCAAAAAGTCACTGGAAGCTTTGAATCAGCTAACATGGTTCTAGCAGCCTCAATTAGTGTTCTGTTTCTTCTTTCTGCAACTCCATTTTGTTGAAGAGTTCTTGCTACACTAAATTCTCTTTTAATACCTTTGTCTCTGCAGAAATCATCCATAACTTTATTCTTGAACTCTGTCCCATTGTCACACCTGATGATCTTGATTTTCTTTTCAAATTGATTTTCAACTTCAGTGATGAATGTCTTAAGGATGCCAGTGGTTTCATCCTTGGTTCTTAAAAAGAAAACCCATGTGAATCTACTGAAATCATCAGTCACAACAAGACAATACTTCTTCAAATTGATGCTGCTCACAGAAGTAGGACCAAACAAGTCCATATGCAGCATAAAGAGTGGATGATCAATAGAATTGAATGCTTTGGTTTTGCATGAAGCTCTGTGTTGCTTTCCTTTGAGACAGGCAACACAAGTTTGGTCATTTTCAAATCTTTTCTCTGGTAGACCTCTGACAAGTCCATCTTTCACAATCTTGTTGATGGTCTTGAAGTTGACATGACCAAGTCTTCTATGCCAAAGCATTGATTCATCCAAAGTAGCTTTAGCAAGCAAGCAAGCAACATCATTATTAGCCACTATTTTCTTCATGTCAATGCTATACAAATTACCTTTAGGGATTTTAAGCAAAATGTCACTTTCATCAGGAAGCTTATAATCCTTAGATAAGATATAGCATTCATCTTCTGTGAATAGACCTCTATGCTTCTTGTCACACATCTGTGACACACTAAAGAGGTTGTACTTGAGTTCTTTCACATACTTCACATCTTCAAAGTCAATGTTTCCAGCCTTGATTGTTCCTTTGCCAGAAACTTTGCCACCAATTCCTCCTCCAAAGCTGACAAATTGTCCATCATAAAGTTGAAAGTCTGAAAGATAGGACTTATTGCCAGTCATGTGCCTGGAACATCCACTGTCTGAGTATCCTTGATCATTTGTAGTCTTTGAATGTTCATGCACACAAAATAAAGGAATTAGTTCCTTTTGGGGATCCAAGCCACAAATGACTTGGATCTGCCTCGTGTATCAATATAATTATATCTATCAAAGGTCATTGATACACCATTAGGATTGTTTGAGGTGATGGTTCCTTTTGGTTTCCATTCCCAACGTGCTGAGGCCTTAACAGCATTTCCCATATTTACCCTTTTCTTGTTAACAGACCCACCAGTGGTAACCTTTGGCCTTGCAGTGGTAACTGCTGGCTTAGCAGTGGAAACTGCTGGTTTTGAAACTTTGGGTACCCACTTTTGATTATTGTTAACTTTCTTTTCAAAATTGGTCTTTTTCCCTGTTTGAGTAGATTTAACAAAAGTAGTAACAGGGGGCTTAGGGTAAACTCTGTTTTTATTTCTGGCAGTGGCAACTGCTGGTCTAGCAGTGGAAACTGCTGATCTAGCAGTGGAAATTGGTTTAATGCCAGAGTTAAGCAAAACAGACCTGGGAATCATCTTGTTAAGTGGATTTGGGTGAGTTAAATTAGTAGCATTTTGTCCATTCACCCTAGTATTCCCAAACACTTCCCTTCTTCCCAAGTGGTAGGTACAACTATAAGACAAATGGTCAAAGCTACCACATATATGACAGGGTTTGTTATTGAACACAAAATCACTACCAAATTGCCTAGATTTAACATGATTCCAACTCCTCATATTACCCCTAGGAGTTGGTGACCTATTTCTGTACATCTCTGCATATCTAGTAGTGGGCCTAGTGAAATTAGGTTGTGATCTAGGCTTCTCTTTGACTACCTCAGGAATACTCCTTTTAACTTCCACTTTAACATTCTCAGGAACACTAGGTTTAGACTCAACATTCAAATTTTCATCTTTAAGAGATGAGTCACTAGCACTATCAAATGTATCAACCTCAACCTAAACCTTTTCAATTTCAACTGGTTTAACAAACTTTGGTCCATAGGTCATAGGTGGTTCCTGGAATTCTTCTAATCCTGTGTGAGCTAAGTCAATGCCAGGAGGTGATGGAACACCTCTTAGAGGTGGTGGAACTGTTTTGTATCCAACTCCTGATTTGGCTTTGTTCACAACTTGGGCTTCCCAAATTTTGTCAATACACTTGGATTGGTGATCCAGTGTTTGCTTAGTTATCATTATATTCTCACTAGCCATTTTAACCTTTTCTAGTTCTTCTCTAAGAACCTTATTTACAGCAACCTGATAATCTAAGTCTCTTCTTAATACTGCAATATCATCATTGAACTTAGATTCATTTGCCCTATAATGCTCTAATTGAGTCTCTAAAACACCTAGGCCTCTTTTATGATTTGTTAAGTTATAATTAGTATGATTTAACTCTAGCAATTGTTCATCATATTGTGCTTTAATTTTCTATACTCTTTTAAGGCCTTACAAGATTTAGAACAAGCATTATTAATTTGTACCTCAGAGTTAGAAAAAGCCATTAGTGCAAGCTCTGTAGCAACCATTGCAGACTCTGAATCATCTTCCTCATCCTTAGTCATAAAGCTCTAATCAAAGCTTACTCCATCAATAGCCAATAGCCCATTTGGTTCATCAGTAGTAGGCTCATCAGTAGTAGGTTCCTTTTTCTTGTCCTGCTTATACTAAGTTGACCTGTTGTCAGATTTCCTTGGCTTCCTACACTCCCTGGCAAAGTGCCCCTTCTTATGACAATTATAGCACTCCACCTTCTTTTTGTCAAAACCTACTGTTTCATTGCCACTAATGTTGATCTTTCTTCCAGTCTTCTTCTAAAACTTCTTTGTCCTTAAGCTTAGTAATGCCACTTGCCATTTAATGTCCATCTCCTCCATATCATCCTCATCAATTTGATCCAAATCCTCATGATTGAGAATTGAACCACCCACTTGACTTGATATAAAGGCATAAAAAGTAGTATCACTAAGTCCTGCAATCTGTCTCTTTGAGCTACCAGTGGAAACACTTCCACTACCAGTGGAAACAACAATGTTAGCACTGTCATCATCACTATCACTTTCTTCATCTGAACAACTATCATCAAGAGATGATGATATGAGTGCTACACTTCCTGAACTTGAGCTTAATTTGCCAGCTTTCTTCAATCTTTGTTCAATAACCTTGAAGTTATTATACAAATCATTAAGTTTCATGGTCTCCAAATCTGGCTTATCTTCCCACACAGCAACATTGGTTCCAAACTCAGAGGGTAAGCTTCTTAAGAACTTTAGATTGAGGTCTTCCCTTTCCACCTCAATTCCAAAAACAGTGAGTTGAGTAACAATCTTTTGTAACCTTGTGAAGATGCTATCAATTAATTCATTACTTGTTGAACCAAAGTTTTCATAAGTCTGCTTCAGCAGAGTCTTCTGAGTCTTCTTGGTGGAGTCATTACCACCAAAAACATTACAGATCTCATCAAAAAGAGTCTTTGCAGTCTTGTACTTGCTGAATGCTAGAACTTGGTCTCTGGGAAGTGTCATCAGCAACAAGCCTTTGGCCTTCAGATCATTCTTCATCTGAAGTCTTTCATCATTAGTAACAGGTCCAGTGTTGACCTTAATTACTTCCTTGCCACCAACCATCTCTGAAGTAGAATGTAGCAACCCGTAAATTTTCATAAGGCAAAATGACTATTTTGCCCTTTGACTTTGACTTTTGACTATTTCACTTTTACCGTAACGTAAAAGCAATTACTATGACCAGTAGTTAACCGGAAATTTTTCCAAGTTAAATAATTCACTCTGTTTTGAATTATTACTTTCTTAACAATTTCGTTCACCTCGGTCTATTTAACGAGAAGTTATATTGCAAAACATGAAAACCGCACGCAAAGCGTACCGACACCGCAAATATAATGGTTTAAATTATATAAGTATAATTTGGAAACAATAATTTCGTTTTTTTATAATATAAAAACGATCACAGAAATATATTTTTCGCATTTACTCAACCAAAGTACCGAGTTACACTTGAGCTCAGCGGGACACAGAATACACGAAGGGAGTAATAAAAATCCTTCCCTTATCTTTATACAACCGCCTTATCAATCTGATAAATCTATCAGATCTTATCTTTTTCTTTGGCAAAAAAAAAGTTCCATCTCTCTCTCATAACATCTCCTTCTCTCTGTCACCCTCACTCTCCCACCGCCAAACATCAGGCCACCATCTCCAGTCGCCATCGTCATCATTAAGCTCTAAGGTGTGGTTAATTATTAGTTTAGAACTAGGATTTGATTGATTGGGTTTAGATCATGAGGTTTTGAACCATGATCCACCACAGCCGCTCCTCCATCCCTCCACCTCTCCTCCTCGTTCTTTTTGGTATGTCGAGCCGTACAACCCATTTCATTTATCTTTTGATTTATCACTGAATATGAGTTGTGTTTAAATGTTTTCGTGGAATTTAAAACTCATATTAAAAACATTTTTATATTGATTCGTGTGGTAAAATAGTCATAAGTGGTGTTTGTTTAATTGATTTGGGTCGCGAGTTAGGGGTGTTCTTTTGTTTTGGTCTCGGTTGCAAACAGAAAACGAAGAGGGTGTTTGGTTTAGCTTATTTGTTTCGCTTATTGCTTATTTGGGGTAAGCTTATTATTGGTCTTATTTGATTCTGGGTATACATAGAAATAGTTGAGGTTTTTGGTTGTTTATTACCTGTTGTTGCAGCGCAGTTCACCCCAAAGGTGTTTGTTTTGCTCTCGGTACAAGCCTAGCTTACAAGGGTACTTGTTTGATTCTGCTTCTCGACTGGAAACTAACACAGGGGTGTTGTTTTGCTTACGACCCACCACAGCAGCGACTCAACAAAAAAAGGGTGTCCGTTTGGTTTATTTCAGTCCACACCACAACACCCAAAGGGTGTGCTTGGTTTTGTTGTTTTGACTCACACCATAGCTTACAAGGGTGTTCGTTTGTCTGCTGTCACAGCCACCCAAAGGGTGCGCTTGGATAGGCTTATTACAGCCCAAACAGGGGCATTTGCTTGCTGCTACGCAGCCCCAGCAATGGTGTGTTTGTTTGCTGAAACGCAGCCTAACTAGGGTGCGTTTGTTGGCTGCTAAAATGGCCCAACCAGGGGTGTCTGTTGACTGCCAAAACAGCCCCAAGACCAGCCCCAACCGAGAGTGTTTAGTGGCTGCAAAACAGCCCCAAATAGGGGTGTTTGTGTGCTGATTTTCTGCACCAAATGGGAGTATTCGTGTGCTGATTTTCTGCACCAAATGGGTGCGTTTTGTTTGTCTATTTACTGCATACATGAGCTGTTTGGAACAGCTCACTGCAGTCCCGCCTTTTCGGCGATATCTAGAGTTCTACAACTCCGGTTGATGCACCGTTTGCGGCTACATTTAAGTTTATGTCTTACCAACATTTCATAAAACTGGGCCGAACTCCAGAAATGACCAGAACCATGAGCTTCTTCTGATTGAAATCTGGTGTGCAGATTTTGACACCTTTCGCCATTTTGGCTCTCATTTACTCATCGGGATGAGTTATGAGGTGCGCCACCCGGCGAAACGACCACAAGACATAGCTCTATCACCCTATCTAATTACCTAAGGCCCATAACTCACTGAGTTGTGCAGACTTTCCAGTCTTTGGGACTGTTTCAGAATCTCAGGTTTCTAACTCATACATAGGGCTTGTTTTAGCAAATCTTCAAGTTACAAACCTCATGTACCATGTCAAATACATATATAATCTTACAAGGGTTTAGGATTAATGTATTGCACTCTTAATGTACTTACGACTTAATAACAAATCACTTATTACCGGTTTATTCTTTTATACGTGCTTATTACCTTTCATACTTATGCTATATGATTTGTGCTTTGGCGTGCGTTTTGTGTGAGTCTATGACTTTATACCACCACACGAATGGGATACTAAACTTTTTACAAACATTGATACAAATATTCCACGAAAACTACAACACTCTACCTTTTGAAACTCATACGTATCGATTACTTTCTGCGTATTATGTTTTGAGACAAGCTTATATTCATTAGGTTATGCCGATTCTGTATCGTTGCGCTCTAATTATTGACATCACTTATGTTACTATTCTGCCATACTCCTTGGCACAGTTGTGTTCATTACATCACTACATCCCAAGGTGAGTTCATAGCCCCGCTTTCCATTACTTAATTGTTTTACAAACCCTTGGGGGGAATACATGCTATTTTTAACCGAGCACAATGTTTTTAAATTGTATGCTTGCCTGATTGTTTTATTATCACTAAGTACCATCCTTGCCAAACCGAGATCCCTTATTATGAACCATTTAATCACTAGAAATAGTGAGCGCGAATATTGTGAATAGACCTATTGGGATTGACGAATCCCATTTGTATTGACTAAGTTCAAACAAATGCATTAATATTTGAGACATTAGGTATGACGGCAAAGTACCTACCGGGATAACTCCGCCGATCGATATTGGTACACGTTAACGTTTTGGTGTCATAAGCTTAGTATTTGATAATAATTGTTCCGGGCGTATAACAACGTGGCCCATCTTTGTTTTCCAAACATTGGTGTGAGTCTATAGCTCACACTACCAACATATTGTGTTCAAACATTAAACAAACTCTATGAATATCACTCAACCTTTGTGTTGACCTCTCAAGCATGTATTTCAGGTTCATGACGATCAAGGATGGCACGGAAGGGCACGGATACTCAAGAGGGCTATAAATTTTATTATCATTCAAAACTCATTTAATGTGATTTGTAAACATGGAACCATTTGGGACCTCATTTTTGTAATCTCTGATATTTATACAATTTGAATGATAAATCTTTTAAAACGACTTAATTGGAGTTCGTTTTCTATTATTGTGACTATTGTGCCGTCGAGTAACACCCAGTCTGAATTCCGCTGCATCCATGAATTGGGGGTGTTACAGATTGGTATCAGAGCTATGGTTTTAGAGAAACGGGTCTAATTGAGACCTAAACTATAATTACAATTACAAGCAAAAACATTTTTATAGCCTTCCGCTCTTCGTGCCTTCCATCCTCCAGACGATTATGGACTTATTAAGCATGTTATGCTACACAAACCTATCAGTATATTGATATATACCCCTTTTTATATTTTGAGCATTTCCCCGTAGACATTTTTATGCTACACAAACATAATTGCATATTGATATATGTACCATTAACATAATTGAGCATTTCCCCGTAAGCATTTTATGTTAAATGAACATATAAGTATATTGATATATACACACTAGACATTTTACACTACACGAAGATATATAAGTATATTGATATATACACTCGATTTATTTTCAATCATTTTATCTAAACAATGGACTAAACATATCTGCATATGCCTATTCTAGGGCATTTCGACACAACCAGATTCTCCCAATCATGTTCCTACTCCAACATTTTATGTCCAAGACATTGTAACTGATTGCAATGGTCTTTCCTATTTTCCAAGACATTGTATTATACAATGGTCTTAACCATTTCTCAAATGTTTTAAGTCACACAATCGTCTAACCTACTTCCCAGACATTGTGAATTGCACAATGGTCTAACCTACTTCTGAGACATTGTGTTTTGTGCAAATGGTCTCTAGAATCATTCCATCACATCATCAATATCATTTCATATGATATCAAAAACCCATCACAATCTTTCGATTTCTAAATAGAAATATGAGATTTTTAAATGACAAACAAATCCATCACCTACAAAAGCTGAAGTTCAGCCCTACATTCATCAAAGTTTTCTTCTGAAACCTTCATTATTAAAAGTTCGTGATCCTGGCCAAGTATGTTCTATTTTAGAACTACTTAAAACTTCCTTTCCATACGTACCTACCCTTACTATCTTCTATGCAATGGAATATGAAAACATACGTTACAAGTCTTGTATGGGCGGGACTTGCAACTTAAGGGTTTGACATCGCCTTTGTTTAGTGGACAGTTTCCCGAAAGCAATGGACATATCACAAGTATACCTAATTTAGGTATTTGAAAATTTTATCGAACCTCGGCTAAATATAGACTAGTCACCTATATTTAACCTAGGGACAGTGGAACATAGTCTGACTAACTATGTTCGACTTAAAATTTTTAAATACTGAGAATAGTTGTACTAGGGTTATGTTCAAGTTAATTTCCTACATGAACTCGATAAACCACCAAAATTCATTAAAACAATCTAGAGACACGATAGTGCCTTACCACTCAGCAAGATCTTAACACCTTATTTGTATGATCTAAATTCATTCCTGAAAATTTTCATTTATGAGATAATCCGAACTACTATCTTGGGATAGTTATCAATTCTTCTCTTTATCCCTTAGAAGTACTAGCCTGTTTAGATCCTAAAGGATACCATTCTGTCATAAACCTTTAAAATCTCTTAAAATTTTAAAGCAAACTTGGCATCTCTACCAATATTAATGTTAAGCATACACTACACATTTTTGTTCATCAACATATCACATCGTTATCTTCACAACCGTTGCAACCACAAGCTCATTAACAGATCTTGATGCACTTTTAAAGCTCAAATCATCCTTAGTTACACCACAAGCACCCTCATCAGCTTTACAAGATTGAATATTCATTTTGTACTTTTGGAACACCAGTATCATCTCGTAATACACTACCTTGTAACTCACCGGCTAAGTATGAATGTTGTGTTGGGAATTCTTAGGTAGGATGATTTATAATGTCCTTATTTGAAATGGATTGGGATGCCTTTTCATTTAAATAAAGAAATTGTAAACCACCGAACCATAAGTTTATATTCCTCTATTTACATTGTTTGAGATGCCTCTCTATGTAAATAAAGAATTATAAACAAGTGGGCTTAGTTGTATCCGATATGACATGAGTATGAACTCGAACTTTAGAATCTCCGGTATTCTATTTTTTAGCAAAAGTTTTAAGATCTCATTAGAACTTCCTAAGTTCATTCATAAGTTGTCACTTTTGCCGTTGCAAATCTTTACAATCATGAGTTATTTATTGAGTTAACAGACTTGTTACACTTTTGACTTGGTTCAGTCTCAAACTAACAGACTGTGTTTGATATTCTACCTACTTTACTTGGGTGTGTGGACACCTACACATAAACTCTCCCAAGAGTTCCTTCCATTTGTTGACTTTTATTTTAGAGACATTGTTTCTCGAAATGTTCTCTCTCCACATCCCCACACCATTTGTTACTATTGTTATTTTTGCCATTATTTAATTCATGAGCAGACCGAGCTCTTACAACATGATCCACTGACTTACGAGACATCAAAATTGATTCATCATCTAGGCACCTAAATGCAACCACTCTCTCTAGGCTTTTGAAACTGCTGCATTTGCAACTCATGAAATCCTTGTGAAAACAACCTCTTAACACCTGGCACAACAATCACTCGAAGAGGCGCCACAACATTTGGTTCTCCAATATTTTCAGCTAGCCCTGCAACATTAGAGACTCCAATTGTTTTAGTCCTCCAAACATCTATACCCTTACTTTATTTCTTACAAATGTTAGTTTGAGCCATGATATTAATCGTAGCACTTTCGCTCACCCATCAAAACATTAAAAGAGTTCCTGATTTCACCTGGGAGTGTGAGATCAAAATTCTCCACAAATACCTACACTCTTTCCCAGACATCTCAACATCGGACTATACAAGATCCAGACTAGGATTGGTCACTATTCCTCTAGAAGAGTTCCAGATTGACGAATGTCTGAACTTTATCACAAAACCAATCAAGATCATAGACCGTAAGGTCAAACGACTTAAGTAAGGTGGCATTCCTATTGTTCAAGAGTTCGTTAGAACTTTTGGTAAAAACTCGAATTCACGTGGGAGTGTGAAGACCAGATACGTCGCAAGTACTTCCATCTTGTCTCGACTCTCGAACACTCTGTCCACAGATAACACCCGCTGAACTTCGGGACGAAGTTCCAAATGAGGGGTGGATACTATAGCAACCCGTAAATTTTCATAAGGCAAAATGACTATTTTGCCCTTTGACTTTGACTTTTGACTATTTCACTTTTACCGTAACGTAAAAGCAATTACTATGACCAGTAGTTAACCGGAAATTTTTCCAAGTTAAATAATTCACTCTGTTTTGAATTATTACTTTCTTAACAATTTCGTTCACCTCGGTCTATTTAACGAGAAGTTATATTGCAAAACGTGAAAACCGCACGCAAAGCGTACCGACACCGCAAATATAATGGTTTAAATTATATAAGTATAATTTGGAAACAATAATTTCATTTTTTTATAATATAAAAACGATCACAGAAATATATTTTTCGCATTTACTCAACCAAAGTACCGAGTTACACTTGAGCTCAGCGGGACACAGAATACACGAAGGGAGTAATAAAAATCCTTTCCTTATCTTTATACAACCGCCTTATCAATCTGATAAATCTATCAGATCTTATCTTTTTCTTTGGCAAAAAAAAAAGTTCCATCTCTCTCTCATAACATCTCCTTCTCTCTGTCACCCTCACTCTCCCACCGCCAAACATCAGGCCACCATCTCCAGTCGCCATCGTCATCATTAAGCTCTAAGGTGTGGTTAATTATTAGTTTAGAACTAGGATTTGATTGATTGGGTTTAGATCATGAGGTTTTGAACCATGATCCACCACAGCCGCTCCTCCATCCCTCCACCACTCCTCCTCGTTCTTTTTGGTATGTCGAGCCGTACAACCCATTTCATTTATCTTTTGATTTATCACTGAATATGAGTTGTGTTTAAATGTTTTCGTGGAATTTAAAACTCATATTAAAAACGTTTTTATATTGATTCGTGTGGTAAAATAGTCATAAGTGGTGTTTGTTTAATTGATTTGGGTCGCGAGTTAGGGGTGTTCTTTTGTTTTGGTCTCGGTTGCAAACAGAAAACGAAGAGGGTGTTTGGTTTAGCTTATTTGTTTCGCTTATTGCTTATTTGGGGTAAGCTTATTATTGGTCTTATTTGATTCTGGGTATACATAGAAACAGTTGAGGTTTTTGGTTGTTTATTACCTGTTGTTGCAGCGCAGTTCACCCCAAAGGTGTTTGTTTTGCTCTCGGTACAAGCCTAGCTTACAAGGGTACTTGTTTGATTCTGCTTCTCGACTGGAAACTAACACAGGGGTGTTGTTTTGCTTATGACCCACCACAGCAGCGACTCAACAAAAAAAGGGTGTCCGTTTGGTTTATTTCAGTCCACACCACAACACCCAAAGGGTGTGCTTGGTTTTGTTGTTTTGACTCACACCATAGCTTACAAGGGTGTTCGTTTGTCTGCTGTCACAGCCACCCAAAGGGTGCGCTTGGATAGGCTTATTACAGCCCAAACAGGGGCATTTGCTTGCTGCTACGCAGCCCCAGCAATGGTGTGTTTGTTTGCTGAAACGCAGCCTAACTAGGGTGCATTTGTTGGCTGCTAAAACAGCCCAACCAGGGGTGTCTGTTGACTGCCAAAACAGCCCCAAGACCAGCCCCATCCGAGAGTGTTTAGTGGCTGCAAAACAGCCCCAAATAGGGGTGTTTGTGTGCTGATTTTCTGCACCAAATAGGGGTGTTTGTGTGCTGATTTTCTGCACCAAATGGGAGTATTCGTGTGCTGATTTTTTGCACCAAATGGGTGCGTTTTGTTTGTCTATTTACTGCATACATGAGCTGTTTGGAACAGCTCACTGCAGTCCCGCCTTTTCGGCGATATCTAGAGTTCTACAACTCCGGTTGATGCACCGTTTGTGGCTACATTTAAGTTTATGTCTTACCAACATTTCATAAAACTGGGCCGAACTCCAGAAATGACCAGAACCATGAGCTTCTTCTGATTGAAATCTGGTGTGCAGATTTTGACACCTTTCGCCATTTTGGCTCTCATTTACACATCGGGATGAGTTATGAGGTGCGTCACCCGGCGAAACGACCACAAGACATAGCTCTATCACCCTATCTAATTACCTAAGGCCCATAACTCACTGAGTTGTGCAGACTTTCCAGTCTTTGGGACTGTTTCAGAATCTCAGGTTTCTAACTCATACATAGGGCTTGTTTTAGCAAATCTTCAAGTTACAAACCTCATGTACCATGTCAAATACATATATAATCTTACAAGGGTTTAGGATTAGTGTATTGCACTCTTAATGGACTTACGACTTAATAACAAATCACTTATTACCGGTTTATTCTTTTATACGTGCTTATTACCTTTCATACTTATGCTATATGATTTGTGCTTTGGCGTGCGTTTTGTGTGAGTCTATGACTTTATACCACCACACGAATGGGATACTAAACTTTTTACAAACATTGATACAAATATTCCACGAAAACTACAACACTCTACCTTTTGAAACTCATACGTATCGATTACTTTCTGCGTATTATGTTTTGAGACAAGCTTATATTCATTAGGTTATGCCGATTCTGTATCGTTGCGCTCTAATTATTGACATCACTTATGTTACTATTCTGCCATACTCCTTGGCACAGTTGTGTTCATTACATCACTACATCCCAAGGTGAGTTCATAGCCCAACTTTCCATTACTTAATTGTTTTACAAACCCTTGGGGGGAATACATGCTATTTTTAACCGAGCACAATGTTTTTAAATTGTATGCTTGCCTGATTGTTTTATTATCACTAAGTACCATACTTGCCAAACCGAGATCCCTTATTATGAACCATTTAATCACTAGAAATAGTGAGCGCGAATATTGTGAATAGGCCTATTGGGATTGACGAATCCCATTTGTATTGACTAAGTTCAAACAAATGCATTAATATTTGAGACATTAGGTATGACGGCAAAGTACCTACCGGGATAACTCCGCCGATCGATATTGGTACACGTTAACGTTTTGGTGTCATAAGCTTAGTATTTGATAATAATTGTTCTGGGCGTATAACAACGTGGCCCATCTTTGTTTTCCAAACATTGGTGTGAGTCTATAGCTCACACTACCAACATATTGTGTTCAAACATTAAACAAACTCTATGAATATCACTCAACCTTTGTGTTGACCTCTCAAGCATGTATTTCAGGTTCATGACGATCAAGGATGGCACGGAAGGGCACGGATACTCAAGAGGGCTATAAATTTTATTATCATTCAAAACTCATTTAATGTGATTTGTAAACATGGAACCATTTGGGACCTCATTTTTGTAATCTCTGATATTTATACAATTTGAATGATAAATCTTTTAAAACGACTTAATTAGAGTTCGTTTTCTATTATTGTGACTATTGTGCCGTCGAGTAACACCCAGTTTGAATTCCGCTGCATTCATGAATTGGGGGTGTTACATAGAACTTGGTTTGAAAGAATTTCCAACCATAATGATCTCCCAGAGTGTGTAGTCTTGGACCATATAGAATTGTTCGATCATTAGCCTCCACATCTCAAAGTCATTCAACTTAAGCTTTGGAAGCTTAGCAGCAATGTTAGAGTTACTGGTTTCTGTCTCCATTGATTCTTCTGAGTGAACTAGAGTCTTCTAAATCAAAGTATCAAAGCGTGTCTTTGATACCACTTGATGGATCTAAACACCTTGAACTTGTGTTAGATTGATACTTTGAGTTATATCACTAAGTATGCGGAATCTACTTAGTAACACTTAGAAGTTTATTGTGAGTAAGACAGTTGTTTATGAATAAGAACAATGTATGTAAACAAACAATTAGCTCCAATATTATTAATGATAATAATACGAGTGATCTTGATATCACTAGGGTTACACCTTGAAGCTCTAGAAAACGTATATAAAACCTTTAACCTAGGATCTCCTTTTATAGCACAAGGAGTCCTCTTCTACAAGATAAGTATAATGCTAATAGAATAAGATATACACAAGATCTATTCTATATTTATCTAAACACATTTCCTAACAGTTATCTAATAAGCAGTGGTAATATATGTTCTTGCAGTGGTAATGAGTTTCCACTGCAAGTACAATCTTCTGCAGTTGTAACATCTTCACTTAGCCGTGGTAACTGTTAGTATAATTCCCAACACATAATCATAAACACATCTACAAACCAAACGGGCCCTAAGATTACCTTGAAACAAATAATGTAAAAGAGTCTATCACTCAAACAAACATATAAAAGAGTCATTTATACAATTTTTAACTTCGCTGTTGGAGAAAAAATTCCTTAATTTTCTAGCTCTAATTTTGTAGAAACGTGGGATTTTTATCTCTACGAATAATGAGTTGGAAATCTAGAAAACACGTTTAGCTAATTTTGTGTTTCTTCTTTTGAAGAAGGGGAGGGGGTTTTGAGTTGAAAGGGAAACAAGGAAAACATAAAAAAAAATAATAAAATAAAAAAAATAAAAAAAAAAAAAAGAAAAAAAAAAGACGAAAATACACCGTTGGTCCCTGAACTTTCCCAAAAACATCGTCTGGGACTCTAAGTTTGCAAAATCGTCGCCATGCATCCAAACCTTGTGTTTTTTAGGCCAATTGCGTCCCTTGACCAATTTCGGCTTGGGCAATGAACTTTTTGTGTTCTAATTTGAGGGGAATAATAGTCCAATCACGTTTAAACCATTCCTCCAAACCTTAGTTAAACCAACAGTGAACGTTAGCTACGATTCATGAACTTTACTATGCAACTTGAGCTTACCTTCTCTGATACGCTAGCTCATTTTGCTCGCGAATCAATAAAACCACCCACCAAAATCCCTATGCCCACCATAATTACATAGACCCTATTGAAAAACCAAATCCAAACTAAAAAACTCATTTACTAAAAATCCAAGACGAAATCCAAGCCTTCATTTTCCTAACTCACTAAATCAAAACTAATTCCAACAATAGCATGTCTTTTGGACGGAATGTTATCAATTACATGCCAAATTATATTAGCAACATGCCGGATAATTTAATCACTAACATTTTGAACTGTTTGCCACTAAAAGAGGCGGTGATGACATCCATTTTAGCGAAAAACTGGAGGTTTAAGTGGACGTTGCTCACCGATGTCGTAGTTGATGAGGATTTCTTTTATTTTTTGACAAATAAGTTTGAGGGGAGGCATGTTACTAGATTGTTGCTTCAGCTCAAAGGTCCCATAAGAAGGTTTATCTTCTTTGTAGAGCCTAAAACTTTGTTTGGACAAGATGACTTCAATTAGGAAGAAATTAATGATTGGCTATTGTTGTTGGGTCGTCATGGAATTGAGGAGCTCATTATACATAACTGGTATGGTGAACTAGTTATGTTGCCAACCCAAATGTACACTCGTTTGGAGTTGAAACATCTTGAACTTCATTGGTGTACTTTGCCTAGTTTGGTATCTTTTGAAGGTTTCCCAAATCTCTTGAGCTTAGAATTGTTATCGGCCATTTTTCAGACCGGTACAATTTGGGACTTTATTGTTGGTTGTCCCTTAGTTAAGTCTCTTAAAATCAATCGTACTAATACAAACGAGATGAGAGTATTGGATATTGCACAACTTGGGAATATGAAGTTGTATTTGTCATTCGGTCTTTGGAACCAGGTGACCACAATCACAACTTACAATATTTTTCAGCTGAGAAGTCTTCCCAAACTTGAGTCCCTTACATTGGATTTTCAGGAGTACATGGTAAGTCCAATTTGAGTTTCACACTTAAAATTATAGAAATATAAATTAATGTCTAATACTTATGAAATGTAATTTTGAAAGTCTATTGAAAAATCTACATGTTGTAGTTGTTGGCAGAAGGTAGCTCATGGATGAATGTCCCTGTGGGATTTGTATCCCTCAAAACTCTAAATCTATCCGGAGTCGATTTTGGGAACAATGCAATGGTATCATTCATCATTCAAATGATTCAAAGATCTTCAAGATTACAAACGCTAGAAACCAGAGTAAGTTGAATGCATATGTATCAACTACATCATCTTAAATTCCCATGGTTGTGCATCTCAATACTATCTTAATTTGTAGGCTTCATTGGAAAGTGTTAGTGCAAAAAGTGTGGATAGTATAGAATTGGGTTTAGTTAAGTGCAGTCTGTGACACCCCGAAAACCGGATCAGCGGAAGCCTACAAGTCTGGGGGTGTTACTCGATTGTTATCATAACAAAGGGTACGAAGGACGGTTTTAAATAAACCATTTTTAAAGTAAATTTCACAATTAAAAATAGTCAATTTACAACAATTGAAAATAATGCGGAAGCTATAGTTCAAAGATAGGTTTAAAGCAGGGAGTACAAAGAACGGTTTTACATAAACCATTTTAGAAGAAAAATTTATAATTAAAACATCCATTTTGCAATAGTTAAAATAGTGCGGAAGCTATAATTCAAAATTTACTTAAAATAAGTCTCAAACGGTTTTCAGAGTCTTGTGTGACCAAGCCATGCCCTTCGCCAAGCTCCTCCAATAAAAATATGTAGCGGCAATATCTAACACCTGAGATAAACATGCTAAAGTCAATGCAAAGGTTGAGTGAATCCATAGGTTTAAAGTAAAGTAGTTGAGCACAAGATTTTAAGTTCGGGGTATATCTGCACCAAGTGCATATACCAAATAACAACAGCTAATATATATAGATTAACAGTACCAATACATCCCTGTGCGTAAAGGATTGCGATATGCTAAGCTCATGACACGCAAAACGTTAACCAAAACCAGTCAATTTAATGACAAACAACCGCGGAATTTCATAATAAATGCCCCCAAGGCTGGGCACTTGCCCAATACCCGGCAAAACGAAAATAGTACACTCGCATGTCAAGCCCTTGACAACTACGAATGGGATGGTCAGTCCTAATAGGCCTATCTACTAAGTTCGCGCTCACCCGCAGGTGACTAATGGCTCATGATCTGAGGGTCTTTCCGGCAAGACAAGCTACCTAGCATATCCTGTCGAATAGTATACCAATTCAGGAAAAGCATCCAAATAACAATTGTGCTCAGAAAATATTTAAAAGCATGTATCTCACCCCAAGTAGTTTGCAAAGCAATTAAAATAGATAAAAAGTGGGCTATGGACTCACCTGAGTATGCAGCAATGCAAGATATAACGACTGGCACCAACTAGTCAACACAAGGGCATCAATAGTGTTGGTACAACGGCATCAAGAAAGTACAAGCATAAGTCATTATGCACACGTCGTCAAGAAAGTATAAGCACAACGATTACAGGAACGACACAACCTAACGGGTAATATATATCAGAAATAATACTCAAGTAATATATAAAGTAACGTCCGTCGAATACTCATATTATTATGAAAAGGTTTAGTTTTCAATGGCGATAAAAGAAGTAAATCTTTGAAATCTCGTGTAGATCTTTGAGAAATAGTTAAGACGATAAGAGTTGGCGAAATTAAGTCAAACAAATAGAAGAGGATGAAGAAAGGAGTGAAACGCTCTCGCGTAAAAGTCGTGGAATGTACAAAATAATAACTCACGCATACAATAAATAGAAACCTCAAACGAGAAAAGAAAGAAAATAAGATATGACAAACAAAAGAGTACATTGATAGATGGTTTCGGCTTTACCTAGTTTTCCCAAAATAGTTGACAAAACATCAAATCGTCTAAGTTTTGAAAATGTTTTTAAAATATCGGTAAAAGATTAAATTTACAAAAGATTTGATGAAATTTTAGCATGACCTGCCCATTTATACAACGTTTTCCCGAGTCAATCGACTCTAAAACATATCCTTATTATCGCTAAATGTCACAAGTTACTATATAAAATTGGACAAATCATTCACGTTAATGTTAATTGTTTAGATTTATCGACCTTTTCGTATTATTCGTACCAAAGGGTCCATATAGTCCAAATAACCACATCGTAAATCCGATACGTCCAATCCTTGTCCATCACAATATCAATAGTCACGATCTCAATCCAATTTCAGGTGTTGCAATCAATCTCTTAACTATATTTATTTTATTGTTTTATTGTTTCATAGCTCGTTATTCCATTTATACAAATACCCAAGCCGAGACCGTTATCGACACAACAATGACATATAACCAAATAACGAAAACAACAACGAAGACTAACTAACTTAGCCGTAACTCGTGGCGAGTCACGGCTCAACAAAACGAGCCGAATAAATACCCAAGTTAAATAAATATCTTTTACGTTTTAATTATAAGTCCAACGTTAGTTATTTTAAAGCTTATCGAACCATTTTGATAAACAATATATATGTATATTTTGAAATCATTTTTAAAGAAAGTGTATATGTTTAAAATTTTGAAACACTTTTTATTTACTAAAATTTTATAACATTTTTATTTTATAATATTTCTTTCAATATCTTATGAAAATTTTTAAATGACTTTTATAAAAACTTTTATAAAATAGTTTTAACCCCGAAACCTCGCCGTGAGCCACGGCTCGGTTCGTATTCGAGCCACAAGGCTCTCGTCTCAACCAATCCGAGACAACACAAACACAAACAACAACACAACATCCAAATTCGAGTCTCAAACCCTCGGCCACAATCCCAATCTTCAACACCACTTAAATCCAAGTCCTAAACCTAGTCCGAAACGATCAACAACATCAATAACCTCACACCACACCACCACACAAGTCACGAGTCGACTTGGTGGTGGTGGTGAGTCCACTGCCGAGTACACAAACAACCACACAGACCCTCAAATATAATCAAACCCAATAAGATATATATATATATATATATATATATATATATATATATATATATATATATATATATATATACTAGAAAGGTGCCCGCGCAATGCGGGGGCGGATTGTTGAGGTGAAGAGGAGAGAGGTGGGGTGGTGGAAAGTGGTTGTTGGGGTGGTTGTCGAGGTGGTTATAAATTGTTGGGGGTGGTTGTTGAAGTGGTTATAAATTGTTGGGGATGATTGTTTCTATAATTAGTAAGTAAAAGTCTGAATTTTTAAGCCTTTCTAATTATAGAATAGTCCCAAATACATTATATAGTAGTATAGATAATAACAAAACAAAAAAAAAAATACTAAAAATATCACCGAGTCAAGTGACTCGGTAATGAGTCGAGTTGACTCAGAAGTGAGTCGAACGGGTTTGCGATGAAACATTAAATCCACACGATTTAGTTGTAAAACATAAGTTTCTAGTTTAGTTTTATTAACAAAATCGTTTATATATGTTTTAATCCGATTATGGTTTCGTTAAATAATGAAGAGAAAATGGAAGGTGGTGGCGCATGGGCTTTATCGAACGAGAGAAGAGAGGAAAGGAGGTGGTGGCGAGCGGCGGTGTACGACGGTGGTACACCAAACTCCAGTAACGTGTATCTCTCGGCTTCATATGCTCCAGAAATGAAGAGGGGGCTTCGATCTATGCGTTGGTGGTGTTATTTGACGTGGCCGGAATTTTGGCCGGAAAAAGTAGCGGCGCCGGAACCCTAGAGAGAGGAAGGGATTCCGGTGGGGATTTGTAGAGAGGGAGGAGTGGTGTGATGTTTGTTTTTATTATGTATTAAAATGAGAAATTTTTATTAAAGGAGGGTATATATATGCCTTTAAGTCTAGGGTAGGTAGTGAGTTTAATAAAGTGCAAGGGGTTAAAGGGTAAATATCACGGGGACCAAAACTGACAACGTAGCCAAATTTCTCACGAAAATGCTTCGGGGCTCAAACATTATAGCAAACGGACTCGAAAAATTACGAAACTTACGCCGTTGATCACGAAATAATTTTTCCAATAAAATCAAGCATAAACTTTAACATTTTTCATGAAATCAATTTAATTCAATATTTTTGACAAGTGTGATACGATTCGAGTTTTCTAGGTTGTGCCGACTCGATAAAGGAATAACGCTCATGTTAAATAAAATATCCACAGTTTTTCAAACCCCAAACAAGTTCAAAAGTAACGGTTTTGGCTCGTAAAATAGTTTTAAGAAAAGTACCGGAGGTTACACGGGCCGTCCGTTTTAGGCTTATGCACTAATCCAAGTAGAGGATGAAGTTTCCTGCACAAATGAAAATAAACCGTTAGCCTTACCGTGGGGACGATCCCCACGATTAAGCTCCAGCGTGAGAGTATGTACTCATGTTTGGCAGAGAAATGTCTGAGTTTTGATGAGTGAGAAAGTCATTACCTCGAGAATGTAAACTGAGGCTTCCTTTTATAGGTAGTTGAAATATTAGGGTTTCCTAATATTTCACATATTGTTGTAGTGGCCGAGGTGGGACCCTTGTCGGGCAAGGGCCCGGAGCTTAATCGATGTTTTGTGGACGCGGATAGGTTTCCGGACCGTGGTCCAATCCGCGAGCGTACTTTGGGAGTGCCGCTTGTATGTGTCCTGATTTGTCCAGACTGTGCCATGCTCGTGACATGGGCTTTCAGCCTTATTAGTTTTATTAGGCCGGAGCCTGGTTGTGCTTATAGGGCCGGAGCCCGTTTTGGCTTATTAGACCAGAGCCCATTTATGCTTGTTGGGCCGGAGCCCAATTCATTGTGAGATGTTCTAGGGCCAGTAGGCCTGCTATCTGTGCTATACGTCATCAAGTCCCCCCAGTATAGTGCATTCATTGCTCGTGTACTTTTGTAGCGTGCGGTGAATGTTTCTAAACTTATTTTTTTGTCTGGTCTGCTTAAACTCGTTGTTTGTCCGCAACCGCGCCTTTGGATGGCGGTTAAGATCTTTGGGGGGAATTTGCAACGGACAAGGTTTTAGATGTGGTGTTGATCCCTTCTTAGCCTTTCTTGTCTGGCTAGCTTGACCGCTTGGATCGCTGCTTATGTATATTTTTTACCCTTGTTCCACTGACCATGGCCGTTTGTTTGCTTACGCATGTGCTATGGGCCATATATTTTTGCTGTTGTTGTTGTTGTTGTTGTTGTTGGGATATTTTGGCTACAATTTTTGTAGCCAATTGGCTACAATCTTTTAAAAAAAATTTCACTAGCAATTAATCAGTGACCCACAGAAAAGAATTAGGACCCACAAAAAGAATCAGGGACCCACATTTTATTATTATTATTATTATTATTATTATGGGGATATCTTGGCTACAATTTTTGTTGCCAATTGGCTACAATCCTTTAAAAAAATTACACTAGCAATTAATCAGGGACCCACATAAATGAATCTGGACCCACAAAAAGATTCATGGACACACATTTTATAGCTTAAAATTAGCCGATTAGCTACAATAAATTGTAGCTAATATATTATTATTATTATTATTATTATTATTATTATTATTATTATTATTATTATTATTATTATTATTATTATTATTATTTTAAATTCCTCCGAGCCTTTTTATCCGTCTTTTCCTTTCCATCTTAGGAATTGATTTTGGATTCTTGTGGCACGATGGTGAAGGTGTTGGTTGATATCGCGGAGGTTACTTGTAATTTGATTCGGGGGAGGCTAGACGATCTGTGTTGGCAGTGTCCGTTAATCCCATCTTACCTGATTATGATCGATCCCTCAACCAGTCACTTCCTGGGAAGATTGGTCTTTATAGCATGTTTTTCGATTTTGCTGATTTTCACCTTCCGCTGTTAGTTTTTCTTGTTGATTTTTTGAAGTTTTGCCTGATCAACATATCTCATCTTTATCTTTTTGGGGCGTGTAAAGTTTCTCACATTGAGATAGTTTGTCGTGCTCAAGATATTGTTCTTTCGGTAGTGCTTTTTTCGCCGTCTTTATGTGAATTTCATGAAGAATGGTTGGCTGTCAATTGGCAATCATAGTAGAGTTACCGGCACTTGCTATACAAATCCCTTAGATTATGTAAAGGGTTAGGTGGATCGCTCCTTCTGGGCGGACACCTTTGCGTGCTCCGCTGTCTTTCCTTGGCGTATAACCGATGATTTTGAGGTAGACCCCGTTCCTGCTCCTAGTGAGTATAGTGAGAGGACTATAACACGATTACCAGGGGTCCCGTTCCTTTCTGTAGACACCCGGGGGCTTTCCTTTGCTGGGTCGGCCTTAGCTATTATTATCCTTTCGGAAAGGATGAGTACCCGGTGTTTCGTCTACATGGGGAAGGTTAGTTGGTTCTGCTTCCTTTCTTTTCTCTCTTTTAGATATGTTGTTGTTGCTTATGTTTTTCCTGTCTATTGCAGGATTAAGTGCGTACACTTTTATTACTCACTTTTATCGAAGTGAGGTGAGTGCTGAAGCGAGGAAGCTGGCAGGGGGTGAGGTCCAGCTTTTGGACCTTACTACCGACCACGTTGTTTCCCTCTTTCCATCTCCGCAGTGCCGAGTGGAGAGTGATCTTCTGGTTATCCAAGGTGGAGGTAATGGTTCGGGACCAAGTTCCTCTGTTGCGGATGATGCCAGTATTTATAATGAGGAGCGTGCTGGGAATGTCAATCCACAACAATTTGTTGCTTCTCACAATCGGAAGTGAAGGGTGAAAGCTGGTGCACTTGTGCCGCTGCTTCCACCAAAAAAGTTAAGATCCGATCATGGTCTTTTAAATAGGCCTGTGAACTTTGGTAAGTCTATGGCTGCTTTTAAAAGCTTGATGTCTTCTAACTTTCAAGGTTTGCATCATATATTTTATTTTTTTAAATCATCTCCCCATGTTCCTTCCGTATCTTTTATTTTAGCACGTGAAGTCGGTTCTTTGCGAGATGATTCCGCTACTTTTTATCCTCCAGAGAGGTCTGTTGTTTTTTTCTTGTTTTACCCATTTTTCAACTTCCTTGCCAGGTTTCTTACTCAATCGTTTTTAGCTACTGCTAGAGTAATTGCCCTTGAAGTTTGTTGTGCTGTTGATGATCGAGCGGGTCTTTTTTGAAAGTGAGTTTCTTTTTTGCTGCGTCCTCTCTACTTCTGAGGTGGACCGTAATGTATTTGGCAAGGTTTATCTTTCAAAGTAGGATGTGTTTCGCTTGAATACTGCTGTCGACTATTGTGAGCTGATCGATGGGTTTGCTCTGCCTAGGTTCTTTTCAGAGACCCACGGTATTCCGGATGAGGATTTCTTTGATGAGTTTAATTTCTTGATGGCTAACCACGTTTCCTTTGGTTCGGAAATATGGATGCGCGCTGAACATAACAATTTTTTGAGGCGTAAATCTAATTCTCTGTATGATCGTGTTATTGATCAGTCAGAGGAGGAAGATGCGGAGGTTGAATCGTTAAGGGCAAAAGTGTCCTGCCTTGAGATTGAGATCTCCTTCACGAAACCTACTAGTGATCTTCGTTTGGATGATGTGTCAGTCCTTATAAGTGAGAACCTTTAATTGAAGAGTTGGTGTGATTTTCTTAGAGTGGAGCTGGCTGCGTTGCGTTCATCCCCTTGTGGTTCGATCGCATCTATTAGTGCAGATCATTATGTACCGATGTCCATGAAGTCTCGTTTCTCTTAGGAGGACAGTGGGCATGACCTCATTGCCTTAAATGATAACTTTGAGGAGTTAAAATGCCAGCATGCATGGTCTGCTAGCCGGGTATGTATTTTGATGCTCCTTATGCATGGTCTGCTAGCCGGGCCCGTTCTTTGCGGAACATTGTCGATGCTTTGAGGGGCCTTTTCGAGGAGTGGCGGGATGCTTAATTGAAGGAGCTTACTGGTAAGTTGGCCCCAGTGGGTGCTCATTTTTCGGATTTTGTCACTTGCCTTGATGAGAGTTTCTATTCTTGCTTCCTTACCGCTGTTGTTAGCCGTCGATGGCTATTTAGTAATGGTATGAGGTTATTGTTCATGGTAGGGATGGTAGGCAGCTCACAGATGTTGCTGCTCTCAACCTTTTTGTTGGATCTAAATATTTATCGAGCCTTTTGTGGTCTTGATTTCTCTCTGTTGTCGAACTTATCCTCGCATGAAGATTCTAGTATTAAGGATATCATGCCTCTGTTCCATCTTGATGCCAAGGTCATGGACAACCTTGAGTTGGTTTGCCTATAGCCTGATGTGGGCCAGCTTTCTATTACTCTGCTTTAGGATGGCTTAGTTGTCAGAGAGGTTTCTTTGTCTTCACCCTTGAACGTGGTGTATCAGAGGATTTGAGAGAATTCTGCATTAGGTCAGCTTGCTTTGGCGGATATGCTTACTTTCCTCTCCGACCCAATTTTTTATGAAGCCCTGTTTTGTCCGGAGACCGTTTCTGCAGATGACATATCCACTTCCAATGTTGAGAAAAATGGGAGCGTTGTCATTCTGGCCATGGGCTCTTTCAAAGAGGAGTCACGCGGGATGACCTTTTGTTTTTGTTTTTACTACATTTTCTTTTACATGCCGTGACCGTGTGTGGTCTTTTCTAAGCGGCTTGTGTGTACGCATATTGTATTGTTTGTTTCTTTGCTTTGTAATGACAAGTCTTTGCGGATCACTTCATGGAGTACTCTGTGGGTGCGTTTATGATTTTTACTTAGTCGTTCTAGCTTATACCTTGCATGGATAGCTTTTACGAACGTATTTGTGTTTTTGCGCTAAGGTTATGTCTGACCTGTTTGCGGCTTGTTTTTGCGCGGAGGTTATGTTTAACCTGTTTGCGGCTTGTTTATGCACGAAGGTTATGTTTAACCTGTTTGCGGCTTGTTTTTGCACGAAGGTTATGTTTAACCTGTTTGCGGCTTGTTTTTGCGCGAAGGTTACGTCTAACCCTTTTGCGTCTTTGTCTTTGCATTCACGTGTTTTGCTTTTGCTGTTGATAAAAGTAAGTATAGATACATAATTTTATCTTTTAATCTTATATGGTACCGGGCTTGCAATCCCTCTTAGGTACCTGCGGTTTGGTTATGAGGTCCCGCGCCCTTTTAGTTATACGGAATAACATTTTTTGGGTCATGCCCGTTGTGTGCGTACGTTTTACTCACGTATATGTGCGCTTGTAAAGTAGTTGCTTAAAAAACTAGTAGTTGTGAAATTGTGAAGGTAGCTAGGCTTCACATTATATTTATTTGGAATTATTATAAAGAATTTACAAACGTTTATAGGTGGGTTTCACTGGGGCGGACCGTTATAAATTTTTATTAAAACACTAGTGTTTTTATGTTCTGCGGATACGGATTTCCGTCTTTATGCCTTCGCTTTTTGTAATGGGCACGTCTTGTTCCTAGCATGCTTCTTGCTGCGCCCATCCTCTTCAGCATTTTAGGCTTAGCGAGCACTGGTGCTTGCTTAGTCTGGAGACTGTTTGCCATTTTATAAGTAATGGTCTTGTGTAGCTATCCTTGATGCCGGACTTGTCGTTAGGCAGACTCAGCTGATCCGGGCTGCTCAAGGCTGCTGGTGGTTATGGTAATTTGCAAATTTACACCGTGCTGTAGGGGCGGACCCCATCACTCTCTTCTACATGGTGTCATTTGCATGTACTCGCTCCTATGCGCTTGGCTACAACTTAAGGATTGGAGTTGTTTCTCGCTTCCCTAGTTGCTTTGCACTATAGGGTAGGGTCTCTTGATGTTTGGATGTCCATTTTCATAATGGAGCACCCGTCATTCAGGCTTCTACCTCCTTACCTGTGAGCGTGCGTACATCCATCTGGTATCCCTCCCGTCCACGGTTCCCCGTGACTTACTCTTCTCCTTTATACTTATTGGCCCTCCACGCCGATGCCCGTGTTTTGCCGCCAGCGATAAGGTACCCAAGGGGGTCCCGGCACGGAGCCATGCCCTATCCTTTTGCGCAATCCTGGTTTTTGTTAGGACGCATGTTTATGGTGTATCTGTAGTGCTTGATTTCCTTTTTGGGTTTGAGGTCAATTAGGCTCGCGGATTAGTGTGATTGAGAATGAAGTTCAGGGGAACTTGGATAAATGGGATTGGTGGGATCGTGTGGTTGGATGTTATTAGTCGTCATTTAAGAGCGACTAAGCTTTATTAGTGGTCATTTAAGAACTTTTACGGATTCCGGATTTTGCCCAGGCTCTCAGGTTTGATTGACTTATCAGGGTAGGCCATGAATTTGTGGGTTATGACCATAATTGTATGATGCTTGGTCATTGGGTGGTTGTTTCTGTCGTGCCACTTTGGTATGTTGGCTGTTTCCACCGTCTTCATCTTTTTAAGAGAGGTATTTGTGTTTTTATTAATTTGATTTTTTATTCTATTCTGATGGTATTTATAGTGGGAGTTGGGGTGTTCCCGGTATTTTCTGCGTGAGCATTTATGAATCCTGATCATGTGCCTAGGCCCGTGGCTAAAGCGTCCTTTCGGTTTACCCGTTCTGACACGAAGTCAACAGTTAGATTATTATCAACATCTTAGGGGGGGGGGGGGGGGGGGGGAAGGCGCGGACTTCCACCCCCGGAGCCTCTTTAGGTCCCTGTCCAATGGAATGACCATCTGCCTTTTGACTGGTTTTGGGTCATATCAACACTTGACTACGCCTGGAGTCTCCCTAGTTGGTTTGTAAGGTACCCTTCCCGACCGGGTAATGCTAGTAGTCTTTGTTAGCCGCGCATGTCCTGTATTCACCTTTTATTGGGTTCTTTGTCATGGCCAGAGCCATGATATGCGATGTTCGCTGTCGTCCATAGGTTGCGGAAAGGGACCCTATTTTGGTGATAAGGTGAAAAGTGTACCGCTTTTAAGGGGTCATTTAAGCCCAAATTCGTGATTATTTGATCAATTACTGCCCTAAATCGTTCCTTTTGTCATTTTAGGTACTTTTGAGAAGAAATCTGGAAACGGAAGCATTTTGGACGTTTTTCGAGCATAAAAGTGAAGAAAACGACAAAGTCTCAAAATCCTTTCTGGGAACAGTACCTGATGACGTCAAGACTTCACACATGACGGCGTCAAGCTTAGCAAAAGAGGTGGAAGTGGAAAATACACATGACGGCCCAGAACATTTTTAGTGCAATTGACCTGACGGCGTCACGAAGGCCGTCAAGGTCAAAATGTATGTGACGGCCCAGAGCATAATTCCTTCTTGTCGGCGTCAAGATTGGATCTAGGCATTACGATCCTTAAATTGGCGGCGAGTTGACGGCATCAGAAACTACAACGTGACGCCATCAGGATGTATTATCTATATATATTTTTTCAAATTTTTATTGTAAAGGGTGGAACATTAGGAGAACTTTGGAGTGCTTAAACCCTAGACCAATTTTATGTAAAAATAAGGGTTTCAACCCTTGTTCCATCCATGCTTAATTGAAGATAAGTTTTCCAATAATCATACGATATGTCTATGTGTTGTGTGATTCTATCTTATGCTTGTCTTTCTTTTAACATGTTAGGCTAGGTTTTTATTGTGTTTGCTTAGATGTAGTGAAACCTAGATATTGATTATTGGTTGATGGTTTGTTTATAATTGTTGTGAATGATTGTATTTGATGTTAGGCTTAAGAAAACTGGCAGACTTCCATTGGTAACTTGCTTGAACGTCTTAAGAAACATGATCAGAGGTGTACTACGATTTTTGGTTGTATTTAATGCATAAGTGAATTCTAGTGATCCCATGTTAGGAGCTTTTAGTCGGCTCGACATAGGAGTGAAGTAGGAGGTTATAGAGTTAAGGAATATTGTACACGGCCCTACGACTAGTATTATGGAATATAACCCGTCATCCATGCAATTATAACAAGCTAATCAACCGGTAAAAGATATATAGGGAGTAATGAAATCTAAGTAAACACATCTTCTCTCATTATTGTTTCCACCACATAATTACATTAGTTTATTTTCATTTCTTTTTATTTTATTTTGATTTCATCTTTAGTTAATTGGGTTAGTTGACTAGCAACTAATTCCACCCACTCCTTCAAAACCCGATATTTTACTTGCTTTTATAAAATATAAAAATACAAAAAGAATCATCCCTCACCTCTAGACCTAGTTTAGTAGGCTTTCTAATCCTAGCGAACACTATTCCTGAGCTGAACGATCAATCCCCCGGTACTTGTCACTATACTATACTACAACGATCAGGTACACTGCCTGGCGGAGATCGCAAGCTTCTCAAGATCCCTTGAGAGGTAAAACCTGTTGCGAGGGCGCAATCCCGCGTATCAAGTTTTTGGCGCCGCAGCCCGGGGAATAGTTATTGTCTTGGTTAGAATTTCCTTTTATTAGGTCTACTTGCTAGATTCCTTTCTAATAAGATTTTTATTTTTTATTTTTAGGTTTTCTTTAGTCTATCTCATTTCTTTGTTCCTTTGTTCGTAACCATTACCATCCGACATCATGGAAGGTGGTAATGTCCTTGAACTAATCAACCCACCACAACAAAACCACCCACAAAACCTACCACAACCAAACCAACCTCCTAGACCCCGAACTTTAGGAGAGTATTCCTGTCCTAGCCACCAAGGCTATTGGAACAACATTGAGCTCACTCAAGGAGCCAATGTGTCTCCCATGCGATCCGACACCATCCGGTTGGTGCAAAGCAGATGTGCATTCCATGGACTTCGTTCCGAAGATCCTAATCAACATCTCAAGGATTTCCTAAAAATCGTAGATTCCATAGACCTTGATGTTGCAACTAGAGAGACGACCCGATTACGTCTATTCCAATTCTCTCTACATGACCAAGCTAGTCAATGGCTTGAACGTTTACCCACGGGATCCATCACCTCTTGGGGTGATCTCACCACTCGTTTCCTTTCTCAATTTTTCCCACCGGGGAGAACTACCAAGCTTAGAAATGATATCTTGATGTTCCAACAACGTCAAGATGAAACTCTCTATGAAGCATGGACTCGTTTCAAGGACTTACTCCAAAAGTCCCTCATCATTGCATAGATCTTTGGCTCCAAGTCCCTCTCTATGAACTATTGACCAATCGTCCGGTGGCAAGCTACGTGATCTAAGTGCGGAAGAATCATGGAAACTCATAGAAGATCTTGCTCTCTATGACAACGAAAGTTGGAATGATCCCCGTGATTTGAACAAAATGGTCAAGGCAATATCTTTGCCTTCGAACAATTCTAGCACTCCCGACCGTAGGATCATGGAACTTGAAGACCAAGTCAAGTTTCTCATGAAATCCTACGAAGCTCCTAAGCCTTCAAGCCAAGTGAACAAAATCACTTCTTCATGCGAATTATGTAGTGGTCCCCACGACACTCGTGATTGCGTGGAACTCCCTGGACAAGCTTTTGCGGATTACGCATCCTCGTGTACTGACGAAGCGGGAGACAAGTGGTACACTTTCAAACCCGAACCAAACCCTTACGATGATTCCTACAATCCTTCTTGGAAAAATCACCCGAACCTTAGGTGGAAACAAAACCAAAACATGCCCCAAAACAATTCTTCCAATCTACCTAATTGTTACCAACCAAACGGTCCACCCTCTAACCATACTTTCAACAACAATCCTTCTGATGTGTCTGTAAATACACATCATTTTTATACCAAAAACCATGCTAAAGCGGACTAATAACTATGAAATACATTAAATTATATGGAAAATATGTTTGGAATGTGTTATTATGTCTTGCAGGTACAAAGGGTTTGAAAACAAAGCAAAAACGATGACTTTCGTATGAGTTTCGATGACGTTTTCACGTTTTACGAGGTTTAGACGAAGTCAAAAATATTCCACGATTACACCATTGGAAAGAGCACGAAAAAACGAGTCCGTAGGTACTTTCAAATATTTTTGAACCGGTTCAGAACTCATTAAAATGGCAGGTCAAATAGCTAATAATATGGACTAGGCCAAACATACTATAAAAGAAACCAAGTGCATATAACAACTAGAAACACACTCCAGCTCAGCTGGAAGTGTGCTTCTCCCACAACCTCAAGGTCCCAAGTTCGATCCCAGCTGAGGCTTTGTGTGGTAATATTTACCACTGCCACGTGGAACCACCTCAATGGTCCACGTGGCAGATCCGACCCGTATCCAAACCAGACCCGAACCGGACCATTATCTAGACCCGAACCGATTCAGACTCCGACCCGACCCAGTCCAACCTTTGACCGGTCAGCATTGATCGTTGACCGTTGACCATTGACTGGCCAAACTTTGACCAAGCGTTGACCAACGTTGACCAGTGGGCCCCACCTGCTGACGTGGCAGAAGTGACGCTACAAGTACAAGTGGCGGTGCTGACATGGCAGGTACGAGGTGGCAGAGTGGCAGTGTGATTGGCTAATGGGAGCGTGACACGTGGCGTAAATGACGAGATAATGATTACTTGGCAGGCAATGATGAGTGAATGAATCTGGACACAATGAAGACCGGATACAACCCTCATTTGCTATAAATAGCAACATCCGGATCACAATAATACACACTAGGAGTAGGAATACAACACTAGACAGTAGAATAGGAGTAGAGAGTAGAATTATTATTAGGAGTAGGAGTAATATTAGATTATTGTAGTAGGTTAGCTTATTATTGTAATAGAATAGCTTAATTCAAATGCTTATTGTAATCAATTTTTAGTTTAAAATTAATAAAGATGAAGATTTATTTTGAAGATTTGAAGATTATTTTCTTTTCCCACTTCTACTCTTTTTCTTTTCTTTGTCTTTTATTATCTAATAAGTCATGAAAGCTTATTAGCTTTTTGTGGCTTATTTAGATTTTGCTCATTTAATAAACCCTCTTTTACTACTTTGTTTTTAAAAGCTTTTATAAACTTAGATCTAATTTTTGTTTTTACAAATTACTTTATAAAAAATCAAAAAGATTTGATTTTTATTAGTTTTACTTTTATTAAAAGTCATCCATTAGCTTATTATTTTAGATCTACATAGTTATTTCATAAAAAGTTTGCATCTTTATTAGTTTTTCTTCTAAAAATAGCTTAATTTCTTAGATCTATTAAGTTTTATCATAAAGTTTCAATCTTTTAGCTTTTTATTAGGTTTTTTTTTAATAATAAAGTTTGTAGCTTTATCAACCAATAAGCTCTTCCATAGCTTATTTGGTCATTATTATTGCTTATTACTAATAAAGTTTTGATTTTTCTTTGTTTATCATCATTTCTACCGCTAAGGCCGGAGCTTAAGGGTCTTATAAGCTAGCTTATCAATAAAGTTTATTACTTTTTAGTCTTAATAAGCTAATTAGTTAATAAAGTCACAAACTTTATTAACTATTTGGTTTTAATAAAGCTTTTTAAGGAATTAAACTTTAGGGTTTGTTTAGTTTATAAGATCGGGTGGTTAATTGATTGGTCCTAAACGGTCAACTAATTTTACCAGGTGATGGTCAACCAAGTCAAACGTCTAAAACTGTAGGACCGATGAACAACCTATTTCACATATGATTCAAGCTTAAACCTAGAGAGAGAAAGTAAGTAGAGAGAGAGAGTGTGTGGGAACTCTAGTGTGTGAAATAATAACCATGTAATTACTAAGAAAACCACTAAGAGAACCAACCTCTCAAATGAGGTTTACAAGAGTATTTATACTCAAAGTCTAGGGCATCATCTATCTTATACATTATTACACTAATGGCCCTTAGACTTTTACAAAACATGAATACTAAGCCTAAACTTCATCATAATGATATTCTAAAGCAACCTATAACAATACGTTAATGACCGACACTTTTTATAAATAAAAATACGATTCTAACAATCTCCCCCTAAGTGTTGGTCATTGAAGGTTGCGCGACGTCATCATCTTTGTCTTCATACTTTAACATTCATAGCTCTTGACGTCTTTAAGAATCATTAGATGAGTCATAGTACTTTGTTCATTGTTCTTTGTACATCGATGCTGATATGATCCAATGATGTCATCTGCCTTTCGTCACTTCTGTGTTTGTGGTGGTTGTCTGCCATTCCAACATGCTCATACGTCTTAAGTTTTTGTGATACATGAATTTGTTGTTTCCGTTCTTTCACTTTGATCTTTGTCACTTTACTTTGTAGATTCTTCTTTTTGGCATAGAATCTTTCTTTGACTGTTGCTATCCTTTGATCTTTGTGAGAACTTTCCTTTGACTTTGTGATGCATGTATGAGCATGTGGAATCTTTCGCCATGGAGATGATGTATATCTGCAGGTAAACAGTTAGCAATAAATCAACCGGTACTTACAGATAAGGAATTAGAGATCGTCAACAGCATAGTGTGAAGACTCCTTCTAACCCTTACCAAGGCCGTTCCCATGTCAGATACTCCTGAAAGAGCTTACGAGACCTACTAAGTAGCTCAATGACTGGGTGAGTCGCTGGGGATCACTCCACGACTGTAGACCATTTGAAACCACCGCGAACACTAAGCGTAACCCATAAAGAATTACCGAAGTGACCTGCTGTCAGGGCTGCTTGATGTTGACCCTGGCAGGAATTTCCGTTCAATCATTGAGAAACTACATAAGTAAATTCTCTCATAAACGTTCTCGGCAGATTGCTAAGATCTGCGTAGGACTCTTAGGTTTACATCTGGCATCCTTAATGATGAACAACCAGTGTAGAAATATCATGTGTTCCTATGAGATCTTTTGATGAATCTCGAGGCTCTAGACTCAATAAGTGCACATTTGGTTTCCTATGCGGAGATTAGGGAGAGGTCTCCTGCTTCAATATCAACCATCTCTAAGAGACAGGTCGATAGATTATGCCGGTTCCCCGTGAGAATGAAACAAGCTCTTTTAAGAGAACTTGAGTGGCTAGAAGGTTTAGTGCAGTGCGTCACTAGGTCCATGACGTCTTTATCTTCAATACCGGTGTCACCTTAGTAACAACCAGTAGCATATGAATTGAACCCGGTGTCTGCCCTAAGGTTGAACATATGGAGGGCAATTTCTTTTCACCCTTTTTCATAACTTTTCTTTTTAATTCTTCAACCCCTTCTTTCTCCTTTCTCATTTTATCCTTTTTTCAATCATACCTAAGGACTTCTAATTCTAATCTATTGGAATTGTCCTTGGGTAGATTCCTCCGGCTCTGGCGGATCATAGGACGGTTTTCCCTAATCTTAGTCACCTTATAACTCCATGAATCCTATAATTTGCCATGAAACCTTTGATTGAAAATCTCTTAAAGTGTTTATGAATATAAACACATTTTTGTTGACACTTTGAGAGTTTTTGTTTCTTTTGAAGGACTCCCCCTTCACATGTGCTCATGAATTTTCAAGAAATTTGCACATGCGTGAGGAGTTTGCACTTTTTGAATTGATCCACTTTCAGTGAACATAACCGATTCGAGACACGCTTACATCACTAGTTAGACTAGCTTGAAGTTATTACCCGTCCTGGTCAAGTCTAAAGAAAGTCTCTCGATACGGTACATTCTACTTAGACAAGTCCTATTCGAGACACGCTTACATCACTAGTTATACTAGCTTGAAATTATTACCCGTCCAGGACAAGTCTTTTCGATTACTGACATTTTAAGCTTCGTCAATTCATTAGTACATTCTGAGTCTAGCTCTTTTGAGATTCAGTCACAATCTTTAAACATCTTTGATCACATTTTAATCATGTCTTCTCCCCCTCAAAAATAGCATATCGTGATATTTTTGATATCAACTGAGTAAGAAAAAGCATTTTGGAGAGATAGACAGATTTCATTTTGCATGAATTCGGAACATTTTTGTTTTTGTACTCCCCCTTAATGATAGCACATTTTAAAATCAATTAAGGGTTTTGAGGGAGTTATCTTGAGCACTCATTTGAAAGATTTTGAAAAATCTTTTGATGAATCTTGAAAAAGTGCTCAAGATTTCTATTTTGAAAACGAGTGTTTGTTTGAAGTCTTTTTCGTTTGTTTAGACTCGAACTTTTTGAAAAAGATTTCGTCCTTGAAAATACGAGTCCTGGTCTTGAGTTTCGATAATATTAGTTTTCCTTTGAAAATCAAGGCTGTCAAGATTGAGATCCTACTATGGACCGTTTTTGTCTTTGCAAAATCAGAATCATAAAGATCGGATCAATATCAGAAGATCCGGCTTAAATGTTCAAATGTCTTATATGTCTAGTAATTTGTATTCAAAGTTGATTGTATAGCAACGCGTAATGGCTTAAATGTTCAAATGTCCTATATGTCTAGAAGATCCGGCTTAAATGTGAAAATGCAACGTTTAATGGTTTAAAATACTAAAATATATAATCGGTGATTAAGGAAACTGAATCTTTTAATCTAAATATCTAAAAATTTAAACTCTTATAAAATATTGATAATTATTAGAGGTGGCAAAACGGGCGGGCCGGGCGGGCACGGGCTAGAACGGGCACGGGCACGAGCCAAACGGGCACATGTTATACAAATCGCTTTATAAAAGACCAAAAATGATAAAATAAATTCCTTAAACATAATAGTTCATTTATGGTTAAAAAATTAAATATTATATATATATATATATATATATATATATATATATATATATATATATATATATATATATATATATATATATATATATTATTAGTTAATTACTGTAATTAAAAGGAAGTAGAAAAAAATTAAAGAAATACTTTACTTGGTAATTGGTAATAGAGTAATTATCCAGTAAGAAGAAAACTTAAAATGATAAGAATGAGAAATAACTATAATCATATATTTGAGATGAATCGACTTGAATTAGATGCATCTCACTTAATATCGAAAGTGATTTTGAAGTGAAAACGATGTAAAATAGTACTAGCAACAAATTTGACTCGCAGAGGGCGAAAAATACATAGGATTTGTATAACTTGATGAAATGCATCTAATATATGTATATGCATATAATTTTTAACTATAAAATATGTTATGATGCATCTAAAAGATTAGGGATACATCTACTTCAAGTCGACGCATCTCTAATGTATTTATAGTTATGGGTAAATTGCAAAAATGGTCCTTAACGTTCCATGAAATAGCAAAAACGAGACCGAGACAAAAAGTAGCGCAAAAAAGACACCAACGTTCCACATTTTTGCAAAATCGCCACCGAAAGGCCTTTTTCGTTAACTTCCGTTAGTTTTCCTCTTTAAGTGCAGTGAAATGACTAATATACCCTCGTCTTCTTCCCCATTTGAATTTCTTTTTAATTTATATTATAACAGCGCCTGTTTTTTTTGTAACCTTATAGCATAGAAATCCTTTAACATAGATACTGTAAACTAAAAACAAACTTCAGTTGTATGTGGATTGCTTACATTTAACTGCTTATCTTCTTAAACTTAAGCAGGTCCCAACATGCTGATTTTCTATAAAATAAGTAGATACACAGTCTAATCCAAACACTCAAAACTGTTTATCTGTTTAAAAAATATGCATATAGAACTTATGAATAAGCATTCCCAAACACCCACCCTCTTGAACTTCCAATTTGCTGTGTTAAAAACTAGTTAAAGTGATGAATTAATAGCTAATTTAATGTTTGCTGATTATTTGACAGGGATTCATTCATGTAACATCTGTTATTGAAGACGATGAAGAGTCACCTTCATCACGTTCAGGTCTCAGCAGTTTATATCGAGAAGCTAAAAGGGCAAGAAAACTACTCATCATCTCAAGAATAGGTAATCAAAAAGTACTTCCATGGATGGTTTCGCCAGAAGGAGCCATACGATGCTACAACACAGTTTCACTTAGCCAAAAACTATCTCTACACAGACACGCTCAAGCGCCTATTTCACTTCACATCTTTGCGTGGAACCAAAAAGTGGCTATGTTAGGAAATGCTAATCTCAGGACCCAAATTCACACACCAGTCGCATCAACATTGCCACCACAGACACCGACCGCTCACTTAGCAACATCAAATCAAGTGGTTCCATTAGATATCAATCCACAGGATAACGACATGCTAGAGATCAGATTAAACAGAGATACTGCTGGTGAAGATTCATTCCGGTTTCATAAATTTTCACTCCCAAACAACTGGGTCTGATTTATGTTTTCGTGTCTTCATACAAAAGTATTTAAATTAACTTCATTCGTGTTCACTGTATATAAGGTTTGAGTTTCATTTATGGTTTTAAAGTTTTAACCACTATGATAAGATAATGTTGTATGTTACTAGAACTATCAGAATCATGTGATTTTCCTAGTATGTATGATTGATGAATATTATCCTAGCCTGTTACATCTCTTATAGTGCACGCCCCAAAATCAATATGCAAAAGAATTCTCGACTACAGACTGAAAAACAGAAAACTAAGACCGAAAGATATTCATTTCTAACGATATTCAAAGCGTTTGGTATACCGTAGCCTAATACTCTATTCATCTGTAACAGCAGTATTAAGCTTCGTCACAGCATATCAGACGGAAACTACCTCTAACCCATTCAGTCTCCGCCTAAATCAAGCTTACCAGGTCTTTCTCAGGTCTATCAAACGCCAATACTTGTTAACAACCACAAATCAACTGATCAACATAGTGATCCACATCCTTCTATTTATAAACAAAAGTAACTAACAGTCCAATAAAACTGACAGATGAGACTCTGCTTAAGTTTACATTAATAATCTATGGAACAGAAAAGAAGAGAACTATTAACTCACTTTTGAGTTTTGACCAATAACACAGATTAACGTATTTAAAGGTTATATTAGAGAGAGTTTTTTTCACGAAGTTATGTTTGGCGAGTAAATAAATCAAGAAAATAAATAGCTTTGGTAGTCTGTAGTGCCTGTGTTTGGATCTGGGTTTTGACTTTCTTTTCTGGGTTTTTGTGTTTGATGTTCTTGATTTCTTTTTAAAGTTAAATATAAACTAAAAAGAAATTCAAATGGGGAAGAAGACGAGGGTATATTAGTCATTTCACTGCACTTAAAGAGGAAAACTAACGGAAGTTAACGGAAAAGGCCTCTCGGTGGCGATTTTGCGAAAATGTGGAACGTTGGTGTCTTTTTTGCGTTACTTTTTGTCTCAGTCCCGTTTTTGCAATTTTATGAAACGTTAAGGACCATTTTTGCAATTTACCCTATAGTTATTTATCATCCTTATTTTTTTAAGTTTTTGTCATTTGATCTTAACTCATTGGTAATATACTAGAAAAAATTGTATGAAATTAAGACAAGAGGTCATAGCTATTTCTTCCTCATTTCCTCTATTTCTTTATAGCAAATCACACTTTAAGAACAACATCACTCACAACTCTTCGTTTCACCATTCAAAGGTCAGTAATTTTTACATCCCCACTTTCAAATCTTTATATATATATTTTTTTGTACATTTCCTGTAATATTTGTATTAGGGTTTCATCATGGTCAAGAATCTTGTATAATTGTATAAAAATCCAACCTTTATATGTTATTTAGTGATTACACATAGTGACTAATAGTGGGTAATCAATAAAATATCAAATAATGCCTCTCCCAAGAAGAAAAAAGTGGACAGAAGCAGAAGAAAGAACCTTAATTGATAAATATGGAGATATGATTTGTGATGGTAGTTTAGTGAAAATGAAAACCCGCGAAAAGAAATATAAACCCATTGCGTTATTCGTAAATTCCATACATCATCATGGTGATCCAGTTGTGTATCCATGGGAATGGAGTTGGAAAGATGTGTCGAATAAAGTGCAGAACATGAGGCATCAGTATTCTTTAGTTAAGCAGAAGATTAAGAGGGTGGATGGCGATGATGGGTTTGATTGGGTCGAAGGGTTGACTCATTGGTCGAATTTTTTAAGGTATAAGGAGGTGTTTGGTGATGTTACGCTTCCGTTTGGTAATGGGTTTGATGAGAGTAACCAGGAGCTTGAGGTTGGGGAGTTTGGGAATATTGGGCAGTCGGGTGGTGGTGAGTACCAAAACGGGGTGTTGGGTTTGGAATTCGAATATGATGGTGGTGAAGGAGAGGAGAATTATAATCATGGAAATGAGAATGGGAATGAAACTGATAATGGGAATCATGTTTATGAAGAGATTGAGACGATGGGATCAGAAACAAGAAAGAAAAGGAGAGTTATGAAGAATCTTGAGAAGAAGGCGTGGGGGTTTGTAGCAAATCAATTGACGCAATTAAGGGAAATGGAAGCTCGTTTTGAGCAACGTGATGAGGAGAGAGAGCGGGAGAGGCAAAGGAGAGAGAGTTTACGTGCTAAAAGTGAGGAGGAAAGGAAGAAAGTTATCGAAAATTTAAAGGAACGAATGGATCAAGAATTAGAAGCTATGGAAAACGAGAGAGGAGACAGAAGAAAGCGAAGAGATGAGGAAATCATTCAAGAAAGAAAATGGGAAGAAAGAATGAATAGGAGGAGATGTGAATGGAAGGCGAGAATTGATGAGATGTTGAGTGAACATAGAGCAGAAATGGCACAAATTCAGGGTCGGATACTTCATGAACAACAAAATCTTACGAGTCAGTTGTTGGGGTTTGTTTCACAGTGGAGTGGCCATCCAAGTGGAATACCGGATAGCACGAATGGTAGCAGTCATTATCTCTCGCAGATGATGCAGAATTTGCAACATGTCGGTGGTATGGTTGATGGGGATGCTAGAGTTGAAGGACATAATCAAGATGATGAATTTATTGTAGATGGATGAAGATAATAGAGTTTTAAAGGTACTAAATTATAAATGTTGAGGTATTGTTAAATGTTGATATGCGTACTCCCATTCTTTTTGTTATCGGTTATAACTGGACAGTATTTCTGTCAATTTATATTATCATAATCCCTCACAAGATCAATTCTGTGTCAACCTCAAGCATTATCAATAATATAATTTTATTGTTGTGAAGACTATACTGTTAATGATTGTTTCTGGTTCAGTATGTAACTTGATAATGTGGATTTTGCTGTTGGGAGGGTTATTTTGGGTCTATTGCAGAAAACAGTTTATGATACTCTTGTATGCTCAAGCAAACTCATGTGGCAGTAACAACTAACTAGAGGCACAATCCCTTCATTAATAAAAGCTTTTGAGACTAACTAAAAATGGAAATTACATTCTTAAACAGATGGTACTTTAGATTACAAATCGAAACCAAGTCCATAGAATCAGTTGCAAACAGTTTGAAGTGGCTGGTATGCATGCTGCACTTCAATCCGTGATAATCAAGGATGAACAGTAGAGGTGGCAACAAGGGTCATAACAGTTTTGGACTTTCGGATCAAAACAAGTCGTTTTGAAGTATGGGTCGATAATTTGACAAGCAACCTACATATGAGTTTGTAACTACTTTGGGCAACTTCCTGTTCGACCCATTTGACATGATATTTTTTATTCATACAGCAATACTAAAACACAACCTAAATCAACTAATTGTCATGTAACTCTGTTAAAATCGAAACATAACGACTGGATCAGGTTACAAACATTCATTAATTTCTTTGGAGCAATGTGCAACGTTCAACTTTATTTAATCGAATTTAGTACATCTTTTGAGCAGAACAAGTCAAGAGATAAAAATCAAATGGGAACTATTAATCATGAAAAAGAAAATGACACAAATCCACAAACGATAAAACTGTACTAGAACTTGCATTCATTAGTCATGATGTTAAAGGATTATTTGATGCCTGCAATGTCTACTAAGAGCTTGATAGAATCTGATCCTCTAATGCGGCACATAATGTCAAGAACCAGGGAACTGAAAAGATTAATGGTGCCCAATTACATTGCTGCCTTAGCGACTATGACCTCATATCATCTTCAGTCAACCAAAAAATAAGATGAACCTGTGGAAGAACCAAATTATTTCAGTTCCATGCTATTGACAAAAAAAAAATAATAATAAATAAAAATAAATAAAAAAAAAATAAAAAATAATAATAAAAAAAAAAAAATTAACACGTGATATTTCTCAATGTTTTAAGACCTTTCAATTTCTTCAAATGGCATGAACAGTTGTGTCATGTCCTAATCCATTTTCTAATGTTTGTGACGAATAAAAGTTGTGATAAGAACTTCTTGACAAGCTAACAAGAGCATATATGCATGGAAGTGTCTTGTTTAGGATCAGAATATCAGCATAAATAGCGAATCTCTACATCGTGTTACTATGATGTGACCCAACAAGAGTCTTATTTTAGAAAACCATTAAGAATTCCACAAAGTAGACGACCACTTGACTAGAAAACCAAGAATACAACTATTTTAGTAACGGAAGATTAACAAAACTAACATTCAAAACACAACTTTTTATAACAGGAAAGTAAACTTCTAGTAAAATGAGGGTTACTTGTATTATTGAAGATGTGGACGGGGGTGTAATGGAAGAACAGTCCGTGGGAAATCTGTTCGTTGTCCAGCAAGCGAGTAATACGCAAGCAAAGAAGGTGGTTGTTGCTCACGGTTCCCAGATGCCGCATCATGTCTTTCTGAACTAATTAACTCCATATTCCAAAATGGACGTGCCATTGCCATTATCCCATAATTCTCAGTTGCGAGATAGCCCTGAATCCACAAGTACCTTAAAGAAGGTACATTAAGCACAAACGTAGCAACCGCTTGCTCACTAAAAGCACACCCTCTCATTTCCATCTTCTGCAACTTTGGACACCCTTTTGATAACTCCAACAGTCCTCCATCAGACTCCCCGGTAAAACCAAGAAGCATGTATTTAACATTTTGAGCATACTTCCCGATATAGCCCAAACCAACATCAGTCAATCCGCCGGGTCGAAGATAGATACCTAATCTTTTTAGTCTGTTACACCCACTTAGCAAAGCCCGAACCCCATTATCTAGTGGCAAATCTGTAATAACTTCTTCTTTGTCGAGTAAAATCATACGGAAATCATAAAGCTTTTTCAAATGAGTTCCTACACATTCCAAAGCTTCATTTGTGATATCCGTTACATTTACATGCAAACATTCTAATTCAAGACACCCTTGCGCTAAAGAAATTAACCCTCGTTGTGAAACTAACCCCTCTTCATCATCACCTCTTTCAATCTTAATCCTACGCAATTTCTTACAATGCTGACCAAGAACTTGTAACCCTCTATCTCCAATCACATCCCGTGTTTCCAGAACTTCTAAATTCGGAAACCTTTGAACCAAGAAACAATGATCATCCGTATCAAACAACGCATACAAAAGATCCAGCTTCGTTATCCTAGAAGCAAACGGCAACACAACCGGAATCTCAGGTTGACTCATGTAATTCAACGCTATACACTTCAAACGAGGCGGAAACTTCAACCCCACATATTTCTCCGGTTGATCACTAAACGAACCACCACCAAATTCCTCCAACTTAACCGCATAGCTAAAGAAACTGACAAGATCTGTAAGATCACACTCACTAATCTTCACCGACACTAAACTCCCCCCACAATTCTTCGCTATCAACTCAAGATCCTTAAAATCAAACTTAACCAAATCCGTCATATAAAAATTCAAAGTCTCCATGACCACATTACACAACGCCAATTCATGTAACCAGTTCCCATCCTTCTCAACAATCAAACTCTCTTGCAAATACAACGTCCGCAAATTACAACACACTTTCCCAATACACAACAACCCATCCGTACTAAACCCTGAACACAAATCAATCTTCAACACCCTAAGCTCCCCTCCCCTCACCCTACACAACATCTCAATATCCTCATCCCTCACAATCATCCGTCTAAAATGCACTTCTCTCAAACAACTCAAATTCTCAACCTCACGCACCCACGGACTCACATACCCGCCCCAATCCTCCGGAATTAGCTCAAACATGGCAGCACGTGGCTTTCCTTTTATAGTTAAGGATTCTAATAAAGGAAACCTCAACCTAAGCCTAGTAGGGGTGGTGGCGTAACACATAGGCACGGTTACGTGCTTACGTGTTACGCCGTCTAATTCGCACCATTTACGGCAAACTAAAGAGACTGAACTCCTATCTTTACCATCTGTTATATATGGGACTACACAGTTAAACACTGTGTCGGTTAATTCCGTTGTATTCGGTTCGACTCGGCTCGATTTACTAATCTCTTCCGTCATATTAAGGAAACCCTAGATAGATTCTGATATATTTTTTTTTTTTTTTAGTTTGAAATGGAAAAAATAAAATAAAAAAAGTAATTAAAAATGATAATTAAGGATACAAACCGTGAAATTAGGGTTATGGTGGTAGCGACGGAGGAAAGGTGACGGTGGAGAGAAAGGAAATTGGGATGTGGCTACAACTGAAAATGAATCGGGCAGACAATTGGAAGCTTTAAAGGTGGTCCCCACTGTTTAATAACTAACTATATGTATAGAGTAGTATTCGCTGTAGACGTTTACCTAATATTAATTTATTTTACAAAGGATCCTATGTTTATGTAGTGTTTGCATCAGCAAGCACATCAATAACTTGAGTTAAGTTATAACTCGTGTCATGTCAGCACCACCTCAGTTTTAACACATTAATTTTAACTCAGGAAAAAACACTCATAACAATAACTCAGCTTTAACTCAACTATTTTTAAATTCAACCCTCAACTAAAACTAATATTTCATTTAATAACTAATAAAACACAACTTATATTAATACTTAAAATTTAAACATACATTAAATAAACTACAGCAAACATGAAACATAAAATACGATAATTAAACATAAACCTACGATAATTAAATATAAACCTACGATAATTAAACATAAAACTACGAATCAATAAAACGAATCATCCGACACATAGCCTTCTATGAATGGACGTTCTTTTTGGAATGAAGTTTCACAAAGGTTCAACGATCAGACTGATGGTGAGCACAGTAATAAAAATAGTATTACGGCTCACTGGAGTAGAATCAACCTTGAATGTCGTAGGTATAATGATATTTACAAAGAGTTGCTGCATACAAGTGAAGACCCTTGTCGTCTCAGCAATGCAAACCGAATTTATCATGAACGCTATGGGAGAGGGATATATTATCAACATATGTGGTTCATTCTGAGAAACACGTGGGCATGAGACAGAGACTCTGTGTAATGGTGTTTTATGTTAAGTATTTCCGTATCGTGTCTTTCTATTTTCTGTATCGTGTGTATTTGTTTCCTGTATCGTTTGTAACTTGGTGTAATGTTGCTTTAAATTTGAAATTGAATAAAAGGCTTACCGGCTATTTTTCCAACAGCTATTTTGCTTAACGGCTACTTTCCCCCCTATAAATGCCAGTTTATCAAAATGATATTTCCTCACACAAATATCAATACTGTTAACACACACATAAAATGACAAATGAACTAGCTGAGGTGCAAACATCTATTCTTTCTCAATTACGCAACGAACAAGAGAAGGAACTCAAGTTGGTTAAGGGGTTAATGTCTCGCGTTAACGCAGCCTTAACGCCACATGCTACAACGCCTAACGCACCTTAACGTGCGTTAATCAAGGCTTAACGCCCCCTTCAACGTTACCACTGCACTTGCTCGTAGAAAAGGTTATTTAATACCATAGTAGCTAATTAATATTTGAGGAATAGCTTGTTTTCATAATCAAAGCATTTCATGAAGTACTTAAATCATTGGTTATTAAGATTTCGATCTCGACTATGATATTAGTATTTTACGATTTACAATATTACAAAGCAAAAATGACTCGAGTCTTACGTAAAATTTTAGCAAATTTAAGATCTTATAAGATTCAGATCTTGACTTTAGGATATTAAGATCTAAGTCAATCTGATATTACGTTTCTCGAATCGTTAACTAAAAAACTACAAAGTTATTGATTATGTTTATAGAATTTAAAAAACATGGGTTAATCTTCTTAAACCAGAACAACATTTTCATGAAACATTTATATAATTTTGTATTTATGATATATAATAATTTATAAATTTAAGTAATATTACAAAGATTATTAAGAAAATGACAGATCCTGATCTAATATTACGCCTTCAATCTTGTAAAACAAAAAACAATATTAAATAATATCCCAATCTTAGAAATCTTGACTTGAAAAATATTCCCTCACAGCAAAAAGTTATGTTATTAATGTGTGGTTAATCATTGTTAGAAGAGTGTTGTTACTGTTCATCTATAGCAACAATATCTTAGGTGGTGCTTGTTTTTCATAAATAGGCTCTTAACAGCCTCTTAATCTGAACAGTTCAGACGCGGTCAGACATTTTGGTCGTTCAGACTGTTTGTTTTTTTTCCCGTTCAGACGCGTTCAGAGACACTAAGGTGGTGTTTGTTTGTTAAGAGGGTCTGAATCTGAATCTGAATCTGAACCGCACATCTGAATCTGAATCTGATGCATAAATGTCTGAATCTGACCGCATCTGAACGGGAAAAGAAACTCATGTTTGAACCGCACATTTGCTTGCTCGTACTATTTTTTTTTTTGGTTTTTATTTGTGTCAGCAAGAGGCAACAAGACGCATTCAGACACCCCTCTCAAGTCTAAACCATTAAGATCTTACTGCATCTGAACGCGTCTGAACGAAGAAAAAAAACAAACGGTCTGAACGACCAAATGTCTGACCGATTCAGACATTTAGCCTATTAAGAGGCTGTTAAGATGTTTTTCAAAAAAAAAAAAAACAAACACAACCTAAGATTTTAATGGTCTAGACTTGAGAGGGGTGTCTGAATGACTCTTGTTGCCTCTTGCTGACATAAAAAAAAAAACCAAAAAAAATTAGTACAAGCAAGCAAATATGTGGTTCAAACATGAGTTTTTTTTTTCTCGTTCAGATGCGGTCAGATTCAGACATTTACGCCTCAGATTCAGATTCAGATGTGCGGTTCAGATTCAGATTCAGAGCCTCTTAAAAAACAAACACCACCTTAGTAAATGTTAATTATACAAACATATAAGGATAATTCATATAAACTATATATAAAGATCTATGTAGAAACAAAATTATCTAAAAATCCAATGAATCAATCATAGCAACTTATTTTTTCACTTAAAAAAAATAAATAAAAAAAATTCCACCTTTTTATTAAAAATAAAATATCTTAAAAACGGTATAATATAGGTGAAAAAAAATAGACAATCGCGACGAATATATATATCTTTATATTATATATAACAGGAGGCGTTTGACCATTTAATGCCAAATAAGCATGGTCAATGCACAGTCATCAGTTTTCGAGTGCCATGTCATCAGTATTGTTATTTTTCAGATGCCATGTCATCAGTAGTGCTATTTTTTTTCCATTAATTTCCGATTTCGTATAAAATCCGGATTTTTTCCTTTTTATATAAAATTCTGATTTTTTGGATAAAAAATTATGTCTTTTGCAAGACTCGAACCTAGGTTGAGTAATACATACACAAACACCTCAACCAATGGACTAAGCAAGAAATTGTGATATACAATGAAAATCAAATATGTTATGCTTTAAAAAAAATACCAGCTATACATGGAAAATATACTGATAATGCTTCATTATTTACCTAATTTACAAAAAAAAAGTCGTATTAAAAAAAATCTCAAAACCCTACAGCCAAAAAAAAACTATAGCTACAAGAAACTCGATTAAAAAAAACTTTGATCATCTTCTTTGTTTTTGTTTAAAGGTATATGGTTTTTTCTCAAAACCCTAATGAATCTTTGTTATTTTTCTTTTTGCAGAACCATTGGGATTGCAGAAAATATGCGGTAAAGTTTCTTCTAATATGTTCCCACTCTTTGTTCATCTTCTTTGTTTGAACATACATGTTATTTTTCTCAAAACCCTAATGTAATTGTGTTAATTAAAGAGTTAGTATCAACCGTAAAAGAATTTGTTAGCATTACAAATTTAAATCAAACTATATGTTTAAGAAAGCTTTGATGTGCAGGATTTATACAGGAGTTGACGTAAACCTTGATGGTCAATTGTCGAAGACTTAGTTAAAAGCTTTGATGTGCAGGATTTATACATGCACCCTACAATTCTCATTCGCTCATTAGGGTTTAACAACAGTAAGTGATTCATGTATCTATATTTTTGTGCATATTATTTTGTTATTGTATGGTTATTCTGTTACATACATCAGTGAATCCAAGATTAGTGATTTTAGCAAAATCCTTATGGCGAGAGGTATCTTAGTTGATGACATATCGTTACGAGGTTATGCATTATACTGAATTTTTTATTATTTAAAATATGCTTATAAGATTACCATAGCTTATTAACGAGTTAACGATTCATGAATCATCAATGCTTCTGGAAACATTGCAAAACTGGAATGTGTATCATAATAAACTAAGTTGCTTTGCACTTTTTAATGTCAGCCTCATATTATCTTTTCTTGAGTCTTAAAAGATGAGGTATAACTGAACTGTCTTATTGGCTTGCTGCAGGTAATTTTGGAATTTATAGAAGTAAAAAACTTGTCGGAAACCTTTGTCAGTGCTCCTACTGCCGATTCATTAAGCTATCAAAAATTGGACAAGTCTTTTCGATACATGGCAAACCTCATGTAAGATCTTTGTGCCTTTTACGTTACAAATCAAAATAACTTAGTCATCATGTACCTCGATATGTTGACATCCACATTAGTTTGTTTACATTTAAAAGGTCTGCATTTCACGAACTATTCCGTGTATTTGACTTTCTTCTTCAGTGCAGGCCGTTATGAAAAGTATTGTGTCAAGCATCCGGGTTCAGCTAAACCTAGATCATTTAACTTCTCTTTTTTTACATGTCGATCAGGCCATCTTTATTAATTGGATCATCACAAGCATGACAGAAGCATAATATACCTATATCACTGAGGGCAAATAAACCAAGTGAGCTATGCATGTAAGATGACCACAATAAGAGGTGGCTGATGAGGCGAAAAATGATCCATTTTTAGGGGGTCATTTAAGCCCGAATACGACTTTATTTGATCAAATATTGCCCTAAATCGTTCCTTTTGTAATTTTAGGTGTTTGGAGAGTGAATTCTGGAAAAGAAGCCATTTTGGACGTTTTTGGAGCATAAAAGTGAAGAAAACGGCAAAGTATCAATTTTTCATGCTGAAGACACTAGGTGACGGCGTCAAGAGTTACACCCTGACGGCGTCAGACATCAAGAATAAAACACCGTAGTTGATGACGGCGTCAAAAGTCATCCTGACGGCGTCAAAGTACAAAGAATAAAATACCGTGGTTGGTGACGGCGTCACATAGGCCGTCATAAGTAGATCAAGACCGTCCGAGGAAGTATTTGGCGGCGAGGTGACGGCGTCACATGCTTGTCTTGACGCCGTCGGCCCAGTTTTCCAATATATAGTTTTCTAGTTTTTTCATTAAAAAGAGAGAGAAGTTGGGAGAGAAGTTTTGGTGAAACCCTAAAGACGAATTTGGTGCCTCTTTTACAGGTTTTTCAAGGGTTCCAAACCCTTGATACCTTGCATTGTAATTGAGATAAGTGCTCTTCTAATTCAATCAATATGTCTATGTGTTGGTTGTCTATATCTTGTTCTTGTCTCAATTCAATTATGCTAGGCTAGATCTCTCTTGTGTTTGCTTAGATCTAATGAAACCTAGATGTTGATTATGTGTTGATTACTTGTTTATCCTTGTTCTTGGATGAATGATTTATATGTTAGGCTTAAGAAAACTGGCAGATCTCCAAATGGTAACATGCTTGAACGTCTTAAGAAACATGAACCGAGGCGTACTAGGTCTTTATTGGTTGTATTTAATGCATGAGCCACTGTTTACAATCCCTATAGTTGTGTTGGGTCATGGTGTAGGAGGAGATAAGAGCTCATAGAGTTGGGGAGTTATGTATGCCACCCCACGAATGGTATTAAGGAATACAATCCGTCATCCATACAAGTATAACAAGTAATTAACGTGTAAAAGATATCTAGGGAGTAGTGAAGTCTAAGTAAACACAATTTCTCCAATTACTGCTCACAACCTTAGTATAATTTAGTTTAATTTCATTTTCAGTATTTTATTTTGATTATATCTTAGCTTTGGGTTAGTTGAATAGCAACTAATTCCGCTCACTCCTTCAAAACCCGAGATTTTATTTGCTTTCATAAAAATATAAAAAATACAAAAATAATCATCCCTCACCTTTAGAACTAGTAATTAGGCTTTCTAATCCTAGCGACACTATTCCTAAGCTGAACGATCAATCTCCCGGTACTTGTCACTATACTATACTACAACGATCAGGTACACTGCCTGGTGGGGGTTGTAAGCTTCTCGAGATCCCTCGAGAGGTAAAGCAAGGTGCGATTCCCACGCATCAAGTTTTTGGCGCCGCTGCCGGGGAATAGTTATTGTCTAGGTTAGAATTTCTTTTTATTAGGTCTACTTGCTAGATTCCTTTCTAGTAAGATTTTTATTTTTATTTTTTAGGTCTTCTTTAGTCTATCTTATTTCTTCGTGCCTTTGTTCGTAACTCTTTACCATCCGACATCATGGAAGGTGGTAACATCTTTGAACCCATCATCCCACCACAACAAAACCCACCACTAGAACCCCTTAGGCCCCGAACCTTAGGAGAGTACTCCCGACCTAGCCATCAAGGCTACCGAAACACCATTGAGCTCACCGGAGCCAATGTGACCCCCTGCGATCCGACACCATCCGGTTGGTGCAAAGCGGATGTGCATTCCATGGACTTCGTTCCGAAGATCCAAACCAACACCTTAAGGACTTCCTCAAAATCGTAGATTCCATAGACCTAGGTGTTGAAACTAGAGAGACTACCCGTTTACGCCTATTTCAATTCTCTCTACGGGATCAAGCTAGTCAATGGCTTGAGCGTTTACCCACGGGATCCATCACCACATGGGATGATCTCACCACTCGTTTCCTTGCTCAATTTTTCCCACCGGGGAGAACTACTAAGCTTAGGAATGACATCTTGATGTTTCAACAACGTCAAAATGAATCTCTTTATGAAGCATGGACTCGTTTCAAGGACTTACTCCAAAAAGTCCCTCATCATGGCATAGATCTTTGGCTCCAAGTCCAAATCTTCTATGACCATATCGACATCTCCACGAGGCGAACCATTGACCAATCGGCCGGTGGTAAGCTACGTGATCTTAGTGCGGAACAATCATGGGAACTCATAGAAGATCTTGCTCTTTATGACAACGAAAGTTGGAATGATCCCCGTGACTTGAACAAAACGGTCAAGGCAATATCTTTGCCTTCGAACAATTCTAGCACTCCCGACCGTAGGATCATGGAACTTGAGGACCAAGTCAAGTTTCTCATGAAATCTTACGAAGCTCCGAAGCATTCAAGCCAAGTGAACAAAATCACTTCTTCATGCGAATTATGTAGTGGTCCCCATGACACTCGTGATTGTGTGGAACTCCCCGGAACAGCTTTTGCGGACTACGCATCCACGCGTACCGACGAAGCGGGAGATAAGTGGTACACTTTCAAGCCCGAGCCAAACACATACGGTGATTCATACAACCCCTCATGGAAAAATCACCCAAACCTTAGGTGGAAACAAAATCAACCCAATTCTTCCAATCCGCCTAATCGTTATCAACCAAACGGTCCACCATCCAACCATACTTTCAACAACAATCCTTCTAACAACTATGGTAGTACCAACAATCTTGAAGGATTGATGTCAAAGTTCATGGCATCTCAAGAAGCCCGCATAGCTAGGTTCGAAACCGAATTCAACCAACAACAAACGGAGATGACCAACAAGATTGACAACTTGTTGAAAGCCCTCAACAACCAAACATTAATCATACCTAGGAAGGACACTAGGGACACCAATAGCGGAATCCAAATTAAGGACCCCTCATCATCCAAACATGTCCACTTTGTCAATGTTGTCACCATTAAGCCGATAGATAAGGAGATAGAGGAGAGTGACAAGGATGAAGTTAGAGTAGAAGCCGATAGTGAGGATGAGAGTAGGGAAGTTGAAGTTAATAAGGATGAGGAATTAGAGGAGGTAGAACCTATAGAGGAATACTTTGATAAGTTGCCAACCGAGGAAGAACGGGAATACCATAAGGATTTATTCGATAGTCCCGAGAAAACATATATCTTTGGCGACCCCCTTATCAAAGTGGGAGACCCCTCTAACATTAACATCCCATGCAATATTGGGCACATGCATATATGGAAAGCTTACATCGACCTTAGATCCCCCGTGAACATCATGACTAGGACTTTTTACAATTGGGTGATGAAGAAGCAACTCAATTTTAGGATGATGCCCGGTAAAAATTGGATAAGTAATTTTGTAGGGAGAGTTAAGGGATTACATGTGATCATAGGGAATTTTACCTATGAGATTGATTTTATGATAGTGAAAGACACTCGTCCGGTGATAGATGCTTGCTTAAGTCAAATAATATTTGGGAAACCATTTGCTGAGGCCACTAGGATGAGTTATGATCCGACTTTAGGGATAATTAGATTCAAGAAAGATAATGATGAGGTTGCTTATCAAATGCCCTACAAGATCGAACAATACCGCCTTCTCTCTAATTTCGAAAAGGAACGCAAACAAGCGGCTTATTATAGGAATGAGGAGGATAGACGTAGAGGAGTAGAGTATGTTAGAAATAGGATGCTTGGTTTCTACAAAGAGTGCTTGCAACTAGGTCTAGAATACAAAACTGGTTTAGAAGACGACCTAGAGAGTGGAACCAATGATGAAATCACGTGATAGCCCATGACTTTTAGTCTAGCTACAAGACTCGTAAATAAAGAAAAGCGCTTCTTGGGAGGCAACCCATGTTTTGTGTGATTTTATTTGTTTGATTGTTATTTGCTTCCGTATGCATGCTTTATTTTTATTGTTGGTTGATCATGTTTCTCAATTAAAATGTGGAAATACTTTACTATGTTGTTTGGCCTAGTCTTAACTCCAACCTAAAAGTATTTTTGCAAAAGATAAGTGTAAGGGGAAACCCCAAATATGTTTTCAAGAAACAAACCGATCATGATTCTCCACAATATTAAATGAGCATGTGTATTCGTATTTGTTAGAGTCAAATGCTTGTATTGAGTCATAATGAAGTTTTGCAGGATTTTCCAGGAAGTAGGACGAAGTTTTTCCTGAAATTTTCCGGAAACTTAACATAAGAATTTCTGCAGGTCCATTCTGACGGCGTCAGAGTATTACTCTTGACGGCGTCAGGAGTTAAAAATCTGGAAATTTTACCGGTTTTGTTTTTCTAACGGAGTCTTATGGTTTTTGTGAATTATTAAGTTTTATAATCTCCAGGAAATCTGCAAACTTCATTCCACAAGCATTATATCTTACTTTGTTTTCTAGGATTAGTAACTTATATAGGATGCCGCCGATTTTACGCGAGGTTGTCTTGTCTATTGTTGTCAGGATTTACAGGTTATGTTTGACAAGGAGATGATTTATATTCTGGAAGGGAAGCTTTGATTGTTCGTTTTCTTGGAAGAAGATTTAACCTGGCCAACCTAAAATCCATACCGAGCGAATCAGGGGAGTATTTGATTTCATTCTCTTTACTTTTTCACTTTTACATTCTTTACTTGAACATTGGGGACAATGTTCATCTTAAGTGTAAGGGGAGGGTAAAAAGATGATACCTTACATATGCACTTTCGCTTGAGTTTGTTTCGTTTGATAGTAGATGTGTAATAAAACTACGAGAAATACTTGTTAGTGTAATTTTAGCGCCAAATTTAAAATTTTTTACAACATTTAGGAGTGAAACTTTAGCCATAGCAAGCGTCTCATGGATAGGAGATTGTATGACTAGCACATAACCGTATATTCAGAAAAATTTTCCACCAAAAAATGTGAGGTTCGCCTTTAGATTTGATAGAAAAAGCATTCATTATTGGTGCTTATGAGTGTACCGGTAGCATTTAGATTCTAGAACTTGCGTTAGTGATGCATCCCGAGACCGCTAGTGAGACTACATTCGTATGGTAGGATTTACTACATGATAAGAGGCATTAGGATCACCCTTGTGTTAAACCCGTATTATAATTACTTGACCATTTAAGTCATATTACTTGGCTAGTTAAGTCAACTAATTTTTCCCACACCCTTAGCGTTGTACTTATTTTTAGTACACGAAACCCCTAGTACACCCCTCCGAGCCTATCTTTTCGTTTCTAACTTTAAGCATTTTACTTAAAGGAAGAATTTGTTACACCCCACTTAAATGTACACCCAAATCGCCTTAGCCTTCCGTGTATGCGCTCATTTTTAGTGCATTATTGTTATTTGTTAAACCCTAAGTTAACTTTCTAATTGATTACATGGTTGCTAAGTCGAGTCATATCCTTGTATATATTGTTTTGGGACGATTGGGATTCATGGGTAAGTACTTATTTTATGGAGTAATGGGGAAGAACATCACTTATTACCCCCATATGTACGTTAATTTTAAAAGTGCTCCAAGTGTTTTGATTTTCTTAATTCGAGTCATTAGATTAGTTTAATGTAAAGTATGTAAAAATTCAAGTGTAAGGGGAATTCTCATCCCCTATGATGTATTATTTTGGATGGTAGGGTAAGAGTGTATGCACAAAAAAAAAAAAAAAAAAAAAAAAAAAAAAATCAAGAAAAAGAAAAAAAAATAGAAAAAGAAAAAGAGAAAAAACATACGGACTACCATCCCGTTTTTATTCTATGTTCATTTTATGTTTTTGTTATTTTTCATTTGTTAGCTTAAGTCGAGTCTAGTCTTGGCTTAGCAACGCCATATTGTACATGTAATTAACCAAGATTGTTAACTCGCCACCAGTAAAACTTCCTTTATCCAACAAAACCGTGTAATTCATATCCCTATACCTAACGTTACAACCCTTTAAAAGACCTCTTTGATAGTTTATCCTAGGTGCTTACGCCATGTGGTGGAGGTTTGATCCTTTCTCAAGCCTATGATAATCTATTTTGCTATGACAGGTAGTGAGAGATATCTTCCATTTCCATAATGTTATATTACTTTATTACACCCGAGAGATGTGAGTATCTAAACACTATTTGTGAGGTGCTTGTGTATGATCTCCGTGCTTGTCTATTGGTCTTTAGTGGAACGATTATTTGTTGTAATTACTTTTATATTAGTGTTAAATGACCCCTAACTTGTCTTTTGAGTAGAATAAAAGCTCATTTGCTTGAGGACAAGCAAATCTCAAGTGTAAGGGTATATGATGAGGCGAAAAATGATCCGTTTTTAGGGGGTCATTTAAGCCCGAATCCGACTTTATTTGATCAAATATTGCCCTAAATCGTTCCTTTTGTGATTTTAGGTGTTTGGAGAGTGAATTCTGGAAAAGAAGCCATTTTGGACATTTTTGGAGCATAAAAGTGAAGAAAACGGCAAAGTATCAATTTTTCATGCTGAAGACACTAGGTGACGGCGTCAAGAGTTACACCCTGACGGCGTCAGACATCAAGAATAAAACACCGTAGTTGATGACGGCGTCAAAAGTCATCCTGACGGCGTCAAAGTACAAAGAATAAAATACCGTGGTTGGTGACGGCGTCACATAGGCCGTCATAAGTAGATCAAGACCGTCCGAGGAAGTATTTGGCGGCGAGGTGACGGCGTCACATGCTTGTCTTGACGCCGTCAGCCCAGTTTTCCTATATATAGTTTTCTAGTTTTTTCATTAAAAAGAGAGAGAAGTTGGGAGAGAAGTTTTGGTGAAACCCTAAAGACGAATTTGGTGCCTCTTTTACAGGTTTTTCAAGGGTTCCAAACCCTTGATACCTTGCATTGTAATTGAGATAAGTGTTCTTCTAATTCAATCAATATGTCTATGTGTTGGTTGTCTATATCTTGTTCTTGTCTCAATTCAATTATGCTAGGCTAGATCTCTCTTGTGTTTGCTTAGATCTAATGAAACCTAGATGTTGATTATGTGTTGATTACTTGTTTATTCTTGTTCTTGGATGAATGGTTTATATGTTAGGCTTAAGAAAACTGGCAGATCTTCAAATAGTAACATGCTTGAACGTCTTAAGAAACATGAACCGAGGCGTACTAGGTCTTTATTGGTTGTATTTAATGCATGAGCCACTGTTTACAATCCCTATAGTTGTGCTGGGTCATGGTGTAGGAGGAGATAAGAGCTCATAGAGTTGGGGAGTTATGTATGCCACCCCACGAATGGTATTAAGGAATACAATCCGTCATCCATACAAGTATAACAAGTAATTAACGTGTAAAAGATATCTAGGGAGTAGTGAAGTCTAAGTAAACACAATTTCTCCAATTACTGCTCACAACCTTAGTATAATTTATTTTAATTTCATTTTCAGTATTTTATTTTGATTATATCTTAGCTTTGGGTTAGTTGAATAGCAACTAATTCCGCTCACTCCTTCAAAACCCGAGATTTTATTTGCTTTCATAAAAATATAAAAAATACAAAAATAATCATCCCTCACCTTTAGAACTAGTAATTAGGCTTTCTAATCCTAGCGACACTATTCCTAAGCTGAACGATCAATCCCCCGGTACTTGTCACTATACTATACTACAACGATCAGGTACACTGCCTGGTGGGGGTTGTAAGCTTCTCGAGATCCCTCGAGAGGTAAAGCAAGGTGCGATTCCCACGCATCAGTGGCCTTAAACCATTTACTTATGTATGGGTCGACTTTGGATGTTCATTTAATCTCAAACAATTCATTTTATTCTATCGATTTCTCATGGTGGTTTTTGAGTTTCATAATGGATATAAGAATTCTATATAAGAGAACTTCCCAATGGAACTTACACTATTCTGAGTTCAATGGTCCGGATCACAAAACATGTGCAATCCAACTTGAACCTGTAAGTTCAATTATAAATATTTGAGATGGAATAGGTTGAATTGACTATAACTAATATCTATGTTTTATGTCGTTTTTACTGATTTTCCCTGATCTAAAAATGAATTATGAAGCAAATTCATGTATCGGATCTCATAATATGTGTTGTAATGTTGGTTGTGTTGTTTGTAGTTAAATGTGCACCAAACAGAAAACAGTCGCACCTCAGGAAAACGTGATAATTCCCTATTGCATGATCTAGCTGTTTGCTTGCGATAACCACGAAGGTATGAAAAATATTATTATCTCAGAGTGATGGCAATCCCATATTACTTGCTAAATCTGTAGTCTCTCAAGTTTATATTTAATTTAGTTCATTCATTATTCATAAGAAGGCTGCAAGTTTAGCTTAAACCATACGTTAAGTATTTTTTTATAAGATTCTGTTGAAGGTTGGGCTTTATTTTATCAGATGCTACTGATTTCGTTGGTGTTAATTTTGTCTACAGTATGGTTTATAAGTGCACAATGTTTTTTTTTTTTTTTTTTTTTTTTTTTTTTTTTTTTAATTTTGTGGAACAGGAATCGTGTTTCTACTTATAACTTTCCAATATATCTTTTGTTAGAAGGACATGTTATTCAAAACCCTGTAGATATCGATAGTTACATGGTGATGTTATGCCTACAAGAACGGATCTCTAACTCGCAAAGGTACACTTTAAGATCTAATAGAATGTTGTTTGATATATATATGTACAAACTATCACCGTGTAATTTTGGACAGTATGTGATATTTATAGATATACGTGATCGCTGTGCGGATAAGTCTTGGGATGTGTTCAATTAGTCCCTAAAGCAAGCTCAAAGTTGAACGGTATATTTATGTTCTTTTTGCACTTTTCATTCTGAGATTTCATACAGTTGTGCTGCAAATCTTACACTACTATTAACTTTTTTCTTCATATTCTGAGATTTCATCATGTTTATACTTCGCAATATTGTTTTACATGTGTTTCGTCTTATAAACTAACCCCATAGTAGCCCATGTAAGTCGCTCTCTTGGTCCTACTTTGCATCCTGCTAAAGAATACCTACATGTCAATTTATGTAAGAGAAGCTTGATATAAGCTACAACCCTCAAGATTACAACTTTAAAAGTTTTCTTGTGCTCTTTACAAGCACGTAGTTTGTTTGAACTAACTGTTGTTCTTTTTATTACTTTTAGTTGCTTTACAAAGGAAGTTTAATTTACAACGTATTGTATTAAATTGTGGTGATGCTTATCTTTTTGTTTCCTAATAATTTTCTGTTTTTAGCATTGCTTCTTTGTTAACTGTCTATTATAGGATCCAACGAAGAAAGCCAAATCAAAGACTAGACATTGGTTGAACAATAAGGTAATACGGTTATGTGAAAAAAGCTATTCTTAGTCATTAACATTTGTAATCAAAACAGGTACTACGGATAGTTTGCTTGGTAATTGAACTTCATTATTAATGTTTGTACTCGTGGCCCCAATCTTAGCAATTTTGTTTAAGTGTACAAACTGAACCTCAGGAGCCGCGATAAACCGGCCAACAATATTATGTCATGGACATACGATAGTATTCGTAACAATATACATGTTCGCCATAGTATTCCTAACAATATATACACATTGAATTACTATGATTGTGCATGCAATTGCATGATTAGTATCATGTGTGATGTTTTATTGTTATGTATTACATGACTTTTAGCTTTTTTTTATTGGTGAATACTAATCTTTTTTAATAAGCAATGACATGTCCTTGAAGAATAAAATTAATCTTCGTATAAATTTAAAAGTTTTATTTGATAGATATTGATTCACATTTATATATTACGTAATTTAAGCTAATGTGTATTTTTGATTTTTGTTTTTGTATGTGAAGGTGATCTTCGTAGCAATATGGTTGAAGACATGGAATATGACAAGAAATAAGAATTACGTGTTCAAGACTAACTAGAGTAACTTTGTGGATGCTAACAAGGCGTATTTGAAGAATTGAAGGGGGACACAAAGATTCAAGTGTGGTCGTTTCGTATAGATGAGCAGTTGTGTTTCGCTATCGCATGTGTTAAGAGAACTGATGGCGAAGACGATGGGCGGGCAAGCTTATAGAAATCAGTTTAAATTTGCGTTAGTATTTATTCATTATTTATTTTACATGTAAGCTCGCCCGCCCATCGGACGGTCTATGCATAGCAAATGCAACATTCATGTAAATAAGTTTGTAAACACAAAGGTTGTCAACCTTTGTATTTTCTCTCATATTCAATAAACGTATATTTATTTTCGTTCTTAATCCGTTAAATATATAATTTAGTATGTTTATGTATTTATTTTTTGTCAACTTGCTTTTTTCAACGATAATCACAAGTCATGGCCGCCCATCAGGCGGGCTTTGAAGTCTAGTATATATATATATGTATATATATATATATATATATATATATATATATATATATATATATATATATATATATATATATATATATATATATATATATATATATATATATATATATATATATATATATGGGGCCATTCTTGTGAGAACGCGAGAATTGATCCTAGCCATCCATCTAATCCTTCTTTTTTTTAGATTCAATGGCTAAGATCCTTTCAAAATTAACACTAATGAAAGGTATTTTCTAAATATCTTATTGTTACCTACTATAAAAATAAAATAAAAAAACACACGAAACACATAATTGAAGGTGAAAAAAAAAATTCTCTCTCAAAAATAAATATCTTTCCCACAACCATATTATCCGATCTTCCATTATCACCAATCATCACCAAAACCACCGATCTTCCTTCATCACTGATCTTCACCGAACATCACCGTAGTCACCTATCTTATCCGCCGTATCCGTTTAACCGCCGCAATTAGCGATCATCATCGATCTTATCCGTTCAACCGCAGTATGCCACCGCCGTTCAACCGCCAAATGTCATTGTCGTTCAATTAGAGCAATCACAGGAATAGAATGAATATGAATGAAGAAAATGTGAATTTAGATGAAAGTGAAACAGATGAAGCTGAAATCACTGAAGAAGAATCCTTGTTCAAATCAGATTACACAGAGATATCAAGTAACTATCATGTAATTAATTTTATTATTATTTAATTAAATGTGTATTTAGAGTATCTTCGAATGTGAACAATATCAGTAAGCAATAAAGTTTTGATGTTAATAGTGTATTTAATTTTTGTTATATTATCTTCGCATGTGAAGATTATCAGTTAGGAATGAAGTTTAGACATAATTAGCCGATTTAAATTTGCATTAGACTATCTTCACTTGTGAAAAATATCAGTTTTGAGGTTATTAGTGGATTTAAGTTTAGTTATAAAATCTTCGCATGTGAATATTATGAATTAGGAATGAAGTTTTGACATAATTAGCCGATTTAAGTTTGCATTAGATTATCTTCACTTGTGAAAAATATCAGTTTTGAGTAGAGGTGGCAATCACAATCCATTTAAAGAAAAATGGGTTGGTTTGGGTCAAAAATAACAACTTATGGGTTGGATTGGGTTACCCCTTTCACAAAGAAATGGGTCAAATGGGTCAACAATTAGACTTATATGAATCAACAAATGGGTCGAATGGGTCAACAAATGGATCGAATGGGTCACTTAAGGGTCGGATGATAATTCAACCACCACTATGTGTCTTTTTTTTATGTTTTTATAAGTTTTCGTCCTTTTTGATGTTTTCGTCAGATTGTTCACGTTTTCATCCATTTTTTACGTTTTCGTCCATTTTTTCACGCTTTTGTCTGTTTATTTCCACTCTCTACCTTTGTTTATTTTATTTTATTTTATTTTATTTTTTTCGTTTTAGTCACTCTTTTTACGTTTTCGTCAGTTTTTTTACGTTTTCGTCCGATTTTTACGTTTTCGTCAGTTTTTTCACGTTTTCGTCCGTTTTTTTCACGTTTTCGTCCGATTTTTTAGGTTTTCGTCAGTTTTTTCACGTTTTCATCCGTTTTTTTACGTTTTCGTCCGATTTTTTACGTTTTCGTCAGTTTTTTTACGTTTTCGTCAGTTTTTTCACGTTTTCGTCTGATTTTTTACGTTTTCGTCATATTTTTCACGTTTTTGACAGCTTTTTTACGTTTTCATCCGATTTTTTATGTTTTCGTAAGTTTTTTTACTTTTTCGTCCGATTTTTTACGTTTTCGTCAGTCTTTTTACGTTTTCGTCCTATTTTTTACGTTTTCGTCAGTTTTTTCACGTTTTCGTCAGTTTTTCACGTTTTCGTCCAATTTTTTACGTTTTCGTTAGTTTTTTCACACGTTTTCATCAGTTTTTTTATGTTTTCGTCCCTTCTTTTACGTTTTCGTCCGATTTTTTATGTTTTCGTCAGTTTTTTTATGTTTTCGTCAGTTTTTTTTGCGTTTCCGTCTGATTTTTTTTACGTTTTTGTCTGTTTTTTTTACGTTTTCGTCCGATTTTTTACGTTTTCATCGGTTTTTTTAACGTTTTCGTTAATTTTTTTACGTTTTCGTCCGATTTTTTACGTTTTCGTCGATTTTTAAAAATCTGACGAAAACGTAAAACCCTTGACGAAAACATAAAAAATCAGACGAAAATGCTAAAAATTGGACAAAAACGCGAAAAAAACGGGCGAAAACGTAAATAAAGTGACGAAAACGTAGAAAAACAGACGCAAAAGTAAAAAAAATGACGAAAACGTAAAAAAACTGACGAAAACGTAAAATTACGGACGAAAACGTAAAAATCATACGAAAACGTAAAAAACCTGACAAAAACGTAAAAAAAACTGACGAAAACATAAAAAAAAACTGGCGAAAACGTAAAAATTGGAACGAAAACGTCAAAAAAAGACAAAAACGTGAAAAAACTGACGAAAACGTAAAAAAAGTGATGAAAACGTAAAAACAGACGAAAACGTAAAAAAACGGACGAAAACGTGAAAAAACGGATGAAGACGTGAAAAAACTGACGAAAACGTAAAAAATCGGACGAAAACTTAAAAAATCGGACGAAAACGTAAAAAAACTAACGAAAACGTAAAAAATCAGACGAAAACGTAAAAAATCGAACGAAAACATAAAAAAACATACGAAAACGTGAAAAAACTGACGAAAACGTGAAAAAACTGATGAAAACATAAAAAAAGTGACGAAAACGTAAAAACAGACGAAAACGTAAAAAAACGGACGAAAACGTGAAAAAACGGACGAAAAAGTGAAAAAACTGACAAAAACGTAAAAAATCAGACGAAAATGTAAAAAATCAGACGAAAACGTAAAAAAACTGACAAAAACGTAAAAAATCAGACGAAAACGTAAAAAATCGGACGAAAACGTAAAAAAACTAACGAAAACGTAAACTAAAACTGATGAAAACGTAAAAACAGACGAAAATGTAAAAAAACAGACGAGAACGTGAAAAAACTGACGAAAACGTAAAAAAACTGACGAAAACATAAAAATACGGACGAAAACGTAAAAAAACAGACGAAAACGTAAAAAAACGGACGAAACGAAAAAAAAATTGACGAAAATGTAAAAAATCGGACAAAAACATAGAAAGACGGACGAAAACGTAAAAAAATGTCGAAAACGTAAAAAAATAACGAAAACGTAAAAAACATACTAAAACGTAAAAAAACGGACAAAACATACTATAGTAGTATAGTAGCATGATTACAGTGGAAATGTAACGAGTCGACCCGATCCAATCCGGCCTAACCCGTTTGACCCATGATCCATTCAACCCATTCTTAAAGCATGACCCATTTGACCCATGACCCATTTGACCCATAACCCATTTGACCCATGACCCAAACCGACCCAACCCAACCCATTTGCCACCTCTAGTTTTGAGGTTATTAGTGGATTTAAGTTTAGTTATAAAATCTTCGCATGTGAAGATTATGAATTAGGAATGATGTTTTGACATAATTAGCCGATTTAAGTTTGCATTAGATTATCTTCACTTGTGAAAAATATCAGTTTTGAGGTTATAAATGGATTTAAGTTTAGTTATAAAATCTTCGCATGTGAAGATTATGAATTAGGAATGATGTTTTGACATAATTAGCCGATTTAAGTTTGCATTAGATTATCTTCACTTGTGAAAAATATCAGTTTTGAGGTTATAAATGGATTTAAGTTTAGTTATAAAATCTTCGCATGTGAAGATTATGAATTAGGAATGATGTTTTGACATAATTAGCCGATTTAAGTTTGCATTAGATAATCTTCACCTGTGAAAAGTATCAGTACGTAATGTATTTTGAGGTTATAACTTATAAGTGGATATAAGTTTAGTTATAGAATGTTCGCATTTGAAGATTAACAGTTAGGAATGAAGTTTTGACATAATTTTCCGATTTAAGAATGCATTAGATTATCTTCGGGTGTGAAAAATATAAGTAAGTAACGGAGTTTTGAGGTTATACGTGGATATAAGTTTAGTATTCAGTTTGGTGACTTGTGATATTTTTTATGATTGTGTATAAAGTTTAACATTTTATCTAATAGCCTTGGATGGTTTCTGTTTGACTGTGTTTAAACCTCACTTAATGCATCAACTGACCCAAAACTAGGTTCCAGGGGGCTCTGCACACTCACCAATCATAGGCTGAAAGCTATATACTGATTGTTAAAATAGTACTTGATATTTGGTGAATTTGGTTGTAACGGAATATGAGTTTGGTTAGATCAAACCAGTTAATGTAAGGGTCAGATGCTATAAAGCCAATAAGTGTAGGCTAATGTTAGTTATCGGTTTCAGTGGGTGCAATCTTGGTGGTTGATACTTTTAGCATGACCATTCTTTGATCTCATTATATACATCACACCTATGAGCCTGTTGTTCAAGTTCAAGGTAGGTTCCATGTACTGGCTGCAGTATAATTAATGTTCCGTTTCATCTCTTATCACAAACTTAATTTGAATATCAGCCTGTCACTTGATTAGATATGTTTCAAGTTAGTGTTAAGGGTGGTAAGATCTGAAGTAATTTGAACTGTATGGAGAGTAGGGTCTAGCTTAATCCAGTAAGGTTGATAAATGTTCAATCGAACAGACGAAACCACTCTTTCTGGCCTCATATGACATAACTGCACCTCCATACATTGTTTTCAGAATCCCTCATATAATATATATTTTGTTTAAAAGTTAATTTTATTCGTTATAGCAACTATGTCGTTGACTGTGAGTATTGGGGAGAAGCTCCTAACTGAATCCTCAACCAAAACTTGACTAAAAAGGTTGTCGCCGTCAAAATTGTGCATGCTCACATCACCCGTTCCCTAGCATATGTTGCATAATCTGTGATTAACGACTTATGCTTTTCTACTATCACTCACCCAAAAACACATTTTAAGCGATGTGGTGAGTGTTCATCAGATATCACTTCACTACTATTGATGCGGTCATAGATTAAGATGGCTTAACAAATATCGAGTATCTAGAGCCATTTACATTTTATTTCAGTTGATATAAGATATCTTACATATGAACACTTGAGTACCAAGAGCGGACACACAACTATTGCAGTACATACAAACCAACAAAAAGCAACCTTATGAGCAGTTGAGCACCAATAGCACAGTACACACACATATTGCAGCACACATATAGCAAATAGCTTTAGACTTCACATGCTTATGTTAGGACATGAAGTACGGTTTATATGCTATAGTTCTCATGTCTCAACTATGTGAAGACGTGGTGCACATACATGACCATTTCATTGAACTTGACTAATTAAAGATGAAAAAATGAACGGGTCAGGCGGGTTGGATAATGGATCAAAACTGGTGTGAGCCGATTTCTTGTAAAACTCAGGTTAGGCCCATATCTTAACTTGTTTTCTAAATAGCCGATGCATTAAATATGGTTAAAAAATATTTTACAACAATAAGCCAACTTTTAATTAAAATATTATTGATGCTTGTATTTTGCTTATTTCTAGAGCTTATTTATGCCTGTATTTTGTTTTGTAGGTCTTAATTAAATTAGGTTATAGTATGTCTTTAAGATTCTTAAACTAGATTGGTCTATATCAGCTTAAAATTTCAAAACAGTTAGGTATAAGGAGTGTTTAGTTTAAGTGCATTTATAGAATTCAAATTTGATTTTCTATCACTATTAAGGTTTATATTGTGTTATGTTATGTATTGATGATGTTTGAGATGCGTTTGTTGAGTTCATATTGTGAACCGGTGATTATATGAAATTTTAGTTTATTTGGTTAGTTGTTTATTTGTTGCTATATTAGTATTGGTTATATTTTAGATGCTTCTATTAGGTTACACGTTTATATTGTGATTGTATTATGTATTGATGATATAATATTATAATAGATACTGCTATTAGTTTACACAATGCGTAGGCTTATATAGTAATTTTGGTATACGTCTGGTGAATTTGAAGTTCCGTTTAGTGATTAGGTTTCCTAGAGTATGAATATCCTGCTATGTGTATTTGATGTATTGTTTCTGATTGAACGTGATTCAAGATGTGTGATGTAACTGATGTTGTGATTACTTCTGTTATACTTTGAGATTTGGATCTGAAATCAGAATGAAGCATGTGGAATTATATGCTGGCTTTTAAAAGTAAAGTTATTTACATGTGTTCCCTGCAGCAGTTAATTATGTATCAAAACATGTTAATTTTATCTTCTTTTGAGTCGTGAGCACCTGTAGCTTGTACGACAAGTTAATCTACTTTTGGAGTTTTGTTTATCGTATTTAGTAACTACTGTTTGTCGTATAATAGCTGGAAAATATTTGTACCACTGGAGCTCATATGGCCGATAAGTTTCAGAATTTGTGGTTACTGGTGTGTGTTTTGGTGATCGGCGCCAAGTTTTTAAACCAGACATTGTAACTGGTTTAAAAAGCTTCCTTGATGCTCTGATCTCGGTGTCGTAGACACCCTGCAACTATTTGATTAACCACTTGTCAACCGCTGCTTCAGATGCAGAATTATCTGTTATAACACAACTATTATTGCAAAATGCGACAGTTTTTAGTTATTTCGAAGCTTCTGAGTTTGTTAGAAATAGGCTGCAAAGTGCAAACAGTGTGGCTTTTAGGTTAGTTAAATAGCTTAACCATGCTTGAGCATGCATTACACGTTTGTTCTTGTGATATATTATTCATGTTTCTTGTTTACTGCCAAATTTGTCGAATTGTCCTCTCTGCTATTTCTCTTACACAAACACTATCCCTTGTTTGTCTGCATTAAGTTGTATATTGAAATTGAGACATGCTACTTGAATTTTCAATCACATGTTAACTAACATTATCTTCTCAATTTATGTAGCATACTGTGTGGTCGCGGTTGAATCCATTGGCAAACAGGTCCAATGGCTTTTCTTAAGCGCATCAAGGAGGACTTTACCAAGAAATACAGTGGTGGGAAAGCTGCAACAGCTACTGCCAATAGTCTGAACAAAGAATTTGGGTATATTCTCAGTCTCCATTTATTATTATTATTTTTTATTTTTTAAATTTTTTTCACACCAGTAAAACTTTTAGCTCTTTAAATGATGTGCAATCACACATACCTTTTATTATCAGCTCGAAGCTTAAGGAACAAATGCAGTATTGTGCGGACGACCCAGAAGAGATAAGTAAGCTTGCAAAGGTGAAGGCTCAGGTTTCAGAAGTCGAAGGGGTGATGGAGCAAAACATAAATAATGTAAGGCCTTACAAGTGCTTCAATGAATTTGTGTAATTGCATATCCTATGTAAAACACATGGCGTACATATTAAAGTACATGAAGTTATCGTGCTATTGTGTAATTTTCTATTTGAATGCACTGTAGGTTCTTGACCGTGGAGTGCACATTGAGGTTCTGGTAGGTAAAACAGAGAACCTTCGCAATCAGGTCAGTGGATACAAATGTTAATCTCTTAAAACTCTGAGCTTGAAATGGAGTGATTTTACTTCTTCCATCAGCCAAGCCATGAATACTCATAAACTAACTATTTAAAACCACTATTCTAATCATTGTGTAGTGATAGAAATTGGTGTCACTATTTCGTATAATGAAATAGTTTAATTTTGATCCCAGTAGTAGTTTATAGATTAATTTTAGTTGTTTTAGTTAGATTTACAAGTTTTGATTCAAGTTTTGGAATTTCATATTTTCAAACTATGTTAAACAGCCTATATGGATTAAATTGATAAAAGGTCTTTTTAATCGTTCAAGTTGAGTCAAATTAATCAAAGATAGTTTGCTTTAAAATGTTGAGTCTGTGTTTTCAAGGTATTATGTAATTTGGTCTCATTTACTTTTCTGTGTCAAAAACCACAAAAACCAAAAACAGCCTAGAACAACCTTTTCAGTCTAATTTTTAGGTTAGTTAGAGTCAAGCTTATGGTTTGATTCTTGTTTTGCAATTAGTTTATAGGTCATAGTCCATCTGTTTCAGCTTATTTCAAACTTTCAAGCTTATTTACTTACTTTTCTATAGGGCTGCTAGTACTAGGTCTGTTTGTTTTTCATGTTTGCATAATAAACACTGTTCTAAGTTTTTACTCGACAAAGGTATAGGTGAATGACTTCAATAAGCACATTTACACCTACAAGTATTCTAAGATGTGTGAAGAACCTAGTCACATGTGAAAATATACATCTTGTAGCTTTTTAAGAACTTCTTCACATGTGAATATATGTCTCGTAGCTTTTTTAGAACTTCTTCACATGTGAAAATATACGTCTCGTAGCTTTTTTAGAACTTCTTCACATGTGAAAATATACATCTCGTAGGCCTTTTAGGAACTTCTTCACATGTGAAAATATACGTCTCGTCGCTTTTTAAGAACTTCTTCACATGTGAAAATATACGTCTCATAGCTTTTTAAGAACTTCGTCACATGTGAAAGTATACATCTCGTCGCTTTTTAGGAACTTCTTCACATGTGAAAATATACGTCTCGCGCTTTTTAGGAACTTCTTCACATGTGAAAATATACGTCTCGTCGCTTTTTAAGAACTTCTTCACATGTGAAAATATACATCTCGTCCCTTTTTAGGAACTTCTTCACATGTGAAAATATACGTCTCGTTGCTTTTTAGGAACTTCTTCACATGTGAAAAAATACGTCTCGTCGCTTTTTAAGAACTTCTTCACATGTGAAAATATAAGTCTCATAGCTTTTTAACAATTTCGTCACATGTGAAAATATATATCTCGTAGCTTTTTAGGAACTTTTTCACATGTGAAAATATACATCTCGTCACTTTTCGAGAACTTCTTCACATGTGAAAATACACGTCTCTGGTTTTGTAATCTGATTTGAGTAAGTGAATAATAAATACTCTGTAGAAATAGCTGGTACCATTTGTTGGAACAGTCCGTAGGTATAAAAAACATAACTTTTATGTTTTACGATTTTATAGGCTTTGAGGGGTCATCAGGCAATGATGAGAGATCAGAGAGAAGAGAAAGATCAAACTCAGAGGACGAAAGGAGGACAAGAATTGGCTCACTGAAAAAGAATGTACTAAATGCATCAACCAAGTTTAAACATTCGCTTAAGAAAAAGAGCAGTAGAAGAAAGAGCGATGGACGAGTCAGCTCTGTCTTGATTGAGGATATTCGAGATGTTGAGGAGCTACGAGCTGTTGATGCATTCAGACAAGCACTCGTATTGGAAGAATTGCTTCCAGAAAAACTTGATGATTATCATATGATGTTGAGGTAATGTTATTATATTGTGGTTTTGATCTCATAAATCAACACGGCTTGTTACTGGAAACAATTATTATACGACGGGGATTATATGCTTAAGTTGCATGTTCTTGTCTGACATCATGGTCCTACATCTGTATATACGTGTTCCCACCTTCTCATTGCGGCTTTAGTTAAGCTTGGGTGCATGGGTTGATATTGTTTTTTCAAAGGATCTCTCTCATTTTCATTGCTGCAAGTCTGCAAGTTCTGGTTTTCTAGACTTACATATATAGTAGTTTATGAATAGATAAAATATTCATGCTCTGGCCATCAAATACTAGGTCTTTGACGTCTTGTTTTCTAGTTCTATCATTATGTTTCTAGCTCATTGCTTAGCTATGCTGCTTGTTGCTTCTAGTCTATATCTGTTGTCCTTATTTTCTTGGTTCTCTTTTGGTTATGCTCTATACGCAAAGCTTCTCTATAAAATTTTGTATTCGAAAACACATATGGAGGCCTGAACTGAAGATCCTGGATGAATTGTATACCTGTCTGACTAGTAATGGTCCAAGTTGTGTTTTCTTGTTGGGATATATATGCTTCTAAACAGAATACCTTGCAATTCCAGTTTTGTGTTTTCTTGGGTTTTAAAGGCTAAAGTTATTATTTTATACAATTAATTTCCTTCTTTTTCCATAGAACTTGGTGTGTAGTAACTTATGCCTGCAGTATCTATGATTTATGCCATGACTGTTAATATAGCTATTCCGTTCAAAGATAAAGACAGTTTTGTTGTTTCTTGTTCATTGCAAATGAGCTTCGCAGTTTAGTCAGGTGCATCGAACAAAAGGTTTTTGTGAGTTCTAAAAGCAAAGTTGATAGCCATATGCGCTGAAACAGTTTTAGATTTACTTGCCACGCATTATTATTTTCCACCGACAAAACTGCGTTAGTACATACATAAAAACATACTATTCTGCTCATCTATTATTGTTTGTGCTGATATTTTATTTGCTTTAGGTTTCTGAAAGCAAGGAAGTTTGATATTGAAAAGGCAAAGCAAATGCGGGCTGATATGATTCACTGGAGAAAGGAATTTGGCGCTGATACTATTATCGAGGTTAATAGTTTCCTGGATATCAAAATTTTCTAGTTTGCCCTACAACAACAACAACAACAACACTGGAGAAATTTGGCACCGGCCACCGGCCACGGGCACGGGCACGGGCACGGGCACGGGCACGGGCACGGGCACGGGCACGGGCACGGGCAGGGGCACGGGCACCGGCACGGGCACGGGCACCGGCACCGGCACCGGCACCGGCAACGGCAACGGCAACGACAACGACCAACCACAACGACAACCAACAACAACAACAACAACAACAACAACAACAAACAATATGGTCTTGTTATATTTGTCTATCATTAAGTTACTTAACTGATTTTCTTTGCTCAATCTTATCAGGATTTTGATTTTCAAGAGTTGACTGAAGTTCTGAAGTATTTTATCCCCATGGTAATCATGGTGTGGATAAAGAGGGAAGACCTGTCTACATCGAAAGACTAGGGAGAGTTGATCCTAACAAAGTTATGCAAGTAACAACCATGGACAGATACATAAAATACCATGTGCGGGAGTTTGAAAAAAGCTTTGCTTTTAAGTTCCCCGCCTGTTCAATTGCTGCAAAAAGGCATATAGACTCTAGCACAACCATTTTGGATGTTCAGGGCGTGGTATGTTCTCCTTTGTGCTGTATTGTGACACACACTGGTGGTATCTTTATGTAATCATCATTATTAAATATATTATTTTCATTCTGAATATTATAGGGACTGAAGAACTTCAGCAAGAGTGCTCGTGAACTCGTTACACGGCTACAGAAAATTGATGGTGACAATTATCCTGAAGTAAGATCAGTCGCTATATGAATGAACTTTATCATGCTTTGTTTACCCTTTCCATATATAATGAAATACTTTTTTGTTCAGACACTCCACTCAAATGTATATAATCAATGTCGGTGCTGGTTTTAGACTACTCTAGAGTACTGTTAAGTCATTTCTAGATCCCAAAACGGTTGCCAAGATTCATGTAAGCTTGATGTTTTTGGTGTTGGTGTGTATAAAAATCAAAGCTTTACTATATAAGCTTGTTGAATGATATGATTTTTTGTTTGATCTCTCAGGTGTTGGGTAACAAGTACCAGAATAAATTGCTTGAGCTGATCGATGCCAGGTAATTTCACTAAATATTATTATAAACCCTCCTTTAAGGCGTGTATGCCTGTATGGTATGTTTGAAATATTTTCTATATAAATACTTGAAAAAAATGTCATGTGTTTTTTTCAGCGAATTGCCGGAACACCAACGTTAGTATCCTTGGTCTGTTAGTATCCTTCCTGACTGCAAGAACACCGTTTTTAATACTGCAAGGGTGAGAAAAAAGATTATAAATTTTCGTTATATTTGTCGCATGTTAATGTCCAATGTTTATATAAATTTTGGGACAGATGGAATATGTAAGTGGTGACGGTGTGTAACCATGAATGTGTTTTATAGGTAGGTGCACAAACGGCATTGATGCAAATGACTTCAGCTGGGGGAGGATTTGCTTGGCAATCATACAATGACCAAACATAATCATATGATGACAATTCATATACAACAGTCGGGTTATTGGAACAACTTAATGTCACTAGAGATTCTTCGGATTATCTGTGGTACATGACAGAGTAAGTGTAACATATTTTGCTCTTCTTATATAGTACCATTTAATAGATTAGTCCCGAAGAAAAAGTTGTGTTTTACCCATTTTTCTTTAAAAAGGGTCGATGCGATCATGTTTTATCTTGGGTAGGTCAAATGAGTAAAAAGAAAATATAGCTTCAGCGGAACGGGTCAAATAGGTTAAACTTGCCAAAACCTCAAAAAGTATAGTTTTAATGCACAAAACATTTTACATTACCATTTTGACTCACTAAACAAAATTCTCATTTTTGTACACAAGTCTTCCAGGCTGACACGCAACAAAAGTTACCCGTTTTGACCCATTATTGAACATGTCTATTTTGTCATGGGCTAATTGTTTCTTTTCCTCACTCACAGTGTCAGGGTTGGCTCCAACGAGGGATTCTTGAAAAGTGGGAAATGGCCCACACTTCTAGTCCAATCAGCTGGTCATGCTTTGCATGTTTTCATCAACGGCCAACTCTCAGGTAAGAAGTTTAAACTTGACTCCTCTTGTATGTTGTCTTTAGTCTTTACTAATAACGACGTAGGTAAATTGTTGAACCATCAAACATGTGTAATTCATCTCAGTGACACTTTTCTGATTTTATAGGAACCGTCTATGGAAGTCAGGAATATCCAACATTAAGTTTCAATAAATTGGTAAATCTAAGAGCTGGTTTGAACAAGATTTCTTTACTAAGCATTGTTGTTGGTCTCCAGGTATGCTCTCAGTCAATCAACACATACACACTGTCACACACAGCAACATAATAATGCATGTGAAGCTTATGCTTTTCTTATTTGATTTGGTAGAATATTGGACCCCATTTTGAGACATGGAACACCGGTGTTCTTGGTCTAGTGGTACTCTATGACCTACCAAAAATGGGCTTATAAGGTTTGTCGTCTTACAAAGTTTTCCTACTGTCAGCCCCATATCAATTTTCTTAATTGAACATGTTTGACCAGTTTGGACTTAAAGGCGAAATGTTAAGTCTTCATTCACTCATGGGTAGTTCATCAGTTGAGTGGATTCAAGGCACGTTTGTGACTCAAAGATAGCCATTAACATGTTACAAGGTAGTTATTCATTCCATATTCTACGTTTTATTGAAATAATGAAATCATTATAGTAATTGTTTTTCACATGAATACAAAAATTTCTAAGTGTGACTGTTAATGTATTTTTTTTCTAGACCATTTTCAATGCTCCATCTGGAAAATGAACCTTTGGCTTTAGACATGAGTAGTATAGGCAAAGGTCAAGTCTGGATAAACGGTCAAAGCATTGGACGTTATTGGCCTGCATATAAGGCGAGGGGTTCTTGTAGTACATGCAGTTATGCCAGTTATTTTAGTGAGAAGAAATGCTTAAGTAAATGTGGTGAAGCTTCACAATAATGGTAAGAAAGCTTCTAATCTTTTACCATCTTTAAGCTTCTTTAAACTATTACAATCTTCAAGGGGTGTTTGGATGTGTATGTTGGGACTTACTATCTGATTATTACTACTTGAGGTCGCATTAATGAGTTTTTACTATTTGGATAAACAAATTCTACTTCTGATTATTCACGGGTCAAATTTGGATAATCAGTTTAACCTTTGTAATAACTTTTTTAGTAGCATTTCACAAAAAGGGTTCTTTTTCCTTTTTGCACACGTCCTTTTTGGTCATTCTATCTGATTATGAAGTTTATTTCATAACACATCCAAACGCAGCTTTCAACGGCTCGTTATATACTTATATCACTCCTATTTGTCTGATAGTTTCTGTATAAATACCGCATAATCACTCTATAAAACACACCTTATTTTATCTCAGGTACCACGTACCTCGTTCTTGGCTAAAACCAAGAGGAAACTTGATGGTTGTTTTTGAAGAATTGGGTGGAATCCCATATGGAATTTCACTAGTAGAAAGATCAGTTTATAGTGTATGTGCCAATATATACAAATGGCAGCCTTCTGTTAGGAATACAAATATTCCTGTAAAAGTCTCAGTCACCTAATTATTGTAATAGCATTAAGTTAGCTCGTAGATAGTTTATGTATTAGTTAGTTAGAATTAGTTTAAGTAACATCGTGGAAGAAGGACGGGTCTTTACCCACTGTATGCCTGATCCACAGTCCGGGTGTGGGCGTTTGTAGTTTAGTATAAATACCCCTCTCCACATGTGGAGAGGGTTGGACCTTCATTTTCATTCTAATCTAATACTTCTCCTTTTCTCTCAAGGTTCCACTCTTTCTTTCTTACTCTCAATTCCAACGCCACACATAACCACAAGGATATTATGTTTCCAACATGATTAGTATTCTACAATTGGTATCAAGAGCCAAGGTTTTATCTTAGGGCCTTGTAGAATCGGATTTGATGTGGTTTTGTGTAGTTTTTGTGAGTTTGAAGTCACTGTCTTGAAAAACATCTTGGTTTGATCTTTCTAGTATTATTAGACATGTTAGACATGTACTTTTATGATCCTTGGTGTTAGTATGACCTTGTGTTTCAGTTGGTTGTACCATATTTTTAATCTATTTGAAGTTTGGATTAGGTTTAGGTCATATTTCATAGTTGCGGTTAGTTCTACTGTTGCATTGCTTATCTGCGTTTAGTTCCTGATCTCTGTGGTTAGTTTGTCTGCGATTACTATTTTGGGAATACAAACAAATCGCAAGGAAAGTGACAGCTTTGGATTTTTGTCAACTGCGATTAGCTCCTGCGGTTAAGTGGTCTGCGGTTAGTTCATTGTGATTTGTTTCTACGGTTAAGTGGTTTGTGGTTAGCCTCTCTTGCGGTTTGATTACTCTGCGGTTTGATTATTCTGCGGTTTGCTACGTTCTGCGGTTAGTGACTTGCGATCAACTTTCATTGTGGTTAACTATCTTGCGGTTTGATATTCCTGCGGTTTGGTCAACTTGCGGTTAACTCTCCCCTGCGACTCGTGCACTTTATTGCGAGTATCACCTACTCTGCGGTTTGGTAGTTTCAGTTGCGACTTTCTCTTATTGTTTAGCAATTTACTAAGTGATGAGATTCATGTGATAGGACAATCATTTTGCAATTCGTGAATTGTTGTAACTTTAGTCGTTTCAATTAGTCTAATTGTGATCTGACGTTGTGAGTTAATCCTTACGACTTGACTAATCTCAATTGGATAGATTGCAACTTGACTTGTCACAACTCAACACTTGATGCAAACTGTCATTCATCTGGTATCTCTCTCTTAGCTTAATCTGCTGAAAATATCATCCGGTTTCTTTTGTCCGTTTGAAGATTTTGTGATGTCGACATCCTCAGATGACATTCAAGCTGCTGGGTTCGACACCCGACCTCCAATGTTGGACAAAACTGACTATGAATCATGGGCACAAAGGATTCGTCTCTATTGTTTGGGTAAGGAGGAGTGAACATTTTGAAATCCATCGATGAGGGACCCTTTCAAATGGGTACTACTAGAGACACGGTCGCAGTGACTGATCAACAACCGGCTGTAGTTGGTCCAGATAGACCTCGCACTTACAATGAGCTGTCGGATGAAGAAAAGAAACGCTATGATGCCGACATCAGAGCATCGAATATTTTCATTCAAGGGCTTCCTAAAGATGTCTACAAACTTATCAACTACAACACTGAAGCCAAGGCTGTCTGGGATAACGTGAAAATGCTTCTTGCGGGGTCTGAGTTAACCAAAGAAGATCGGGAGTCTTAGCTGTACGATGAATTTGAGCATTTCAAAATGAACCCAGGTGAAAGCATCACTGATTATTACGTCAGATTTCACAAGCTGGTCAATGATATGAGAGCCATCAAGATGACAATGCCCAATAATCAGCTTAATTCTAAATTCGTGAATAACATGGCACCATAATGGGATAGGTTTGTTACAGCTGTTAAACTCAACAAAGGTCTCAGGCATACTAATCATGAACAACTCTATGCATATCTCCAACAACATGAGAAACATGCTGCTTATGATCGGTTAATGCGAGAAAAGCTCAATCCCTCAACAACAAATGAATCTCTTGCCTTTGTTTCTAATGTTCAACAACTTACCCAAACTTCAAATGATCAATCTCAACCATTACAACCGTCTTCCAGGTCTACGCCAACAAATGGTCAATCATCAACTCCCTCACCATCTGCTTTGAACACACAACTGGACTCTGGGTATTCTCACACTGACATGATGATTGATAATCTCTCCAACCAAGTTTCCTTACTAGTCCAATAGTTCAGGGCTGTACTTCCATCAACCAATAACCAACTTAGGACTTCGTCTAACCCACGTAATCAGGCAGTCATAGAAGATGTTAGGGTGGTGGTGCAGAATGTGCAGGGAAGACAAAACCTCAATCAAAGAAATGCTGGTAGAGAAAATGGGCAGTACAGAGTTGGGAATGCTCTTCAAGTACAAGCTAAGCAACCTAAGTGCTATAACTGTGGAGGGTTGGGTCATATAGCTAGGAATTGCACTCTCCCAAAGCATCCTCAAAACTCTGAGTACTTCAAGGACAAGATGTTGCTAATGCAGGCGCAAGAGAATGGGGCTGCATTGGATGAAGAAGCTCTGCTCTTTCTGGCTGGTAATGACGGGAACACGTTTGATGCTGATGTGGATGATCAGCCTGTTCAGGACATGACTCTAAATGATCCGAATATCTTTCAAGTTGAAGAATGTGATGCATTTGACTCAGACGTAGATGACAAACCTACAGCTCAAATCATCTTCATAACTAATCTGTCTGCAGCTGCATCCTCTCCACAGCATTCTGACTCCTCCATCACATCTGCTATTTCTGAGGTACCAACGTCACTTAATCCTGATCTGAATACTCCTACAAATTCGCAGGGGGTGTGTGACTCTGTACAACTCAAGAATATTGTCAACACAGACACCACTGATATGGGAAATACCAATAATATCCCATATGAAATGTATGTGAATGACAATAGACTGCCAGTTGTACCAAGTGACATGCCATCTGTTGATTCTTGTGAACATGAGTTACATGAGCACACGATATACAACCCTGATGATTCCTTGATTACTAGAGTTAACATCCTTAAGGATCAAGTGAATATATATGAACAGCGTGCTAAATTTGAGATTAATGAACGTGAGCAGAAAATAGAATGGCAAATGCGTACTTACGTATCTGAAAACAATTCCAAACAAGAAACATTGAAAAGGGAGTTAGTTTCTTTAAAAATACAAGTGGATCAAACTGTTAAACAAAAACAAGAATTTCAAAAAGGTTTGACATCAATCAAACTCGAATACAAAGATAAAGAGACTAAACTTCTAAATGATTTCTCAAAACTCAAAGTGTTGAAAAATAAATTGGAAGATAAGTTGTACACACAAGGCCAAACCATTCAATCTGCTCAAATGATGCAAAACCATAAGAAACTATGTGATGAATTTAGTGAACAGGATGCTTCTAAGCCTAAAGCAAAATTCCTTAGAAATGGTATAGGTGCTCAACCAGCATTATATGATGCAAACACTATGCTTGAACCTAACCATGCCCCTCCTGATGTGAGATCCTATGACGAGATTGATGAGGCGGAGGATAGAACTAGGATAAAACTTGCTGAACGATTAAAGGATCCTAAGTGCATATCTAATAATATTGTGTTTCACTATGATTATGCGAATGATAATCATTCAGCCATTTTTGTTCCTCAGAAGAGAATCCTTCCTGACAAAGTTTTTTGGAATATAGACATTGAGAAAATGAAAGCTGAAAGAATTGTGGGTAACACATGCACTATCTTTAGAATTGCTGACCCAACTATTTATCCCCTGAGTACACCCAGGCACCTCGTACCATTTACTCTTCCCACACAGTGTAATACTCTAATTAGGGTGTATGTTCTAGGTCAATTGTTTAATGACTTTGAGAAAACATGTAAAATGAGAATTACACCAACAGGGATTACAGAAGGGGAAAGGGGTTTTGAGCAAACAAAACAGTGTTACCTAACTGAAGTTATGCCATTTTTCAAACTTCTCAAAGAACATTTTGAGGGCCTTAAAAATACCATTAATGATGATGTGACTCAAATGAAAAAGGTTTTTAATGAAGTGGAAAGTGATGGTAACCAATTAGCTATTGATCTCAAATACAGTGAAATTGATAGAAAAAACATTCTCATTATGAATGAAAACTTGATTGCTAATTGCATTGCAAAATATGTGTTTTACACTGTAACCGACTCAACATTATCTGCTCGACAATTTCATGAAATGTCGGTTACTTTAAATGTCTTCCAGAATCGTGTAATTGAGCTTGATGGGGAGAATTACAAACTTAATGAAAAAATTCAAAACGACGACCATGATAACATAGTCAGGAATTTCTCAAAACTAGAAGTTGATAATCTTAACTTACAACTAAAATATCAACATCTAGAAGAAAGCATAAAAATATCAAATGCCAAGACATCTTCGGATGTTCCTGAGTTTGACACATGTTTTGAATTAGCCAAAAAGGATGAAGTAATTCAAGCTCACTCAAACACGATTCGGAAATTGAAGGTCCAAATTGCACAATTAAAGTCTAACATGGGCAATGTAACCAATACCAGTCACCAAATGTCACCAGATTCTCAAAATATTCAGAAACCAGACATCATAAATGTATTGCAACATGAGAATGAATGGCTTCATGCTGAATTGTCAAATGCTAAACAACGTTACAAAGAGTTATTTGAGTCCATTAAAATAACATGTGACCAAAACAATGATAGAGTCGCTTCTTTGTTAAACGAGAATGAGAATCTAAGGACTATGGTGAAAGGTAAAATGCCTGTTGTGTCATGTGATCATGCAATTCCCAATGCTCATGTTTGTAAGAAATATGCGTTTGATGCCTTGAACATCTCTCTTCCCCTTAGGAACAATAAGTTAGTTCATAGAAACTATCTTAGACATCTTAAGGATTGCCTCGCCATACTTAGTGAAACCATTGAAGAAGAGAGGTTGTCTAAACCACTGGATGATGTTGTTGGTGCATGCTTCCTCACTAATAGAGCCCATGAATTATTAGAATATTCTATAGGAACATGCCCCAAGAATGATGCCATATTGGACAGGTCGCTTGCGTCACACTCTAAAGTTGGCAACAAACATGTCATAGTTAATCATCCCCAAACCATGCCACAATCCACCACCATGATTACCGGTAAACAAGTAGCAATTAAGCATACTAATGTTCCCATCATTACTTCTACAGGAGTAACCGGTGTATCTAAAGCTAGCAAGTCACAGCCTAGGTGCAATACAAAGAATGATAGGACTTTGCCGGCTAAGAGTGCACTTATGAAGGAAGTAGAAGAATCCTCTAGGAACAATAAAGTTATGTCTAATGAAAGGAATCGAGTTGATTCAAACATTTGTGTTAACAATGATGTAATTAATTCGAATTCTGGGGCTATTTGTAAAACTTGTAACGAATGTTTATTTTTTGGTAATCATGATGCTTGTGTTGTGTCCTTCTTATGAAATCTCCGGTCATGAATGTTTCAAGTGTTAAAAGGGTAAAAAAAGTATGGAATAAAACAGGAAAAGTGTACACTAATATTGGTTATCAATGGAGACCTACTGGAAGGAAATTCACCCTAGGAGAAAAGTGCCCATTGACGAGGATCACTAACTCCAAAGTTGTGCCAATTAAGAAGTTGAGACCTACTGGTAGAATGTTCCCAATAGAAGCACTTAGTACCACTCCTAGTTCTAGTGCATCAAAATGTGAAAAATCCAGTGATATATCTGTAACATATGATAATCCAATATTTGTGTGTGCTAACCAAACGGACCCCAACTGTTTGTGGAGCTCCAGCTTTTTCAGTTATCCACCATTGTCTGGTTTCAAATGCAGGTCGTACAAATCATCCTTTGGTATTTGGACTCAGGCTGCTCAAAACATATGACTGGGGATCGCTCGCGGCTCAAGAATTTCATGGAAAAGTTCATTGGTACGGTCAGATTTGGGAACGACCATTTTGGATCTGTAATGGGTTATGGTGATTACGTCTTTGGAGACAGTGTAATATCCAGAGTATACTACGTGGAAGGACTTGGGCACAATCTATTTTCTGTTGGTCAATTCTGTGACTCTGATCTTGAAGTTGCCTTCAGAAAGCACACCTGTTTTGTTAGAGAATTAGATGGTGTTGATCTCCTCAAGGGGAGTCGGGGCACTAATCTTTATACCATCTCTATCGAAGACATGCTGCGGTCCTCTCCAATTTGCTTGCTTTCAAAAGCCTCTAAGAACAAATCATGGTTGTCGCATCGTCGTTTAAACCATTTGAACTTCGGTACCATCAATGAAATCACACGTAAGGATCTTTTTCGAGGCTTGCCCAGACTTAAGTATGAAAAAGATCATTTATGTTCCGCATGTCAAATGGGCAAGAGCAAAAAGCACATCCATAAACCCAAAACTGTCAATTCCATCATGGAAGTTCTACATACTCTTCACATGGATCTCTGTGAACCAATGAGGATTCAAAGTATCAATGGAAAGAAATATGTGTTTGTTATCGTTGATGATCATTCTCGATTCACGTGAGTAAAGTTTCTACGATCAAAAGACGAAACTCCGGAAACCATCATCAAACTCATCAAGCAATTGCAAGTTCGCCTCAACAAAACAGTTAGATTCATTCGTAATGATAATGGAACAGAGTTTGTAAACAAACAATTTACTCAATTTTATGAAGGTGTCAGCATTAGTCATCAAAAGAGCATTCCACGTACTCCTCAACAAAATGGAGTTGTTAAAAGACGCAATCGCACCTTAGTTGAAGCCGCAAGGACTATGCTCATCTTCTCCAAAGCTCCTATGCTTCTTTGGGCTAAGGCAATTGCAATTGCATGTTACACACAGAACCGATCCTTGATACATCATCTCCACTGCAAGACACCATATGAACTGGTTCATGGTAGAAAACCAGACCTTTCGTTTCTTCGAGTGTTTGGTACATTGTGCTATCCAACTAATGACAGTGAAGACCTTGGGAAACTCAAGGCCAAGGCCGACATTGGTTTCTTCGTTGGCTATGCTCCAGAGCGAAAGGGGTACCGAATCTACAACAAACACACCAGAGATATAATGGAAACAATCCATGTTACTTTCGATGAGCTGACTGAGCAACCGGTTCCTGGACAAATAAGTTCTGGACCCGTACCTAACCTGTTGTCTCCTGGACCTATAAGCTCCAGGCTTGTACAGAATCTCACTCCTGCTACTCCTTTTGTACCTCTTACAAGTGAAGATTGGAAGAAACTGTTTGACCCTATGTTTGATGAATACTTTGAACCTCAACATTTGGATACTCTAGAAGCCACAATCGTTCCACAACCAGCTGGGGTAGCAAATGTCCCAGTTGATAATGCTGGGCCATCCACTTCGTTGTCATGGGATCCTGAAGCCCCTACCATCAGTCGCTCAGTTACCACATCTAATGGTCAACCTTCATTTGTACAATGAGTAGCATCTGTGGATAGTTCGTTTGAAGTAAATCCTTTCGCTCCACCTGATAATGAGCCATTTGTTAACATCTTTGCTCCTGAATCGTCAAATGATGCTACATCCTCAGACGAATCTAACACGGCTACCTCAGTTCCCTATTCTCAACCCCATGAACACCTTAGGAAATGGACAAATGATCACCCAATTGACAACATTATTGGAAACCCTTCACGTCCGGTATCTACCCGTAAGCAACTTGCAACCGACGCATTGTGGTGCTTCTTCAATTCTGTCCTCTCTAAAGTTAAGCCAAAAGACTTCAAGGATGCAATGTCTAAACACTCATGGTTCACTGCAATGGTGGACGAGATTCATGAGTTTGACCGACTTGATGAGTGGGAATTAGTACCGCCTCCCGATTGTGCAATGATCATTTCTCTCAAATGGATATTTAATGTTAAACTTGATGAGCATGGAGATGTATTGAAGAACAAGGCTAGGCTTGTGGCAAAAGGATACCGTCAAGAAGAAGGAATAGACTTTGAAGAATCCTTCGCACCTGTTGCTAGAATTGAAGCCATAAGAATATTTCTCGCAAATGCTGCAAGTCAGAACATGGTGGTTTACCAAATGGATGTTAAGACTGCATTCTTAAATGGCGATCTAAAAGAGGTGGTGTATGTAAGCTAACCCGAAGGATTTGTGGATCCAGAACGCCCTAATCATGTGTATCGTTTGAAGAAGGCTCTTTATGGGCTTAAGCAAGCTCCTAGGGCGTGGTACGACACATTGTCAAAATTCCTTCTTGCTAACAAGTTTTCCAAAGGCGCTGTTGATTCTACACTCTTTACCAGAAAAACGGGCAAAAACCTTCTTCATGTACAAATCTACGTTGATGACATCATATTTGCCTCCTCTGATCCCAAAGAGTGTGATCGTTTCTCCCAAGAGATGAGTTCTGAGTTCCAGATGTCCATGATGGGTCAAATGTCCTTCTTTCTAGGCTTGCAAATATCTCAAAATCCCAATGGCATCTTCATTAATCAATCTAAGTATGCTAATGAAGTCTTGAAGAAATTTGGATTTGACTCCTGTGACTCAGTTGATACTCGTATGATTGAAAGATCAAAACTAGATGAAGATGATGTTGGGATCCCTGTCGAACAAACCAAGTATCAAAGCATGATTGGTTCCTTAATGTATCTTACTGCTAGCAGACCAGATCTTCTCTTTGCAGTTTGTATGTGTGCTCGGTATCAATCCAAACCTACCAAGAAACACCTGGAAGCTGTCAAGAGAGTCTTTCGGTATCTTAAAGGAACAATCCACATGGGCCTGTGGTACCCCAAGGACACTTCTATGGCTCTCACAGCCTATTCTGATGCTGACCATGCGGGATGTCAAGACACTCGTCGCAGTACATCTGGGGGTGCTCAGTTTTTGGGTAATAAGCTAGTCAGTTGGTCTTCAAAGAAACAAATGAGTACATCAATCTCCTCCACAGAAGATGAATACATTGCCATGTCCTCGTGTTGTGCTCAGATCTTATGGATGAGAACTCAACTTTTGGACTATGGCTTCGTATGCAACAAGATTCCCATGTACTGTGACAACAAAAGTGCAATTGCACTCTGCTGCAACAATGTTCGGCACTCAAGGACTAAGCACATTGACATTCGACATCACTTCATTAGGGAGCAAGTTGAGAAAGGAATTGTGGAACTTTACTTCGTGAGGACTGAGTTCCAGCTAGCTGATATCTTCACCAAAGCACTCTCTAGGGACCGATTTCAATTCATCCTCCCACGTCTTGGTATGAAGAGTCTCACGCCTGAGGATCTCATAAGTCTTCAGGAAGATCAGGAGGTGTAAAGGGATTGCTTCATACATCCTTTGTACATAGTATTAACACAAAAAGAAAATAGAAAAAATATAAAACATATAAAAACCAAAAAAATCTGAAAAATCATAAAAAATCCAAAAATATTCTTCTCACGATATGTCTCTTGTGTAATCAATATTATGTACGTTTCTAGAAATGTCATTCAATAATGACACGGAATCATACATATGCTTGAGCAAGAGTTTTTCGGTTTCAAATAATTTTTTTTTTCTAAAACATGTCGTCTCTCAAAATATTCTTCAAAAATATGGCTTGCAGTCATTTCAGGCTGTAACCCGGACTTAAACTTAAGGTTTGCTATTTCTTCAGATAGCAACCCGTTTTTCAAAATGGGGAAAACACGTCGCCAAAAAGACGGTTGTTCCTTTTACCGGGTGAAGTTCACCTGGGCATGGATTACTTTATATCCATGTTTCCTCGATCTGATGTACGCTTCAGTGCATCATTTCTTAATAAAGAAGAGAAATCTTCTTTTTATCGCCAAATACTTTCCCTTTTATGATTTTTCCGGAAAGTATTTGTGCAAAACTTGGTGGTACCATGAGATTTGGTTTGGAAATCAATTTGAACTCAGAATTTTGATAAAAATTTTCACTCAATCAATGATTTTAATATTTTATGAAAATATTTCTATTTTAACATCCGTCATTGATTGAGGGGGAGAATGATTTCTCAAAATTTTATGTATCATCAAAAACTCTCCACTTTGTACATAATAAGCAACAAAACGATTTGTGATGGTTATGTGTCAGAATGAGAACATTTTCAAAGAGTTTTCGTTAAAACTTCAAATCTTTTGCAAACTCATCGAATCTGACACATAACAACCTCCCTCACAGATTGAGGGGGAGCATGGAAAAAGTTCCTTGTATCAGAAAATATTAAAATTATCCGCATTTCTCTCCCCAAACGTTTCCTAACTTATTTAAATCAATTGAGATCAAAAATCTCGAAAGATTTGAAATTTTTGATCGGGGGAGAGAATGTGATTTAAATATGAAATTTGATAATCAAATGTGATCTTTTGGACTCAATAAAAGGTTCTGCATATGTGCTAAACACTTTCGAATATCGATGCACATATTGAGGGGGAGCAAAAGGCGTTTGTGGAAGTTATACCAATGACCGACCATTTAATCTTTATGCATGGAGTTATAAGGATGGTTAAGGTTAGGTATGAGTTCCCATGATCCACTAGAACCGGAAGGATCTTCCCAGGGACAATCCATAGATAGATTAGAAGTCCTTAGGAATGATTGAAAAAAGGAGAAAAGACAGAAAGGGAAGAGTGCGGACTGAGATAGAGCTAGGACTGGAACAAACCCAACAAGGTTCTAGTGATGAAGTCTCGGTAAGCACTAAAGGGGTTGAAGAATGAAAAAGAAATGAAATGTGAAAAAGGTGAAAAGAAATAGCCCTCCATATATTCAACCTTAGGGCAGAAACCGGGTTCAATTCATAATCTACTGGCGGTTACCAAGGTAACACCGGTATTGAAGACAAGACATCATGGACCCAGTGATGCACTGTACTAAACTTCCCAACCACTCAAGTTCTCTTAAAAGAGCTTGTTTCATTCTCATGGGGAACCCTGTGCAATGTATCGACCACTCATTGCGAGCTATGTTGATACCTAAAACAAGAGACGCCTCCCCAGTCTCCAGGAGCGGATCAAAATGCACTATTGAGTCTAGAGCCATGAGATCATCCATAAATCTCGATAGGACACATTCTAAATATGCTTATTGTTTCACACAATGTGGAAAGTAAGATAAAATATTTAGAGTCCTACGCATTATCCTTGTGGTATTGCCAGAATATCCGAGTGATATGAAAATATTCACAATGAAGATGGAAATCCTTCTAGAGCGAACATCTCTCAAGCTCTTGGTAGGTGACATGTGAGATCCATATTGGATCAATGATCAAGTGACAACTGGAAAGCAACAATGGTGTGATTCAACATTGAATCAAACTTGTTCCAGGATATGGATTGACGGATACTTTTGCAAAAACCTGTCAATGTGTTCACATACTAATTTTTAGAGCACATTGATTGTGTATAATCTTTCAAACAAAAGTATTTTTGATGGAAATTTGATTCAAAGCTTAAAACTCTCGTCGTGTCTCAAAATTGTCTTTATTTGACACGCGAGTGATTTCTATAAATCAATTTCTCATCAATCTGTGAATATTTATTCACCGATTCACTCTATCGTGCTGTTTGCTTTGAGACGTTCTGGTATGATAACATGCTTAGTATGAAGATTCCAAAGTGGATTCTTTGGAAAACTCATTACTATAAGCTGGAAATTCCTGTCAAGGAGAGTCTACTTTAAAAGAGACTCTACCTGATCACAGGTCGGTTTTCACAAAACCGGAGGGTAGTTTGTCCTCGCAGAACGAATGACAAAGCCATATTCGTTCTCTATCTTTATTGCTATCTATTTTATTTCAGGGACACATATAAAGATGGCGTTGATGGATCCTATTTCCAGCTGAATCGGGTCAATCCATACCTCATGCTCACGCATCCTCTACACTATCAATGACGATGAGAGACTTGCTACAACAAATGTTGAGAGACTACCAACAATGTTTTCGCAACTCTGATGATAAAGTCTCCTGATCCACAACTCTAATGAAATGTCTCCTGATCCAGAAGGGTGTGAGCATGATGGTCCTAAAGTCACTACGCTACATGAAGGCGATACTACTATGGATGAGCTTGGAGATTTACTATGGCTGATGATCTCAAAGAAGCTCAAAGATCACATATCATAAAGGAATCCAAATCACAAGTTCGCTTGCTTGAAGTACAAAGTGTGCAGAAAAGTGAAGAATCAGAACCTACTAGCTACAGAGACTAAAGAATGCTTAAAGATCAAAGAACTTAATCTCCAAGGTGACCTCGCTTAGGGGGAGATTGTTAGGAATACAAATATTCCTGTAAAAGTCTCGGTCACCTAATTATTGTAATAGCATTAAGTTAGCTCGTAGATAGTTTATGTATTAGTTAGTTAGAATTAGTTTAAGTAACATCGTGGAAGAAGGACGGGTCTTTACCCACTGTATGCCTGATCCACAGCCCGGGTGTGGGCATTTGTAGTTTAGTATAAATACCCCTCTCCACATGTGGAGAGGGTTGGACCTTCATTTTCATTCTAATATAATACTTCTCCTTTTCTCTCAAGGTTCCACTCTTTCTTTCTTACTCTCAATTCCAACGCCACACATAACCACAAGGATATTATGTTTCCAACATGATTAGTATTCTACACCTTCATTGATGAATTATCAGATGCAAGCTTCTGGTAAAGCGACTAAACCATTGAGGCCCAAAGCACACCTTTCATGTAGCCCGGCCCAAAAGATATCTTCAACAAATTTGCTAGCTTTGGCACCCCGTTAGGTGGTTGTGGTACTTACCATGAGGGTAGCTGCCATGCTCATCACTCTTATGATGCCTTCAATAAGGTACTTGCTTTTTATAGCTGACGTACAAATTTGTTTTTTCTTTGCATCAAGTAAATAAGACTCGCAATCACATAAATTTCTTTTCTAATATCATAAAAAATAGGAAATTGCAAAATATAAAGGCTAATAATGTCCTTTCGAATATTTTACAGTTATGTGTTGGATAACAATCATGCACAATACCTGTAACACCTGAGATATTTGGAGGCGATCCTTTCCCGAAAGTAATGAAGAAACTTTCAGTTGAAGCGATTTGCAGCTAATGACGATTTAAAAAACAAGGCAATTCAGGTCGAGTTTATTTCAAATTTTTATACTCTATTTAAAATTGTACCAATATATTCTGTTGCTCAGAATACCCGTTATGTATATGATGGGCATTTGCCAAAGGTGAAGTTGTACAGATATGCAGCACACCATTATGGTTCAAATGCATCTGTCCTATATACAGACATTGAAGATTGGTGTATATAATGTTCTATTGTGAGTGAATGTAACATTATTAGGAAAGCACGTTGCGACTCGTGATAGAGTCCATGAGCTGATGCATTATTTTGGTAGTATGAAGTGAAATTGTAAAAGCTTCTGGCTTTTGTTTACTCTGTAGAAACAATTTTTTATTGCTTTGTCATTGTAAAAACAATTAAAGATGATAATATCAAGTTTCTCAAATTTATTCTGCTTTACAATTTGGATTACCTTTTCAGTCTTATTGTTTCTTGATTTTTGTAGCGGCGTAAATATTTGATATATGACGTTTTACCAGTAATATTTATGAACATCCCATTAAACTTATTTAACATCACATTTAGTTAGCATCAATTGACTAGCGACAATCAACCCTCTAGCGCTGTTTGATCCTGGTTCTTGACAATCAGCATTATGTATCGTCTACTTGAGCATTCTGATTATATCAATCTGATTTGTCAATTCTTAATGCTTATGAAAAGTAATGTTACATGTCATTTACTGTTATTATGTGCATGTGCAGTAATGTTGAATTATATACATGTTCAAGCAGTAATGTTTAGGTAATTCTTTTGGCATATTTACCATTGTTCTTACTACTCGTAACATTATACTAAGCTTACCTGAATTATCTGTATCAACCATCACATTCCAAAATCATAACCTGGATAACACTATGTTTAACTCGAAGCAAAATCAAATTTGAACCCTGAACATGAGTTTTTATTCATGCAAGTATAATTCATGGATTGAACAACTATAATTTTTTTTAGCCCAAGTCATACCTGCTTGAAAATACATATAAAGACAATAGAACTGACCAAAATTCCAAACACCTGAGGTTTCTACAGTCAACTCTGAATAGAATTAAAATTGATTAACGAACAACACAACAATAATGCTATCAGATAAATGCAGTTCATATAAGATACAAAAATTCAAAATATAATAAAATAAAACAAAAACATATTCTAGAAACTAGCCAATCATAATACGGACATACAGGAGAATTACAATTCAATCTCGGGGTCCTGGTAACATATCCAATAATACTGTTTACAGACATACGCAAAGCCCCGTAAACCTGGAAAAATTAAACCCTAGTGTCATTAAGTAGATGCGGCAAAACAAGGGGCAATTAACGGGTCAACACAGTTTGGGTTGGGGTGGTGTAACCTCTCGTAAATTTCCCTTAAGATTAGTAAATGCATACGAATAAATAAAACGATGTTACAATAAATTAACACCATTTTACGGGTAACAAATTTTTTTTATGATATGAATTGATATTGAACCACTACGATAACTGTGATTGACCGTTTACCCAGGAACGATGCTTACACACAACCTAGATTGCCTATAATTATTTCGAACGATAAATAATTATATAACGCGTTTATATTTAATAATACGTTTCATCTAAATAACGTATACTATTTATATATTCCCCGAACCTACGAAACTTCCCAAGAACGCTCACTAATATTTTTGGATTTCGACACGATAATCGAGACACACTAGGTGGGCCCCCAACACCCTTTGGGCCACGGTTACACACTACACAACCAAACGGACTCCTTTTTAATTTCTTTTCTTTCTTTCTGCTGGGCCGAGACCAAACGCAAGCCCAAAAGGGCTTTAAGCCCAAAACGCACCCTTTGTTATTTTTGTTTTGTTTTCTGCTAGCCGCGACACTTCAAACGCACCCTAGTATTTTACGATTCCTACACACGACATACCCATTTCATTACACATCTTGGTTTATCTACTACCAAGGAATCACACGAGACCAAAGTATTACCTACACACTATCGTTTACTACTCTAAAAACGTACAAAGCAAACGCATGATACCATCCATGGAGATAATGCCAAAACGTGGCACAAGGCTTCTTCCATGCCTCCCCTCCTCCCCTATGACAAGTAAATGAACAGGATTAATGTCAGGAATGTATCACAAGGATACTTGGTTTGTACGCACGCCATTGGACAAAGAATGAGGCACTACTATTTGCTTAACATAGAACACAATCGTTCATGTGATCTTGCGTATCTATACATATCTTAAAACTCACTATATAACGTCTACATGCAAGCACAAACCTAAACTACACTTATACGTACCATAGCACTAAAAATATTAACGAGAAAGAAATGATGGAGGGACGAACGGATTGCTAGGAGAACCACATCTCAAAACGAACCTAGGAAGCAAGGATTGGAGCTATTTGAACCTTGGAGGAACGTGAAGTGAACCACGAGGCGTTGAACCATATACACGAACCAATTTCATCGTTTTACTCCACCTTTTGAGGTGAGGTGAGACTTCAAATCGTTATTTTCATTATATACATATACGTATTTCTTGTTTTTTCACGAACACTTTACCTAAATAAAATGAGAAACTAAAACGTAACATGCTTATATTATATGTCGTATTGTATGTTTACTAAGTCATTAATGAGTACCTATAATAACATTGAACCTATATTAACAAGTACGTACTAAAAATCACACATTCCTAATGTTGTTTGAACCTATACGATATGCACTAAAACACTTAGTTTATTTTCCAGTTTTATAAAGTTAAACACTTGAGTTTTGGCCTACACTTTGGCCTCGACATTTCTGATTTCAACACACAACCTACATATATTTTTACGTATACTAATAGCTCTACTAGTAGAGAAACAGGATTGATAAACGTTTGGAGTTAGAAACATCGTTTGATCACCTAGCGAGGCCTAAAGCAAATCGGATTGAAAACTGTTTTCAGAAAACTTAAAAATCTTAAGTGAGCCGTAAAGCCCAAAAAGCTCATTTTAGCTTATTACGATAAGCTGAGCGTATAAGCTCTTTTGAAATGAATTTGTAACTTAAAAATATGGATTTCGACAAACCCAATGTACCCCAAAACCCCTTGGATCATAAAACCTTAACGGGCCCTTAATTTGGATCGTTAAGCCCAATTTTAAGAATAAGCTAATAAGCTGTGAAAATAAGCTCTTCTGCACCCTATGAGCTTATTGAAATAATAAAAATGCTAAGTTTTAAATTTGATAATGTTTGGACTATTTTTGTAAATATTTGAGAGTTAGGGACTAAAAATGTAAAGTTTGTAAACTTTGGGTGAAAAGTATAAAACTATTTTTCTAAAGGGTATAAACTGTAAATATTGAAACTTAGGGATAATGAATGTAAATATTTGGTGTTTGGACTAAAAACGTAAATATATATAATTTTTAGACTAACGACGTAAATGTTTTCCGTTAAGGGTGAAAAGTGTAAAATTGAGAAACATGAAGGATTGAATAGTAATATTGATTTTAATAATAATTTTATAAATTATATATATTTATACTTATATATATATTTGAATATATATTAAAACGATAAATAATAAACGTAACTTATTTTATTTATATATATATATACTCCCTTAGACTATGTTTATTGGTGACTTGGTGACCTTTGGTGTGGGTTGTGGGTTGGGGTCACGACCGATTCTTCCCTTTCAACCAATCACAAATTGACATGTGGCAATCGGTTGTGACTTTAGGTCACCAAGTGACCACAAGTTGGCAATCTCTTGTGACCGGTTGTGACTTTAGGTCACCAATAAACATAGTCTTATAAAGCATGGATATCCTACTCCTAACTCCGAGCCTAAAAATTAAGATTCAACATTCCAAACCTACAACAAAACCTAAATTTACACACACCAAACCAACATCCAATTCTAAAAAATTTCCAAACCAACAAGACTATATAAACCTACCAAACAAACAAATACCCTACACATACTCATCCTCCCATCCCATTTAGTTTTAAAAAAGAGAAAAGTCCAAAATACATCCCTGAGGTATCTCAAATGATACGTTTACATTCTTTTTCTTTTTTTGTCTCAAATATCATCCCTCCGTTAGTAACTTTGGAACAAATACATCCCTATGGACTAACGATGCAAAAATCTGCCCGTTAAGTACCCCACGTGTTAGTCACGTGAGGGGTATTTTTGTCTTTTTACACACCCCTTTTATATATAACGCCTCTTTTAGGGGGAAAATCATATCCCAGTTCTTCCCCAAATCGAAAAAAACCCTAATCCCCAAAATCATAAACCTAATTCCCCAATTCAAAACAAAACCTACCCAAAATCAAGATACCCTAAGCATGTCTCACACTATGATTTGTAGATGTGGGCTACCAACTGTTATTCGAACTACATGGAGACCAGCCAACCCTGGAAGACGATTTTATTGTTGTCCAAAACCTGTAAGTTGATAACAATTTGTTGAATTTGAAAGTGGATGTGTAAGTTTAGTTGTGTATTTAATTATTTATAATTGTTTCTTGTAAGGAATCTAATGATGGGTTTCAAGACTGGGTGGATCCTCCTATGTGTGCAAGATCCGTCATGATTATTCCTGGATTATTAAACAACATGAATCAGCTTCAAGAAACAATTAGAGTAACTGCTGCAACAGCAAGGGAAAATGCTTCAAAAGCTAGAAGATTGAAGATCATGTTAGGATTAAGTTGGTTGTTCTTTGTTATGTATTTGATGATGAAATGAAATGAAATGTAGTAATGTAATGTTTCAAGTTATTAATGAAATGTGTATGGTTTTTTTTGGCAATTGACTGTGTTCTTCTTGAAATGGGTTAAATTGATACAAGTGCAAACAATGTGGTTGACTTTCAATGGGTTGAATTAGTTTGACTGATCAATAGGGTGTTAGAAGGTGTGAAATGTTAGCAAAGTCCTTGGTTTTTACCACAAATTGGACTATTCTTTTCAAACCATAGCTGTAGATGTTTGATAGCTTCTGCACATTGGAACTGTGTGAATAAAGAGAAACAGACATGCATAGTCATAGAGTGCATGAATAAAGTAGTTTGCACATGGGAAATATGGAAGAGAATCTCACTATTTTTTTCTACCCATTCTGCACATTGGGACTGCAGTTGGACCAATGTGCCTTGAAGGGACTGCACATTGACCCTTTTTGGACCAATTCTGCACATGGCTATATATACCTGCATACCCCCAAATCACATTTGTATCAAAACATACACATGAAAAACATGAATTCCAACAAGAACAAGAAAACAGGTAGTGATGAATCTTTATGTGAATCAATATGGGCCATTTCAAGCAGAAATTATTTATTTTGAAATTTATTTGTTTTTTTTGTTTTTTGTTTTTTTTTGTGCAGAAATTATCTACATTTCAAGCAGTGATTCTTCCACAGGTGATTCAGGATGGGCCAATTATTTTCCAAAAGTTGCAGAGGAAAGCTCTGTTTCATTCAATGAGGAGTTTCCTGATTATGGGTCAAAAATTGGCACAAGTTCAAACATTGTTGATGCAAAACAAGCTTTTAAGGAGAGGCTTAAGGTTCTTGGACTTCCAAGCAAGGAATTTTGTCAGGAACATGGTATCAAGTCTTTTGAAGTGAAAAAGCCCACAGATGGAAAAGGCAAGGGGAAAAAAAAAGCCTTTTAGTGTGTTTGGTTTGGAATGAAAATGTTGTATGATTGCTTTAGGATCTTGGCTTAAATGCCTTTCAATAAAACTGTTGTATGCTGATTATGAATGCCTAAACTATGAAATTTGCAGCAAATAAACCAACAACATTGAATAAGAAAACAGACTTAAACATTAATCCAAACAGTGATGCATACAGAGTTTCAAAAGATTCAAACACTGATCTTAACATTCAATAAGTCTAACCATAACCAAAAGACTTAAACATTGACCTTAAAAGACATTAACTACCACCTAATTCAGACTTTAGCATTTCCCTTTGATACTTTTTTAGATCTTGCAGAAGTTTGAGATCCACCAACCCCTGAACATTGTGTTCCAGCAACATTTGAATTCTGTGAACCAGCAAAAGAAGTAGGTTGTGATCCAGCAACCTTCATCTTACATGTTCTTCTGTTGTGTCCTGTTTTGTGGCATTTAAGGCATGTCACTGTTTTCCCAAGCTTAGATAGCTTACCTCTTTTAGACATCCTTTGGCTTGATATCTCATCTGCAGTCTTTCTCCTCTTTTTTGGTGGCCTTCCAATCTGTGGGTGAACCTTTGGGGGAATGATAATGTATGGGCTAGGATATTTCTTCCACAATGGTCTTCCAGTACAAGGGTTGATGGTGTAAGTGTACTGCTTCTTCCAAGTTGTGAGCCAATAGCATCTATGCACCCATGTCTCTGGCAACCAAATTTCAGTACTGTTTGGAGCCATGTCATTGATGACTGCAACTGCATGTTTACAAGGCATTCCAGTGAGCTCCCATTTTCTACAGCTGCATGTCTTCTCTTGGACATCAACCACACACTGGTCTTGCCATGGCCCACTAACTTGGTACTGTGTACCACCACCAAAAAGAACCTAGCATTATACCATAACAGTTTACAAATTTATTAATAAGCATTTTACAAATTTAGTAAGCAGTACATTACAAATTTAGCAAGCTTTTAAAAAGATAACAGTTTACCGTGTAGAATGTGGCATCATGCTTTATTGCATCAAACAACTTTGTTGCAGCTGGTGTTAAAGGTCCTTGACTCTTTGCTATGACTTTTTGAACATTAACTATTCTTTTCATCAAGTATTCCCTAACAAATTCCAATGCTGTCAAAATTGGAGCATCTCTCCCATCCAACAACTGTCTATTAAAGACTTCACACAGATTGTTTAACAAAACATCACAGTGTGCTCTACCTACATTAAGCAATACCATGGGTACTAGAAATAAGCATTTTATATGATAAGTATTGAAAGCAAATCAAGTAACAGAATATAAAATAACATTACCACTGAAATGGGATCTTGACCAGTGCTGTGCAGGTATCTTCCTCAAATAGTCATAGGCTTCTTCATCCAGCTTTTTTAACTTGTCCATTGCCCTATCAAAATACTGAACAGTTGTAGCTGATGCACATTTCCAAACTAATTTTTTGTATTCTTCATCTTTCCATTTTTGCTTCATATTCTCATAAATATGTCTTACACAAAATCTATGCTCAGCACATGGGAATACTTTGACAATTGCAGGTATAAGGCCCTACAATAGCATAAATTAGAATTAGTAATTCCTAGACACATTTAATAAATAGATAGGAATTAAGGAAGTTTACCTTTTGTCTATCAGTTATAAAAGTGAAATTGGACATGGGTCCCAATTCCAAGTCATCACCCAAACAAGTCAGAAACCAACACCAAGCACTCATGTTTTCTGCTTCCACAATGGCATAGGCAAGTGGATATGTCCCATGGTTTGCATCTATCCCAACAGCAGTGAGTAATTGACCTGGGTACTTTCCCTTCATAAAACAACCATCTAGCCCAAGCAAGTCTCTTAACCCTGCTTTAAACCCTCTTTTCAAAGCTCCAATACACACATATATCCTTTTGAATTGTCTTGTTGTTTCATTTGGATTATAGTCTCTTTCTAGATCTAGCTTAACAGTTGTGTCTTGATTGCTCCTTTGCAGCTCTAAGACATAATCTCTTATACCACCATACTGTTCACTAAAATCACCCTTAACCTTCATCACTGCCTGACCCTTTGCTCTTTTGATCTTGCTTGTAGAGATATTAAGTTGATATTTCTGTTGAAGTTGTTCCTTTAAGGCTTTAATTGGGATTTCAGGGTTTGGTTTGATGACTTCTTCAATATCTTTGGAAAGAAACTTGTTTGTGCACTTTTTCACATCTCTTGTTTGCAGACAATCATGTGAATCATTTAGGGTTTGCACAGTCCATGTGCCTTGATTGTCATTTGAAATGTGCAAAGTCCATGGACATGTAATATGTTCATAAAGATAAGAGCCCTTTTTCCCACCTACCTTTATCCTCAATCCGCCCACTTTTTTTATTCCCTGCCCAACATCATTTGGCCCACTTGTACTTGACCCACTAGCTTTTGTTGGCCCAGTGGACTCTGTAAACACAGGACACTTTCCCCTGCATACTACTCTTACCCTTTGTTTGTCATTTTTCCAAGTGTACAACTGTCTTCTAGTAGCCACAGCAACTTCATTAACCATTGCTGAAATTTCTTTTTTATTCCCAAACTGTCTTCCCACAAAGAATGACTCTTTACTTTGACCTACACTCCCACTATGATGACCTACTTCCTTTCTTAAATTTGCCATTGCTCTTTTTCTTCTATTAGTATTTTTTCCATTAACACTTTCAGTCTCACTTTCACTTTCAATGTACATAGGCATATCAAAGTCATCTAGATCATATGCTTCTTCCACTCCTAAGTCAACAGTCTCACTGGCATTGTCATTTCTAACTCCAGCCCATTCTGCATCTGTATCAACATTTTTATAGAATTCTTCCATATCTACATCCACTTCATTTATCTCATGTTCCTCGTCTGTTTGTATATAATCACTATCTTGGCTATCCTCAGTCTCAGAATTTGAGACCTTTCCTAGGAGGGTAAAACCTCTATACCGCTAGACCAGAGGGCCATTGGTTCTATGCGCCTATTATACAACGTCGTAAACCTCACTTAAGGATACAATAAAAAAAAACACACATAAATGAACATGCAAACAGATTTTGTCAATAACTATACGTTATCACGCGATCAAGAAAAAACGTTTGTCGAAAGAAATTACTCGCCTCTTAAAACTATTGCCGAAAACTAGACATCGATGCCGTTGGACACCGCTGCCGCTAGGCGCGGGTACTCGGCTAGTGTATATATATATATATATATATATATATATATATATATATATATATATATATATATATAATACGGATAAAACCTATATAACGATAACTAAATTTAGACGAATAAAACAATACGTAACAATTATCTATTTTTACACGACGTAACACATCACGTATGCACTTTATCGATTACTCATAATTAATAATAAACGTTCGTAATAAAACGAGACTTAAGAACTGAAACGTGCCATATCTTATAGGTTGTGTGTGAAGCCGTTGCCTTGCATCGTTGAGATTACGTTTGTTCTACTATCCTACTAAGGTGAGTTCATAGCCCACATTTAACTTATTTTTGTGGGGGGGATACATGCTCAAAAACCGAACACAAGTCTTTTCCTGATCTTATTATTGCTTAAGTAGCTATTGCCAAAAGTCCCTCGATCATGAACCTTAATCACTTGAAGGGTGAACGTAAATAATTGTGAATAGATCTATTAGGGATTGACAATCCCCATTTGGTTGCTAGAGAAAAGTCACCAAATGCACATTATTTGAATATAATAGGTTACTGGCAAATACCTATCTTGGGGGCTATATACTTTACATCATTATTACGGAAAATATTGATGTCTGTTGAATCGTTGAGTGTCATGAGCTTAATGCAATAATGAATGTGATTTCTAACTTGTTTATTTGTATCGATATTACAATAAACATCTATCTCTTGTGTTCAAACTCTTAATTATAAACCTATGAATTTCACTCAACTTTTGTTGACTTTTAGCATGTTTATCTCAGGTAACTAAATGGAATGGATGGCAGAGGCACGAAGTGGGCAAATAAAGAAACGTTTATTTCTCTTTAAATAAAACTTGTTGTTGAATAACGAATTCTCTTGGAATTATGAATATTTGGTATTTTAAATAAAACTTAAAACGATCACTTGAATCGTTTTCTATAATTGTGACAAAGATCCACGATATAATACCCCAAAAGTCTTCCGCTGACATTTTAAGTCTTCCGCTGTATTGATCGATTTTGGGGGTGTTATAAATTGGCATCAGAGCTACGGTTATAGTGAACCAAGTGTTTTTGGAACATTGGACTATAACTACACTTTAAACGGGACAAAATTTTCATAAAATACCATTCTACGCCCTTCGTGCCTACGCATCCCAGTAATTGGTAAAAAGTATTATTTACCTTATAGCATTTTAAATTGGTTATAATTATTCTTACATTTACTAACCGGGAAATTTATTACAGTGTCATGTCTTCGAACACCCACCCTATCAGCTTGTCCTCAAACTCAGGAACTGAAGATGTTACTTCAGCCTATGCTACCTCACCTATGCCTATGTCTCCTGCTACCGAGAGATACATGCAAAGCCAGCAATTTCTGCCAGCATCTGACATAGAGGCTTCTCCTCTGGCAACATCTGGTCCGATTCGCCGATCTAGGCAAATTAGACAACTTCAGCCGTATGAAGCAAGTACTGCTGTACCAGCACCAGCTCTTGTCATACCACCTGAATCAGTTGTGCCATCACCACCTGCACCACCAGTGATACCACCACTACCAACTATCTTCTATAGCCAAACTACTACTGTGCCACTAACACCATCACCCATAGCATCACCTCCACTAGCATCACCACCTGCACCTTACCGAAGTGTCCCACTATTACCTCACCAAAGGACTTACCCAATCCCCCAACCACTTCAGAATCTTGTGTTCAACGCAGACGCCGAAGGACCCACAAGCGAGTAGATGCTCGTAAATGGTCTTTCTTGTTGCCCATTATGCGATATTGGAGATCTCAAGAAGGAACACCAACAACAAGGGAACTTGGGGAAAGTTCTTACTCTACCTCCCGAATTCTGCCAGTCACTGGGGAACCCATACACCATACCATACCATTATTAGCTGCAAGAATGGTTCGCCACGAAGACCGAATTGATTCCATCGCCAGTATACTCAACAAGATTCCATATGAACTTCTAGAAACCTTTGAAGATGATATGAACAGTCTCATAATTGGTCATCTTGCAATAGAAGATAAGGTTGAAAAGTTGGATTCTTTATTTTGGGAATCAATGGAATTCATAGGAGCACTATGTGGGGCTAACACTTCGACCGAAATAGCATTGGGAACTTTTGACCGAGAAATTGAGAGGATCAACACTGAAAACCTACGCCTTAGGCAAGCCCTGCTAGAAACTCGAGAAAGGGAAAGGACTCGAGATCAAACCATGGAAACCATGTCCACTGCCATTCAAGAACTCCAAAACCGCCTAGACAAGGCCTTAGGAAAACCATGAGACCATCACCTTGTTAAGAAAAATCAATGTCCTACAAATAAGAATATCTTGTCGTGTTTTGTAAACATTTGCACAAGTATCAATAAGTGTTGTAACACATTGACATTGATTTATGGAAGTTTATTTTATCTTTATTTACGTTGCATTATATCGTAATATATTGGTTCATACAGGTCAAACTTATTCGTAATGTGTGTCATCCCAACATACGATAATTTACGATTTAAACCTTTTCAATGATCGAATCATTGTAACTACGACCTATATTTAACTATTCATTACTCGATATGTATTTTCAACGTGATAAGGTTATTATAAATGTTTTAATAATATACCTTCTTTTATAGCAATATGGCTAGAACTAGGAGAACAACCACGAACACCGCACAAGCAAACCCCGAAGTTGTGACCCCGGCAGCAATCCAGCAAGCAATTGCTGATGGCGTTAATGCCGTTTTAGCTGGACAAGCCCGTAATAGAGATGGAAATGCACCTGCACCCCGCTCCTGCACATACAAAGACTTCATAGCATGTCAACCAACGTATTTCAAAGGAACTGAAGGAGTGTCGGAATTAGCTCAATGGTTTGAAAGAAGTGAAACTGTTTTCCAAAGAAGTGGATGCTCAGAAAACAACAAGGTAAGCTTCGCAACGAGAACACTAATGCAAGACGCTCTATCCTGGTGGAACTCTACAGTTCAAACACTAGGAGCAGAAGCAGCACATCAGCTTACTTGGATTGAATTCAAGGCTAAAATACTAAAGAAGTATTGTCCCCGTTCCGAACTGCGAAAACTCGAGGATGAGTTCCATGCCTTAATAGTGAAAGGAATTGATTTGAGAAGTTACAACCGGAGATTCCAAGAACTTAGGATACTATGCCCTACCATGGTACCCGATCATGAGAAGACATTAGAGAAATATGTCGAAGGACTCCCTAGGAGTATTGAAGGAAATGTCACCTCAGCAAACCGGCCAACCTTGGAAGCAGCAATGGAACTTGCTCAGAAACTTCTAGATCGAGAAGTGAAATGCAATGAACTCAAAAGGAAATTGGACGATAAAAGAACCACCCACCATCACAACAACAACCAACAAAACTACAACAGTCATCACCGCAACAACAACCAACGCAACAATAATCGGAACCACCAACCATATCACAACACTCGAAGCACTCAACAGCAGAATCAAAGACAAGAAAAACCCCGAGTCTACACCGCCACGGAAGGTGTAGGGTACAACGGGCAGAAACCCCTATGCCAGCGATGCAAACTTCATCACGAGGGTCATTGTACCGTCCGATGTGACAAATGTCATAAGATCGGTCATCAAACCAGAAACTGTAGGATTCCGGCTACAGGAAGCAACACACAGGTTGTATCACCCACTTGTTACGGATGTGGAGAAGTAGGACACATTCGGAGGAACTGCCCAAAAGGAAATGAACCAATCAACGCTCCAGCTAGAGTATACCTTCTCGGAGATGGAAACAGACCCGATGTAGTCACCGGTACGTTTCTACTAAACCATCATAATGCTAGAGTATTGTTTGATTCGGGCGCCGATAAGAGTTTTATATCAGATACGTTTGCCCCTTTACTTAATGTTACCCCCTCTAAGCTAAACACCACCTACGAAGTCGAAATGGCTGACGGGAATTTAATAGATACAAATACTATCATGAAAGATTGCACCCTAACCTTATCCGAAAAACCTTTTGCCATTGATCTTATGCCGGTTCAACTTGGTAGTTTCGACGCTATCGTCGGCATGGATTGGCTATCCCACCATCGTGCTAGGATTCACTGTGACGAAAAGGCCGTCCATATACCACTCAAGGATGAAGCACTCATTGTACAGGGCGACAAAAGCAAACCTCGATATGGAATTATCTCATGTATGCGAGTAATAAAATACATGAATAAAGGATGTCAAGTATACATGGCCCAAGTTACGGAAAATAAGACATCCGAGAAGAAGCTCGATGACGTTCCTATCGTTAGGGATTTTCCTGAAATATTCCCTGAAGAATTACCTGGCATTCCACCCGTACGTCAAGTAGAATTTCAGATTGAACTAGTGCCTGGAGCGGCACCAGTGGCTAAAGCACCTTATAGGCTAGCACCATCTGAAATGGAAGACTTGTCAGAACAACTAAAAGAATTGTCGGACAAAGGATTTATTCGACCAAGCTCATCACCTTGGGGAGCTCCAATTTTATTTGTTAAGAAAAAGGATGGATCCTTTCGAATGTGCATCGATTACCGGGAGTTGAATAAACTTACGGTAAAGAATCGATACCCATTGCCTCGAATTGATGATCTGTTTGATCAATTGCAAGGATCAAGTGTGTACTCAAAAATTGATCTGAGATCAGGATATCATCAGCTAAGAGTTCGAGAAGAGGATATTCCGAAAACTGCATTTAGAACGCGCTATGGTCACTACGAATTTCAAGTAATGCCGTTCGGTCTGACCAATGCACCAACAGTTTTCATGGATTTAATGAATCGAGTATGCAAACCTTACTTGGATAAGTTTGTAATAGTATTCATCAACGATATTTTGATCTACTCTCGCAACGAAGAAGAACACGCAGAACATTTACGAATCATTCTAGAACTGCTCAAGAAAGAAGAATTGTACGCTAAGTTCTCCAAATGCGACTTTTGGATTCGCACCGTACAGTTTTTAGGATACATCATCGATAGTCAAGGCATTCACGTAGACCCTGCAAAGATTGAGGCTGTTAAAGGTTGGTCATTTCCTACAAACCCCACGGAAATTCGTCAATTTTTAGGTCTCGCAGGTTACTACCGAAGATTTATAGAAGGATTCTTCAAGATTGCAAAACCTTTGACTAAACTAACCCAAAAGAATGAGAAGTACACCTGGGAAGAAAAGGAAGAAGCAGCCTTCCAGTTGTTAAAACAAAAGCTTTGTGAAGCCCCAATATTAGCCCTCCCAGAAGGAAATGAGGACTTTATAGTGTATTGCGACGCATCTTATCATGGACTAGGAGCAGTTTTGATGCAAAGAAGCAAAGTGATAGCTTATGCATCCCGGCAACTGAAGAAACATGAGGAAAACTACACGACTCATGACTTGGAATTAGGAGCGGTAGTGTTTGCACTCAAGTTATGGAGACACTACTTATATGGCACCAAATGTACCGTGTACACCGACCACAAGAGTCTTCAACATATTTTAGATCAGAAGGATTTGAATATGAGGCAACGTCGCTGGCTAGAGTTGCTCAGCGATTATGATTGTGAGATCCGTTACCACCCAGGAAAGGCTAATGTAGTAGTAGATGCGTTAAGCCGAAAGGAACGATTGAAACCCCTTCGAGTTAGATCACTAGGGATGACTATCCACTCACCCCTTCCATCCCAAATCCTTACCGCGCAGAACGAAGCACTTAAAGAAGAAAACCGACCCAAGGAAAAGATTTACGGTATGCCCGAGAATAAGAATGGTTTCGTGAAGAAATCCGATGGAACACTGTGTTTCAAGGACAGAAGTTGGATCCCTATGATTGGAGGTATTCGTGAGCTCATCATGTACGAGTACCACAAGTCAAAATACTCCATTCATCCAGGTTCCGACAAGATGTATCAGGATTTAAAGAGACTATATTGGTGGCCAAACATGAAAGCTGACATCGCAGAATATGTCGGTAAATGTTTGACATGTTCAAGAGTAAAGGCAGAACATCAGAAACCTTCAGGCTTACTTGTACAACCAGAACTTCCTATGTGGAAATGGGAACGAATCACTATGGACTTCATCACCAAACTCCCAAGAACCTCATCCAGATACGACACAATATGGGTTATTGTCTCACAAAATCCGCTCATTTTCTACCCATCAAAGAAACCGATGAGATGAATACACTAGCTCAACTGTATGTGAAGGAAATTGTCACTCGACATGGAGTACCAATTTCGATTATCTCGGATCGAGATAGTCATTTCACCTATCACTTTTGGAAATCGTTGCAAAAAGCCTTAGGAACTAAACTAGATATGAGCACAGCATACCACCCTCAAACTGATGGTCAAAGTGAAAGAACTATCCAAACCTTGGAAGATATGCTCCGAGCATGCGTTATTGATTTTGGAAAAGGTTGGGATAAGCACTTACCATTAGCAGAGTTTTCATACAACAATAGTTACCACGCCAGCATAAAAGCAGCACCATTCGAAGCACTATATGGTAGGAAGTGCAGATCGCCCGTTTATTGGGCAGAAGTCGGAGAAAGACAACTTATAGGACCTGACCTTGTTCGGGAAACAACCGATAAAATCATTAAGATTAAGCAACGCTTACAAGCAGCCCGAGACCGACAGAAAAGCTATGCAGACCTAAAAAGGAAACCCATGGAATTTCAATTAGGAGACAGAGTCTTATTGAAAGTATCTCCCTGGAAGGGAATGGTACGATTTGGAAAGCATGGAAAGTTGAACCCCAAATACATCGGTCCATTCAAAATCCTGAAAAGGATAGGACCCGTGGCTTATAAACTAGAACTACCCGAAGAACTTAGTCGGATCCACGACACCTTTCATGTGTCAAACCTTAAGAAGTGTTTATCCGATGAATCTCTCGTGATTCCATTAAAAGAGATTCGACTAGATGATAACCTTTTCTTTACCGAGGAACCCATTGAAATCATGGATAGAGAAGTCAAACAACTCAAACAAAAACGTATCCCTATTGTCAAAGTTCGTTGGGACTCCAATCGAGGACCGGAATATACTTGGGAGCGCGAGGATCAGATTCGCTCCAAGTACCCACATCTCTTCACCTAAGACACCCTTGACAACTATCTTAGACTATAATTCCAGGACGGAATTCCCTGTAAGAGGTAGGTAATGTAACCTCTCGTAAATTTCCCTTACGATTAGTAAATGCATACGAATAAATAAAACGATGTTACAATAAATTAACACCATTTTACGGGTAACAATTTTTTTTTTATGATATGGCTTGATATTGAACCACTACGATAACTGTGATTGACCGTTTACCCAGGAACGATGCTTACACACAACCTAGATTGCCTATAATTATTGCGAATGATAAATAATTATATAACGCGTTTATATTTAATAATACGTTTCGTCTAAATAACGTATACTATTTATATATTCCCCGAACCTACGAAACTTCCCAAGAATGCTCACTAATATTTTTGGATTTCGACACGATAATCGAGACACACTAGGTGGGCCCCTAACACCCTTTGGGTCACGGTTACACACTACACAACCAAACGGACTCCTTTTTAATTTCCTTTCTTTCTTTCTGCTGGGCCGAGACCAAACGCAAGCCCAAAAGGGCTTTAAGCCCAAAACGCACCCTTTGTTATTTTTGTTTTGTTTTCTGCTAGCCGCGACACTTCAAACGCACCCTAGTATTTTACGATTCCTAAACACGACATACCCATTTCATTACACATCTTGGTTTATCTACTACCAAGGAATCACACGAGACCAAAGTATTACCTACACACTATCGTTTACTACTCTAAAAACGTACAAAGCAAATGCATGATACCATCCATGGAGATAATGCCAAAACGTGGCACAAGGCTTCTTCCATGCCTCCCCTCCTCCCCTATGACAAGTAAATGAACAGGATTAATGTCAGGAATGTATCACAAGGATACTTGGTTTGTACGCACGCCATTGGACAAAGAATGAGGCACTACTATTTGCTTAACATGGAACATAATCGTTCATGTGATCTTGCATATCTATACATATCTTAAAACTCACTATATAACATCTACATGCAAGCACAAACCTAAACTACACTTATACGTACCATAGCACTAAAAATATTAACGAGAAAGAAGTGATGGAGGGACGAACGGATTGCTAGGAGAACCACATCTCAAAACGAACCTAGGAAGCAAGGATTGGAGCTATTTGAACCTTGGAGGAACGTGAAGTGAACCACGAGGCGTTGAACCATATACACGAACCAATTTCATCGTTTTACTCCACCTTTTGAGGTGAGGTGAGACTTCAAATCGTTATTTTCATTATATACATATACGTATTTCTTGTTTTTGCACGAACACTTTACCTAAATAAAATGAGAAACTAAAACGTAACATGCTTATATTATATGTCGTATTGTATGTTTACTAAGTCATTAACAAGTACCTATAATAACATTGAACCTATATTAACAAGTACGTACTAAAAATCACACGTTCCTAATGTTGTTTGAACCTATACGATATGCACTAAAACACTTAGTTTATTTTCCAGTTTTATAAAGTTATACGCTTGAGTTTTGGCCTACACTTTGGCCTCGACATTTCTGATTTCAACACACAACCTACATATATTTTTACGTATACTAATAGCTCTACTAGTAGAGAAACAGGATTGATAAACGTTTGGAGTTAGAAACATCGTTTGATCACCTAACGAGGCCTAAAGCAAATCGGATTGAAAACTGTTTTCAGAAAATTTAAAAACCTTAAGTGGGCCATAAAGCCCAAAAAGCTCATTTTAGCTTATTACGATAAGTTGAGCGTATAAGCTCTTTTGAAATGAATTTGTAACTTAAAAATATGGATTTCGACAAACCCAATGTACCCCAAAACCCCTTGGATCATAAAACCTTAACGGGCCCTTAATTTGGATCGTTAAGCCCAATTTTAAGAATAAGCTAATAGTAAGCTAATAAGCTGTGAAAATAAGCTCTTCTGCACCCTATGAGCTTATTGAAATAATAAAAATGCTAAGTTTTAAATTTGGTAATGTTTGGAATATTTTTGCAAATATTCGAGAGTTAGGGACTAAAAATGTAAAGTTTGTAAACTTTGGGTGAAAAGTATAAAACTGTTTTTCTAAAGGGTATAAACTATAAATATTGAAACTTAGGGATAATGAATGCAAATATTTGATGTTTGGACTAAAAACGTAAATATATATAATTTTTGGACTAACGACGTAAATGTTTTTCGTTAAGGGTGAAAAGTGTAAAATTGAGAAACATGAAGGATTGAATAGTAATATTGATTTTAATAATAATTTTATAAATTATATATATTTATACTTATATATATATATATATTTGAATATATATTAAAACGATAAATAATAAACGTAACTTATTATATATATATATATATATATATATATATATATATATATATATATATATATATATATATATATATATATATATATAATATAATACGGATAAAACCTATATAACGATAACTAAATTCAGACGAATAAAACAAAACGTAACAATTATCTATTTTTATACGATGTAACACATCACGTATGCACTTTATCGATTACTCATAATTAATAATAAACGTTCGCAATAAAACGAGACTTAAGAACTGAAACGTGCCATATCTTATAGGTTGTGTGTGAAGCCATTGCCTTGCATCGTTGAGATTACGTTTGTTCTACTATCCTACTAAGGTGAGTTCATAGCCCACATTTAACTTATTTTTGTGGGGGGGATACATGCTCAAAAACCGAACACAAGTCTTTTCCTGATCTTATCATTGCTTAAGTAGCTATTGCCAAAAGTCCCTCGATCATGAACCTTAATCACTTGAAGGGTGAACGTAAATAATTGTGAATAGATCTATTAGGGATTGACAATCCCCATTTGGTTGCTAGAGAAAAGTCACCAAATGCACGTTATTTGAATATAATAGGTTACTGGCAAATACCTATCTTGGGGGCTATATACTTTACATCATTATTACGGAAAATATTGATGTCTGTTGAATCGTTGAGTGTCATGAGCTTAATGCAATAATGAATGTGATTTCTAACTTGTTTATTTGTATCGATATTACAATAAACATCTATCTCTTGTGTTCAAACTCTTTATTATAAACCTATGAATTTCACTCAACTTTTGTTGACTTTTAGCATGTTTATCTCAGGTAACTAAATAGAATGGATGGCAAAGGCACGAAGTGGGCAAATAAAGAAACGTTTATTTCTCTTTAAATAAAACTTGTTGTTGAATAACGAATTCTCTTGGAATTATGAATATTTGGTATTTTAAATAAAACTTAAAACGATCACTTGAATCGTTTTCTATAATTGTGACAAAGATCCACGATATAATACCCCAAAAGTTTTCCGCTGACATTTTAAGTCTTCCGCTGTATTGATCGATTTTGGGGGTGTTATAGGTGGTTAGCCCAAAACGCTTTCTGTACAATTATAGATCTTTAACCCATATGATTGGGTAAGCTTTCATTTTTAAATGCAATCATCAAAGTTGAGGAACTATAACCATCAAATTAGTCTTTTGATGAGCCAAAGGCTAAATAGGAATACATATAATAGCAGCTTCACCCACCATTTGGATAAGCGTTTACTCTGTAAAGAAGACTTAATGACTACATCTATTTACTCTGTTAGTCTATTAGTAAATGACTTTAAAGTGGAATAGCAGTTTACTCCAATAATTTCCTAAACGAAAACCAAAACTTATTCATACAAAGACTATCATCCGAACGGCCGTATATCTTTGCCTCTTAAAATGGTAAACCTTTGATGTCCAGGATCTGTTATGGGAGAAAATAATGTTCATTAAAAGCAAGGCAGGCCGTAAAAAGACCACGCAGACAAGATATGCGAAGTATTATCATTTATATTACACATAATAAAATAAAGACATGTAAGGATGATAATGAAGCAATGAGTGCTTGCCTTAATCATGGAATTACTCATCAGTAGCTCTTCTGCCAGTACTTCAAATTCAGATAAAGCATAATGCGCCAATCCAAAGCTCAAGATAGCTCCATCCAGGAGACTAATTTGGCCTTGTACCTGTATCAGCCACATGATAAGTAACAGGAAATTGAATGTAATAATACAAAGCGAAAAAACTATAAATAAACTGAGCTGAACACGACTCCAAAGTAAGGGAACTACAGCCTTAGCAGAATTTCTGATGAAAATACTAGTCAAAAGAGGCTGATATGGGAACTCCATAAGAAGTGTGTATGTGTCAGTTGTCATGTTATAGTTATCAACTATAAGGCTTCGGGGCACAGAGTCATAAAAAGTTCCTGCAGCACCCGGATTTGATGGACAGCCAAGACTATTACCACCTGCATGAAGAAAAGAGAATGAAAAACATCTGAGACTTGTTGCCACTAAAAAGCTACATAAATCAACGCTACTTTTGGTCACATTAAGAGATCAAATGGTTCGAAAGACCTATAAGAAATTCCCAGATGGTTGGCTGACCTACACAAGAAGTAACTAATTAGCTAAATATGACTAGAGACACTCAGTTACTACAAATATAAGCCAAGGGCGTATTTGGTAGAGGAATGGTATTGAGAATGAGTATGGTTTTGTAAGAAAAAGTGGAGATAGAAAAACCTATGTGTTGGTGCGATTTGACAAGGCTTCAATTTAAGAGTACAATTGCTAAATCTAATTATATACCTATAAACCGAACAGTTACACAATCACTTTAATTCCCATTCCTCTATACCCATACCCACTAGATGAGAACTATTACTTCGTATAGTTTAGCATGTTGCGAGGTAGGTTTGTAAGCATTTATGGAAAATCTCATATGACTTTCAACTCATCATAGCTGTTCAAATTTGCACTGCCATCTTTTTAGTTGAATCAGGTAACTTAACCCATTTGACTCATTAAAAGCATAAACTAAACCGATCCATATGTCGGTAAAAAAGGCCACGACTACCGTAAAATGTGCTAAACAAATGAACTGAAATACGCATATCAATAGCTATAATGGTGATCACAGATTGGGTTTAGGATCTGTAGCCTTAGGATTTCGCCTCCGTAATTTGGATTATAGAGAAATACGAAAAGGAAATCATAGATACAAGAAAGCATATAGTTTACAAATTAAATTCGAAAAGAAACAGGTGATGAGTAGCTATAGAAAGGAGTTCATAAGCCACATTTGGAATTATAGCTATGAATTTAGTTTGGACAAAGCCAGATATTGATGGTCAAATTCAGTTTCAAACTTTATTAGGATAAAAAACTCTAAACTCACAAATTATGTAACCAAATAATGTAACATTTCTTACCATGAACATATACTTTAGGGTCTTCATGCCTACTAAACACATCTATAGCAATTCTTCCTCCACCCCCACCACCAAACCCATTGCCACCACAAGCACTAATTTTGCCAGTTCCAGTCCTGCACTTCAACACAAGAATCTCGATCTAAGTCAGATTGTACATCATAAGTTACTCAACTCAACTTTTTACACACATAAAAGAACTTCATCTACATAAAAGAACTTTTTACTCAACTCAACTTTTTCCATAACAAAGCGTTGTTATGGAAAATGAAATTCAAAACAGACCTGCCTTGGAGGACCCAGAAGCAAAAGTCTTCACTTTATGCAACACCATGAACTGTATAGCAGTGTATGGCATGACCATTAGAAGTGCTAGGACATTACCACGCCAAAATCCCTGAAAACAACCATGTTAAATGCAAGAAGGAAAGAGCACAATGTCTACAAAGATCAAATAAATCCTTCATAAAGGCTCTGGTAATAGAACCTATAGACGAGTAGCATAAGCAGTGACCTGCGTCTAGCTAGGGTGTTTGAGAAACAAAATAAAGTTAAAATACAATAAAGCGGGCACAGCCGATATGAACAAATGCAAGTTTTAGGAGTGCTAACTGATATCAATAACGGATGCTGACTCCTTGCTAATTGCCTCAACTTTCAGCATTTTTGAGCATGAAAGTTAATATAAAATGAGTTCACATTCACATGTCACCAAACAATAACTATGCATTAATTTAGTTTCCGCATCAAAGTTAATATGAACCCACCTTCCCGGTCTCTGTAATCACTAAGAAACAATTCATCTAATGAAGAAATCACTAGCAAATATGAAAGTGGTCAAATACCATCACATGTGAAGAAATAAGGTATCGAATACCCTCACATGTGAAGAAATTTCAAATTTGCTTATAACTAAATTCGTGTTAATGGCTTGAAATAAGGTATCAAATACCCTCACATGGGAAGAAATAAGGTGTCGAATACCTTCACATGTGAAGAAATAAGGTATCAAAAACCTTCACATGTGAAGAAATAAGGAATTGAATACCTTCACATGTGAAGAATTTTGCTTATAACTCGATTCGTGTTGATGGCTTCAAATAAGGTATTGAGATTTTGGAGGCTTTAAATAAGGTATCAAATACCCTCACATGTGAAGAAATAATGAATCAAATACCTTCACATGTGAAGAAATTTGCTTATAACTCGATTCATGTTGATGGCTTGAAATAAGGTATTGAGATTTGAGAGGCTTTAACTAGGATAAATGCAATTTAAATTTAAGGCAAGTTTCTTATTCAAAGATCAGTCGTCTATTTGAACCATTATATGCATGTAACTTATTCTAATGTCGGTGTTTACAAGAATGTTGAGATGATAGCAACAACCAGGAAGGCATATCACCTTCGCACACAATTCTAACAATGCCTAATGACACTTAACTTTCGAGTTTGGTGGCGCCAATTAGTGTTTATAGAATCTTAACCGCAATTTGCAAGCCTAATGACACTCAACTATTGAGTTCGGTGGCGTGAATTGCATTTCACATGTAAAAAATAGCTAAGCATTTTATCAAACACTTGGTGTGCAATAACAAACCACCGGCTAAAGACAAGCTCATATGGATCTATATCATCATCAGCTTTTACAAAAGTCATCTAAATTATTCCTCAACATAACTAAAAAACATATAAACTAACTCATATTACAAACAATTCAAAAGTTTAGCAATGGACACTTAGATTTGAGTGATTAAAGTGTGAGAATTTGACCTTTTTACGGACTAATTTCAACAAAATAACATTTCAATTTGCAAACACCAGCACAATGATGGACAGTGTAAGGCATGAGCTGGTCAAAGTTGATCTGTCTTCTTCAATAATTGGGAGGGTTTTTCGTTTTCGATGATGATTATCATCGTGATTATTAATAAGTGTGATTGGTGATGATTATCGTGGTGATGGTGGTTAACCAGGTGAACGGTGGTGATCAGTGGGGATGGTGGTGATCGTGGTGATGGTGGGGATGGTGGTGATCGTGGTGATGGTGGCGATGGTGTTGATGGTGGTGATGGTAGTGATCGGTGGTGATGGTGGTGATGGAGCACTGTGTTTGTGTTAGTAATTAGAGAGGGTTTTTCAAGTTTCACACTTTTAAATCTGAGTTGTGTGTGTTTTTTTGTTTATATATGCTTAGTGCAAATACTAAGTTAACAATAGCCATTAGATTTGAAAAATGTAGGGATTAGATGAAGGGCCAGGATCTCTTTTCGCGTTCTCACATAAATTTAATTTCTTATTTGAACGCTCCAATATATATATATATATATATAACTGGAGGCGTTTGACTATTTTTTGCCACATATTCATGGTCAATGCCCAGTAGGTTTCCACGTCATTGCCCAGTCATCACTATTTTTAATAAAATCCGGATTTTTTTTCTTTTTTATATAAAATTCGGTTTTTTTTTTATAAAAAATAATGTCTTTTGTGGGAATCGACCTAAGGTCAATTAATACAAACACAAAGACCTCACCCAATGGACTAAGTCACAATTTGTGATATTCAATGAAAATCAAATATGTTATGCTTTTTAAAAAAAATATCAGCTATATATGGAAAATATACTGATAATATAATGGTTCATTATTTATCAAATTCAAAAAAAAAAAAAAAAAAAAAAAAAAAAAAAAAAACCATAATATACTTTTTATAATCCTAATATCTTTTTTCCTCACAATCGTTCATCCATAATATACCTTTTCTTAAAACCCTAATATCTTTTTTTTCCTCACAATCTCCTCTAATGATCGGTTTTGTTTTCTTCATCACAGGTTTGCAAGAAAACAACGCTTGTTGATATGCTTATGTAGCAGGAGCTAAGTTATGAACCGACAAAGCTATGGAATTCATCGTATAAGGTTCATTATATTCTTTTATCTTTATTCTGAAGTGACTAACATTTTAGATTTTGGTTAATGGTTATAGCATTGTGGAAAATACCCGTTTACATGGTGTTCCTAGATAATGAAACAAATGAGAAATTGTATGTACCAAAGCTGTAGTTTCCCCATGTAATTTGATTAGCCAGCCTCATCTTCAGTTTGTGTATATGAGTTATATGTATGTGTTTATGATCCTTGCAGTGAAGGTACACCGTGAAGTAGCAGCTATGCATGAAGTACCCTTATACAAATCACCCGACTATATAGATGCAGGTAAACTAAACATATTTACCACTATTGCTTTTCATACACATGTATGGTTAAAGAGTGCAGTGCTTTGACAAATATAATATGAACTTATGTGTTTGTTTGTCATTTAACGACGAAGTCTATGACAGTCTTACATTATGGAGTCCTACGTTATAAACTCTTTTTTTTTTTTTTTTTTTAAATTTTAACACCTACAACTAAAGTTTGGCTAACATGGAGACACCGTTAAAGCCGAAGAGATATCAGGCTATAAGCCTTTTGAAGTACCAAACTGCCAGAACATGTTGTCACCTACAAACTTTTGAAGTAACATGAAGGTAACGGCTTTCCTCTTGGATGTGCTTAAGCCCAATCTGCCAGAACATGCTCACCTGCAAACCAAGGTACATGTTGTCGATATTGTTTGACAGGTTACGGTTAATTATCGAGTTGCCTGGTACTAGGCACTGGTCATGTTGCAAATTAATAGCTGCACTATTGACTTATTTAGGGCATGAAGTTAATTGGCCAATATTAATAAGTGTCATCAATTGTTTTAGCTGTGTCATCAATTGTTTTAGTTGTGTCTAATCTCTTTATATACAAATTCAGTTATTTACTCTTTGTTAATCTATCTGACTTTATTAAGGATGTATAGATTATGACATGTCGTTTGTGAAGGATTTATGACATGACTTATTTAGGTGGGCTAAATATGATAAACTAAGTCTTAAAAAAGTTTGAGTTTTGGGTGGAACCCGAACCTGATAGGCCTTAATATACGTTAGCTATTACCCAAAACCCGACTGTAAGGCAACTAAACAGGCCATATTTTTCAGGTTGGGGTTTCGTCTTTCAATATTGATTTTCTTACTTCTTTTTCCCATTTGATTGTGTTGTATTTTGTTATGGCTGCTATATTAATTACTTTATAATGATTATCAAATGTTCATGTAAGCTGATCATGGGAGTTAAGTTGCCTTTCGAGTTTGATCGTTGAAAATGCGTCAGCAAGAGGACAAAATCTGATTGGTGTTATTGGCACCATTGCACTTAAATAAATCATCAGCATTGTTCAACTCATAATTAGGGGATCTCGGGTACACCAATTTAAACAGCTCTGTGTATTCCGTCATAATGCATTTTATGATTGAGGGAAACATGTTTTCGCAACAATACTCTGGTGAGCCAAAAACCTGGCATGTACTCTTACACCCTCCTTCACCCTTCAACACCAGCTCCTTTGTCAGATAGTTGCAAGAAATTCCACCTCAATCATGACTCGCTATATAAAAACTAACCCCTTTTGACCTTTTACCCAAGTGTGTGTAAGTGCAATCTGTTTGACATAATTAGACTATCTAATATGAGGAAAACAATGTATTTTGCTGTAGATGCTTCTCTTGCTGTAGCGGTGGATGCTGTCCGAAAAGGTACAACTGCAAAAAAGTATCTGATAAAGTTTCTTCTTTGTTTATAGTTCCCGTACAGAAGTATTGTGAAGACCTACACAATAATGGTTGGAAATGTAGCTCTTGGTAGCGTGATCACCCCATAAGAATCCAACAAATGACCACAATTGATACAAAGGATGTGGCTGCAACCGTATAATAGGTACGTTTGCTGCTCATAATAATTTACTGTAAAACATTTTAAGATTTGGCCAATTCTATGGATTATATAATGAATTTGATTTTAAGAAGTAAATGTATGATTGAGGCTATGTGCCCAAAAAACTTAAAGAACAGGATGTTACTTGCTGCCTGGCCTCAGTGATTCAAATGGAAAAGATCATTCGGTATATATATTCTTTTCAATTCCTTAGTTACAACTTTTTATTATGATTTTATATAACAAAAGTTCAAATATGATTTAAAACCCTAAATTCTTTTCATCCTCAGGAAAAACTTAGACCAGAAAGTGATGGTGTTAACGTGACTTCACAAGGTACCTGTTTGTTTTTCTTATTTATTTGTTCATTTTGTTCCTTTTTTCAACCAAGTCTTTCACAAGCAACGATTATTCGCAAGATTGGCGGGTGTTATTCGTGGTGATCAACCAACCTGTTGTTCTTATGTTCCCAGGACAACAAGTGTCGCTCAAACCAGATACAAAAATAATACATATGTAATTTACAAATCGTTTGCTGTAGTTTGGAATTTCGCTCCATATACACCAGGCAGACCAAGAACCGTTAGCAAGATTTCAATAGTATGATTTGCACCAATGGTGAGAAAAATGTCATTAGTTGTTAAAACCTTAAATTATCAGTTTTGGTAATGAAGTTTAGTATAATAATCATAGATTGTGTACTACCTGATAAGTGTCTGATGATGGCTCAAGCAGGTGATGTAATAATGTTATAGTTTGAGAACTCTTTTTTTTTTTTTTTTTTTTTTTTTTTTTTTTTTTTTTTTTTGTAATTTTACTGTGATCATGTAAATAACCATCTGTTTTTGTGTTTTCATTTGTTCTGTAGGTTTACATGTTTTATGAATACATTACCAGGAGAAACTCAAGATCAAACAACCCTTAATAGCATCGTCTTCAATGCTGAGTTATGCAACTTTACGTAGTGCTGAACTTGCCAATCTTCTTGGTCACTGTAAAAGTCTTCGTTGCCTCTGGGTATATCATCACGTCATTAGAGATTATTTTTTCGTCTACTTAGGTGCAAAACAGAAGAGATCATTCAAGATAACACGGTAACGTTCCTTACAAGGGTCTCCCTCTTAGTCCCTTCCAAGAGTATAATGTAGGAGAAAAGACACGTACACGTTTTGCAGCCATTATTGACACAAAAGTATTATAATATATTATTAGAAAGTTAGCAGCAAGTACTCATTTTGTCTTTAAGGTTAATTTCAGTGGATTTAGTATTTCACGATCTACTGATAAAACTTCAAAACTCATTTGAAGGTCATATGAACACTCCTGTCGTGGGTTAGTTGCTTCATACCAAACCTGTTGATTGGGAGAGTTGCAAGTAATAGTTACCCTTCATAGTTTGAAGCCGGTTCTAGGAAAACAAAGGTGCAACGAAGCCTTAATGTGGTTTTCAAGGTATAAAACTATACAACTATAACACATTAGAATTGCATAGAGTACATTTTTTTTCCGAAGGTGTTTAGATATCAATTTGGACTCTGCGATTGAGTTAGTCGCTGATGGAGGGATGTTGACGTGTACATTAACAGACATGGATGTGTTATGTGGAGGCAATGGGGAAGTCTGCTATTCCAAGTAAATTTCTATATTCTATTGCTTTATGAGTTTCTGATTAGCATAAGGTGGCGATGGGTGGGTTAGGTAAAGGGTCCAAACAAGTTTTGTATATAGGTCGGGATGGGTTGGATTGGTACACACACATTCTTATTCATGTAAATCTATATTCATTAAAATCTTGGTCTGTTTTGTGCAGGAATTACCAGATGGTCCTCTATTCCTGAGTCTACACACTCTTTGTGCAACCCTTAAATGCATTTCGCCTTCTGCAGTGATATTTAGGTCCGCATTAATAAATGCTATGGGATATCATGTGTTGTTATTGATTTTAGTTTTTATGTCTCAGATGAGTCATCGATGTATGGCAAAAAGAACTGCAAAAATTTCCAGTTCTCAGTAAACGAATGGATGACATCATTGGGAATTTCTTACGAGATGGTCTCCAACCATCTCAAACAATGATTGGGCACATTGTTGAAATGGAGGTATATCATTGTAATTTTTACCAAGGTTGCAGAGGTCCGTTTTGCCATGAGAGATGAACGTTTTGCTGGTTATGGACACGTTGAATTCGCACCACCCTTGATGTAGACCAAAAAGTATAATCATTGTTTAGTTTTATTTCCAATAAATTTTTGTTGAAGACGATAAAGACTTAATTATTAGTAATTTATTTGCAGGCCCTTGAACTCAATGGATCAGATTTGCTTGGTCGTGATGTGAAAATTGATTTAGCAAATGAAAGAGGGGAAAGAGGTCCATACACTCCTGACGGGTATGAACTTTAAACTCTCTTTATGTATTTTTTGCACTTTGTTTATATATTTAAGAGTTCGACTTTTAATTGATGCATCACTTCTGTATATTGCAGCGGTTGGAAACGATAATGGTACTGCTGCTGGAATTGCTCCGTTTGCACATTTGGCGGTGTATAAAGTATGTGATAAAATGGTTGATCTGAGAGTCATATAGTAGTTGCTATGTATGCGGCTGTTGATGATGAAGTTGATTTGATTTCTCTCTTGCTTGGTGGTGGATCTATTCCTTTCTATAACGATGATATTGCTATAGGGGCATTTGCTGCTACAAAAAAAGGCATATTTGTTAGTTGTTCAGCAGGAAATTAGGGGCCTTTTAATGCTTCATTATCCAACGACATGGATTCTCACGGTTGGTGTTAGCATAGTTGTCAGAAAGGTAAAGGCAACAATGAAACTTGGGAATGAGGTGTTCATAGACGGTGAACTTTCCTAAGTACACCATCTTCACAATGAATCAGCCATTGTGGGGGTAGGAAATTAGTGGGCTGAAACGTGTTTAACAACAGGGGTAAGATTTGAATGATAGGTTAATAAGATGGCTTAAGTTTTGCTGAATATGAGGAAAGAAAAAAATATGGAATGAAGTGAACAGGTTATAAGAATGGGACGCGTGGAATTGTGACGTAATATATGACGTCAGAAGCGGGTCTACCCGGAGATGAATGGTGATCTACGTACAACCCATTGTGCCCCATGAACATTAAATAACAAAGATGTTAAAGGAAAGGTAGTGATTTACCTGGGTGATGGTGAAGTAGGTTAGGACAAATTGTAAAAGATGCGTGTGGAGCTGCCATAATTCTCACAAACAAAAGGTAGATGGCGTTAGTACAATAGCAAATGCACATGTACTTCCTATATCATATGTTGGTTACAAAGATGGACTTTCAATTCTAGAGCATTTGAATTCAAATCCACCAGTTGCTACTATCATATTCCACGGAACGGTCATTGGAGATAAATCAACTCCTCAGGTTACTTCTTTCTCTTCAAGAGGCCAAATGTAAACAGGTCAACTCCTCAGCTTAATTCAACAGTCTTAGTTCGCAGACTCTTGCGGTGTTTGTGTTTAAAAACATTTTATTGTTTTGGATATTGAACATTAGCTCACTCTATATCAGTGTTTGAGAGTTTGCTGTTATAGTTTGTGTGAAGGCTAAAGGCCATATATTAATGATTGTTGAATGTAGAGTTTCGTACAAAAGGAGGTCCTTTGAGTTATTCTTTCCTTTTAGAGTTATCCGAGTCATGCGATACAACTTTTTTTTAGAACGGTGTCATGCGATACAGCTTTAACATGCTCTTTTATTGCAGATTTCCCAGACCTGTGTCATTTTAACATCATGATTTACAGGACTTCAGGGGCTGAGCTTTTAGGCAACCTTTCAGGTAAAAATTAAGTAATAGCATATCACTTATAAACATATACACAGACGCAGAAGACGTGTCTAATAACATGTCTCTCTTTGAGCGCCATTTATTTTGTTTAACACAAAAACTTCTCCATTTTCATTACGACCCACATTTATATATAAACTATGAATAGTAGCAAGTGGGAAATACATAAACGTTACCAACTGTAATTCAACTGTTTGGTAATTCGGATACACTTAACATGCAGTACTGCTTATTTTCTTCAATTTGATATTAGATTTTAATTAAATAACTTCAGAAAGGAAGATTATGGATCAGAATACAAAGGCATTAACCGATGCTCTTCAGTTATTAGGTGAGTGTCATAAAGGTTCGAGACATATGGACATCCCTTAAGGTTTAACTCAATCTTTTAATCGGAGAAATGGACATTGCATCTGCCATTTTGCTATCTCAAACTCTTCATTAACTCTTTATAACGAGCATATCTCATTTAAAGTTTACTTTTACAAATCTGCAACAACACGCATAATCAATAATAAAACATGATGAGACTGTTTTAGAAAGAATAGACAATGCAAGTACATACAGTCGCTGCTACTACCAGCTCCTCCCATCAACACACAAGACGAACGTTCTTCGTCTTCAACTGGAATGAGGTCTGATACGGCTGAAGTTCGGGCTGCTGGAACGAATACTAATGATGGACAAAATGCTACTGACCTTGGTAACACAACGAATGCTACAACTGATATGTGTGGTAATAGTTTAAATAAGAAACACCAAAGTAACTCGTCTACTGAGTTAAACAATAATATGCATGACTTGAATACTGACTCTTAGTTTAAATAATGATATGCATGGTAATAGTTTAAATAAGCAACACCAAAGTAATGTAAATGAGAGTGGGGAATTGCATGATGATATTTCGAGTGGGTTAGCTGATGCTTGTGAAAGTGATGTAAATGGTAAGTTTGCATGTGTTATATGAGAAAGATACTGAGGCTGAGGAGTTAACTGGGTATGATCTTGATAAAAAAGTTTCCGTACTATGATATTTTGCCGACTCGCTTACTTTTTATATTCCATTATCTGCTATTGATCTTGACCCTACTGTAGCAATGGTCCAAAGGTCTGAGTTGCCTACCAAGTAACACAAACTCATTCTATGCCACCATCTTTATATTTTTCTTCGTAACTCTTCTATATGGTATATTTGGGGATTCTATAGGGTTTTCCGGGGACATATAGTGAGATTGCAGCCCTTAAAGGTATCATTATTCTTCCTTAGGTCTTTTAGTTTTTACTCGAAGTGGTTAATAACTATATTTTGTACTCTTATCTGTAGGCCGTTGAATTGTGGTTTGTGGACAAAGGAGTACTTCCAATATTCTTTGGGTGAAAGTATTCATCGAAATTATGATTTATTACTTCGTCATAGGCTGCACATTGTTGGTGAAATTGAGCTGGTTGTTAATCATTACCTCTTAGGATTACCTGGAGTATTAAAAGAGGAACTAACACATGTTTTAAGGGGCCCTCAAGTTAAGTTTGAAGTTTATTATTGTTCTAATAGAAGAAAATTACTCGAGTTGAATGAGTTTTTTTATAAAAAGTTCGCAAACTTACAGGCACTTGAGCAATGTGAGATTATGTTGAACAAGTTGGGCATTGTGAAAGTTAGCACCAAAGACACTGCTGGTGCAGCTCAGGTTTCATATCGTACTCCACTACTCCCTTCGATAATGTAGAAACATCAGGTTGTCTTGATGTAGAGGACACATAAAGATTTAAAAAGGGATGATGGAACCACTACTCCTACTAAAGATTTGCTTCCTCATATGATTGCGGAAGTTGATAAATGGAATTAGGAGTCTGATGGTGCTCCCACGACAAATGGTGACATGTCAAGTGACTTGCTAGGGTTGCTTATTGGTGGTTATGACACGATTAACACGATGGTCGTCTTCATAATGATGATGCTTGTGGATCACCATGAAGCAAGTATGCAAGACATTTCAGTAAGTTGATCATAAGCATGAACCGACAAACTTGGTGTGGATTGTTGCACAGGCGGTGACACTAGATTTTAGGCCACGAAGTATAAAATAGAGAAGTCAACAATGAAAGATTCAAGCTCTTGCATAAGGGATGAGTGAACAAGTTAGAGTAAAAAGCTAAAAGCCATTATGTTGAAGACACTACTGCTGTTAAATGTGGAAAGAAAGACCTGGACGAGGTTATTCATAATTGGTATGTGTAGTGTGTTTTCCTTCAAAACTTAATACTATAATCTTTAGGAGATGGTTGGGATTGCAATTTATAAGCAATTATAAGAATATGATTCGCCGAGTTTAGCAAAAGTAGCTAAATGTAATATATAGAGTAGTTCCCTAGCGCTTTTTAGTTGAGAACTCGGAGATTGAAATTCTTGATCATTAAGTCCTTGCATTATTGGTTTAAGGGTTTTCGATTTGTTAAATGACAATACTTAATCTAATTCTTTCCTCAGTGAACTGATTTGAATGCAGGCGTTGCAATTCTTGGTTTAAGGCTTTTCAATTTGTTAAATGACAATACTTAATCTAATTCTTTCCTCGGTGAACTGATTTGAATGCAGGCGTTGCAATCTGTTTCAGTCACATTCTTATTGGTAAAACGGCCACGATTACTTCATATATCAAAGGGTTGATCACCACAAAAGTAAAATAAAAAAAAAAAAAAAGAAAAAAAAAAGAAAAAGAAACCACAAATGGCCATAAACATAATTAAACAATAACTAAAACCCGACTTAATAAATAATTTTACGCTAACAAAAACCATCCAAATTATAATTACAAGTATTCATCAAATATAGTTAACATTAATCAATTAACATTCATCAAGTATACTTAACATTTATCAAGTATATTTAATATTCATTAATTAACATTCATAGACTATACTTAACATTCAAAAGCTAACCTTACACCTCTTTCTTTCAAAATATCAACTTTCCGATCATTTTTTTACCCGCCTTTTTTGACAATAGTAAAAATAAGTCAATGATAACCAACATCATTAACCATAATTTCACGATAACTAAAACCATACGAATTATCATTATAAGTCATGCCCGCCCCTTGGGCGGGCTTTGAAGTCTAGTATATATATATATATATATATATATATATATATATATATATATATATATATATATATATATATATATATATATATATATATATATATATATATATATATATATATATATATATATATATATATATATATTGTTATCTTTTAATATACAGGCACTTCGATATACTTTTGATGATTTTTTTTTTAATTTTTTTTCAGTTACGTCTGAAAAATCACATGTGATCACAAATCACATGTGATTTTTCCAAACATAACTAAAAAAAACGTTGCAAGTATATTAAAGTAGGGGTGAGCAAACGGACTGGATGGACCGGACCGACCTTATTCGGTCCGGTCTCGGTCTAGGGTTTTTCATAATTTCGGTCTCGGTCCGGTTCGATTCGGCTTAAAAATCGGACATTTAGCCTATTTGGACCAAGACCGGACCGAGACCGGACGACCACATTCGGTCCGGTCTCGGTCTAGGTTTTTTGCCGGATTCAGTCTCGGTCCAGTCCGGTTTTGGACCGATGAGCAGCCTTATATTGAAGTGCCCATCTATAGAAAGATGATTTAATTCTCGTCGCGATGGTATGATCGTTTTTCATAATGATTAACGGTTTGCGAAATATTTAATTTAAAAAAAGTGATTTATCATTATTATTATTATTATTATTATTATTATTATTATTATTATTATTATTATTATTATTATTATTATTATTATTATTATTATTATTATTATTATTATTTTTAATAAACCACCGCTTTCATTAGAAACATGAAAAATGACATAAAATTGGAGTGGAGTCTAGACACAATCTGTGCTCCCACTTCTTTCTGGATGCAAAAACTAACTCGATGAAAAATAAAAACACCCCTCTGAACGTTATTAGAGTGGCTGATGGCAATAGTCTTAATACGAGAAAGTGTATCCAAAGCTTTTGCCTCTAATTCCCCAAACGTAGAGAAACCGAAGGGAATAAACTTGTATCCATTGTCTTCACATTTGGATGCATGCTTCTTCTTCTTCTTCTCCGCAACATTACTCAAAGCTACCCCAGAAGCCCATGAAGTCGCCCCGGTACCAGCAAATGGAGAGATCCCGGTCACATCCAGACATGCATCTTTACCTTGAACCCAATTGAATAATAACAAATCTGCAGGACGTAACTCCCTCCCTTCCTCTGATGAAAACCTGAAGGATATTCATAATCTTAACTTGTATGGTTCTAGTGATATGGTTCGAATCAAGTAGGAAAGAAGAAGAAGAGAGTCTAGAGAGAGAAATAGAGAGAGTTGGGAACTTAGAGAGAGAAAGTGAAAGAGAAATATGAATATTAGATTGGAAGCTCCAAACCTCTCCACATGTGGAGAGGGGTATATATAGTTACTTACAAAACGCCCTCCTACGGGCTGTGGATCGAGTGTATAGTGGGTAAAGACCCGTCGGTCCTCCACGGTGTTACATAAACTAATCTACGTAATAACTAAATATTAATAAGACTACGAGCTACGTAATGCTAATCTATACTCGGGGTGACCGAGTCTTTCACATGAATATTTATATTCCTAACAATCTCCCCCTAAGGGAGGTCACCCCGGAAAATACAAATTGAATTCTAGTCTATTCTTCGAATTGAATCTTCGTAGCTCGTAGTTAGTGATTCTTCATAGTCATTAATTTTTGTGCTTCCAGCAGTGGACATTAGATGACTTGTTTTATGTGTTGGATGATCTTTGACTTTGCTTTGAGTGTATCATCCAAATGAATGTCTCCAAGCCATCTTTGTGTAGTAACATCTCCATGTGACATAGACATCTTTGTATCGGCATACTCACACTTTTTAGGATCATGATCTTCAGCATCAGAGTTATGGAAGCATAGATGAAGCCCATTCAATGATCATGATTTCTTGATTAAGATGTCGAAGTGTGAGCATGGGGTGATGGATCAGCATCTTTTCAGCAATCTATTGCAACCGTCAGAAATTCCTGCAAGTAAACAGTTATCAACAAATCATCCAGTACTTACAGGTTTGAAATTAGAGATCGTCTACAGCATAGTGTAAAGACTCCTTCTAACCCTTACCAAGACCGTTCCCAATTGGTAACCCCCGAGAGGATTTACAAGATCTACCTAAGTAGATCAACAATTGGGTGAGTCGCTGGAGATCACTCCACGACTGTAAACCGTTTGTAACCGCTGTGACCACTAAGCGTAATCCACAAGGAATTACCTAAGTGACCTGCTTTCAGGGCTGTTTGATATTGACCGTGGCAGGAATTTCCATTCAATCACTGAAAATTACATTAGTAATTTCTCTCATGAATGTTCTGGTAGATTGCTAAGATCTATGTAGGACTCTCACATGTGCGACTGGTGTCCTTGATTATGGACCACCAGTGCAAAGGTAGTAGTGTTCCTATTGAGATCTTTTGATGCATCTCAAGGCTCTAGACTCGATAAGTGCACAATTTGGTCGTCGGAGACTGGAGCAGTGTCTCCTGTTTCAATATCAACATGGTTCGTAATGAGCGGTCGATAGATAATGCAGGGTTCCCCGTGAGAAAGAAACAAGCTCTTTTGAGAGAGCTTGAGTAGTTAGAAGGTTTACTGCAGTGTGTCACTAGGTCCATGACGTCATGTCTTCAATATCAGTGTTACCTTAGTAACCACCAGTAGCATATGAATTGAACCCGGTTTCTGCCCTGAGGTTGAATAAATGGAGGGCTATTTCTTTTTACCCTTTCTCATTTCATTTCCTTTTAATTCTTCAACCCCTTCTTTCTCTATTCTCATATTACTCCTTTTTTAAATCATTCCTAAAGACTTCTACTCTAACAAGAGGATATTGTACTTGGGTAGATCCCTCCGGCTCTGGCGGATCATAGGACGGTTTTCCTAACCTTAGCCACCTTCTAACTTCATGACTATCCTATGTTGCCATACACCAAATCATTGAAAAATTCTCTCAACGTGTTTATGATTAAGAAACACATTTTGTTAACACGTTGAGAGTTTTACTATTTTCAAATGCTCCCCATAACATGTGCACCGATGTTTTGATAATAAATTTGCACATGTCAGGAAGAGTTGCACTTTTGAATTGATCCACCTTTAGTGAACATGAACAGGCATTCGAGACACGCTTACATCACTAGTTAGACTAGCTTGAAGTTATTATCCGGCCTGATCAAATCCACAAAAGGTTTCTCGAAACGGTACACTCTACTCAGACAAGTCCTCTTCGGGACACGCTTACATCACTGGTTAGACCAGCTTGAAGTTATTACCCGTCCAGGACTAGTCCTTTCGATTGATGACAGTTTTTGTTTCGTCAATTCATTGGTTAAGTCTGGGTCTCGCTCATATGATATGCCATATCTTATTGTCACCACAAACCATTTACTCCCCCTCAATATGTGCATTGATATACAAAAGAGTTTAGCACATATAGGAGAGAGCTTACAATTATGTCCAAAACATCACATTTTAATCAGATTTCATATTTCAATAACATTTTCTCCCCCGATCAAAAATTTCAGACCATTTGAGATTTGAGATCCCAAGTGATTTAAATAAGTTCAAAGATTTTGGGAGAAAAATGTGGTCAGATTTAAGAATGACTGATTATGAGACGATACATTTACTCCCCCTCAATCCTTGAGGAAGCATGTTATGTGTTAGAAATGATGAGTTTATAAATTCATATACTAACACATAACAATCACATTTAATTCACTGCTTGTAATGAACAAAGATCTTGATTTGATGATATAGATGTTTGAAATCATACTCCCCCTCAATCGATGACCCAATTTTAATTTATCATTTTACTAAAAAGTTTAATCATTTAGCATCGATTGAGTGGCAAATTTTATACAAAATTTCAAGTTTGATTGATTTACAAAAATCATGGTACCACCAAGTTTTAGAACAAATACCTTCCTGAAGAATCATTGATGGAAAAGTATTCGTGATGTAAAGAAGACTTCTCTTCTTGTACGAGAAATGATGCACTGAAACGTACTTCATTTTGAAGAAACATGGATATAAAGTAATCCATGCCCGGGTGAACATCACCCAGTAAAAGGAACTACCATCTTTTTGGAGACGTGTATTCCTCATTTTGAAGAATGGGTTGCTATCTGAAGTAATAGCAAAACGTTTGTTTAAATGCGGGTTACAGTCAGAAATAACTGCAAGCCATTTAGGCATGTTAAAAAAAAACTTTTTGAACTTCTGGTCGAACTTCATTTAAGGACCCGTGTCATTATTGAATGACATTTCTAGGACTGTAAATGCTATCGATGCCAGAAGACATGCCTTAAAAAACTATTTTTGGTATTTTCAATTTTTCTGATTTTACGGGTTTTTGTTGGTTTTATATATCTATATACATTTTGGTATAATATATGTACAAAGTATATTATTCAATTTAAGAAGATGTTGACATGAACACCAAAAGGATATTGTTCTTTACATTGAAGAAGTCTGTAGTCAACATCTCTTAAAATTTCACCACCAAAGCATTCGAGGCTCATGAATAACCGTCTGAACTTGTGCCTTCTCAATGTGATGATTTGGTAGCTTCCCCTAAACCGACAATCATCTTCATGAGACCACTTCCCCCATGTAGTTGAAGTGATGCAAAAAGTCTCATCTAATGAAGCTCGAGAACCCGAAGAAAACAATAACACCGAAGTAACAGGGTGAAACACGGATCATCTCTGCGGTTATCAATCCCGGAATAAATGATTAAGCCCTATCACATGACCCTGTTGTGCGTCCCCGATGTGCACATTTGATGAGTGTGTAAATACTCATCATTTTTGTCTCATCTGAACTGCAAAAACATTCAAAAACACTCAGAAATGCATCAAAATACAGAAAATATCCCAGGATTGTGTTTTATATGTTTCAGATGCAAAATGATTGAAAACAGATGAAAAACGAACAAAGTTTGCATAATTGGCAGTTTCAGTCCCTCAACTTTCAAAACTTGTCAAATTCAGTCCCTAGGCATTTGTTTTGTAAGAAAAGTCACCAAAGGTCCTTTTGAAATCACAAGTTGTCATAATTAGTCCTTTGGTGAAAAATTCCAAAAGTTTACAAGTTTGGTCCCTGTACTTTCAAAATTGGCAAAAATGGCCCCTGAGCATTGGATTTAGATGAAAAGTCAACAATGGTCCTTGGAAATACAAAGATTGTCAAGTTTAGTCCTTTGGTGAAAAGTTTGGGAAAATTGCAAGTTTGATCCTCCAAGTTTCAGAGTTTGACAGTTTTGGTCCTTGGGATTAAAAATTGGAAAAATCAAAATTAGTCCTTGTACTATTCAACCTTGGCAAGTTTCACCCTCATGACAACTTTGGAAAAGTTACATTTCCAGCCCCTATAAAAACAGAAAAATTACATGAAAGGTCCTTGTTGTTATTACTACAAACCAAACGGATCCAAAGATATTATAACACCAAATCTAAAATCCAATCCACACACAAAACAGATCCAGTCCATATACTCCCTTGGCCCAACACCCTACCAAGCCTACTCCTTTTTTTTTATAACTCCAGGGTCAAACCATACGTTGACCCTGCCTCCTTCCCTCTTCAATACCACTCACCCTCCCCTACTAAACCACCTAGTTTCTTCACCACTTGCCCATCCACCACGTCCCTTATCCCTTCAATTACACACCCCAAAAAGCATTAAATACCCCCCTCCAACATGCAAGTTATCAGAGCCAATTGGGTTTAACACCTTTTCCCGCCAAAATGCAAATGAAGGGCTCAGATGAAATTGAGTGATCAAAAGGCTGAGAAAGGTGCTGAGAAATGCTCCAGTTGGTCCCACAAGCCCTAGAAGTCCAATATAAAAAAGAAAGAAGAATAGAGGAAGGAGACTAGTTTAGTTTTAGTAGTGTAGAGTCGTTTTAGTGTAGTTTTCATTTCCATCTGTTCTCTTTAGTTCAATAAGCTTTAATTTAGAATTTCTAATGTAATTTGAACATTATTTCACCTTAATATCAAGTTTTCTTTTGTGAATTCAAATTTGGCATTTTTAAGTAAAAGTGACAATTTACTTAAATCTTGTTATAAGTTGTTAAGACTGCTCCATTTAGCCCAAATTAAGTTACTAAATAGTTTTTATAAACTTCCTAAGCTCTAAAACTAGTTCCTATTCAGTCTGATAAAAATACAAGAAAATCAATAAAAATTCAAAAATCTCAAGTGAAGAAGATTTGAAGCAGGTTGTATTTTGGATTGCTAGTGGTATTTGAACTCCATGGGGAGGTTTGAGGATAGGGTTGTGAACCTGTTCTTGATTTGGATCACACAAAAGCAATTATAAGCTTAAATCTCAATTTTTAGAGTTTAGTGTAGATTAGCATAATGTAGCTTATTATCTGTTTGAAACTGCTTATTATTCATTGTTGTTGCTTATTAGATAGCCTTTATGCTCATTTCTTATTATGGTATTTAGTTTTCATTAAAATTCCATTTTTCTGTCAAAAATACTCAATAGGGATTTATGGGTAAATGTTGTTATCATGAGTGGTTTTATGCTTTAATGATCTTATTTCATCAAAATATAACCTCATGAATCAGTATCTTATCCTAAATCAGCTTAATGCTTTGAGAATCTTCAAGACTGTTTTGTTAAGGACTGTTTGGATCAATGGGGTGAAAGGTGTCCAAAACTGTTTGTGCTGTTACATTTGGTTCATGCATGTTTCTTTAGGAAATATTAGATCCATAAAACCTTAATAACCAATGGTCTTGTGTAAAAAAGTCAAATCTCAGTTTAAATCTTCATATTCAGTCACTGTTAGAGTTTTAGTGTGGCATATTCATAGTTTTAGAGAAATAGTTGGTAATTTAGCTTAAATCAGAAACATCTTTGCTTATTATATCATTGATAATCACTTAGGATCATTAGAAGTTCAACTTAGTCAAACCTTTAGAAAATCTCAAAAAGTCAAATTACTAAGGTTAGGCAGAAATGCATTTTCCAAGATTTTTACTGATTTTTATGTTTCAAATTAATCCCTGAGCTTCTTTAAAATCAAAGTCCATCAGTTAACCTATAGAAATCCACCCAAGGCTTATTTTTAAGATTTTTCTTGGTGGCTTATTTCATGGCTTATTTAAGCCTGCAGGGAGGAAACCTCCCCCGCACTAGGATTTGACCAAGATTTCATAGGCTCACTCTGAGCTTTTTTGTGGGACCCAATCCCCAACCTTTAGCTTTTTGGAAAGCTCACCAGCTTATCTAAATAGTCCAGTGCTTATTGTGACTTTAGGAACCTTTGCCCTTAGCTTATTTAAGCCTTCAACCCACCATCACAACACTGAGTGCTCAGTGTTTGGACCCATAATCACAAGCTTCTCAAAAGCTTATTTGTGGGACTTAGGCTTTGGTATTTGGCTTATTTGAAAGCTTCCCAGGTTGGCTTATTGGGTCAAAAGCCCTTTTTGACCCCTGAGCTTATTTGTGGGCCCAACATAGGCCTGTAGATTGCCACTTAAGGCTTGTTTGGTCTGTGTTTTGAGCATAGTGCTTATTTGTGTTTCTTCCCTTATTCAGTGTGCTTTTTCATTTGTTCTGGCTTATTTAGTGTTTATCTTAGTTGTCTATAGCTTATTTAGTCCCCAGTAGCTATAAAAACCTCTTATCACTTCCACTGCTAATAGCAAATGACCACGTATGGAGAAAACCCGATATACCAAACATGAAACTGAAGTAGAATTCCCCGTTCTTGTGACTTAAGCTTGCATAAAAGTGTGACTAAGAGCGGTGTAGAGAGTTCATGCAACATCGAATCCTTAAGTACTCTATACTCTTCAACCAACCAACCATCAAGTATAAGACGTACATCACCTCTTGACTATCGAAAACTACGCGTGAGTTGTGACACTGAGCACTACAACGTAACTCCTTAAAGTGATAGTTACTTTGTGGAATTCACAATGAAGAATCACCAAAATAACTAGATATCTAAGTCTTCGTCATTGCAAGGGTTAAAAGCTTGAGCAAGGATCTCGAAGAATCTTCATCCAACCGACGCCGATATCTTCATATACTAAGTATACGTACCCGTGAAATTTCACTTCAATCCTCAAATAAGTGATACCCGATCAGCTCCGTAGTCACAATTAGTCATCCATAGTTAGTGGAACATTAGGTGTTAGAGGAGAGACGTAAGACCGTATTTCAAACATCAATCAAAATGTAGTTTATTCACACTTCTCCCCCTCAAAAATTGCATAAGAGATTGCCAATTTTTATAGAACACGTGCATATGAGGTTGATCCGCTATTCACACTTCTCCCCTCCTCAAAAATTGCATTTGAGGGTGCCATTTTTGATCGAGTGAATAAAAATACAATCAGATGCAAGGAGATCCACTAGATGATAGAATGAGCATGGAATAAGTATGAAGCTAGTTGATGAGAATAGTTAAAAGCAAGACCATTTCACTTCTTCAGAAGATAAAGCGCACTCAAGCGTACGCCTTTCTTTTCTTTTTGGAACGGGGCCTGAAGTGTTGTTAGCATACACCATTTTGTTTACATTGAGGACCGAGGCTTGAACTGCGATGTTCAAACGTCATAGTCGATGAAGAACGAGGCCTGAACTAATGTGAATAGACGTCATTAGCATGCATACATCAACATTGACTTTCCAGACCTCCTGAGGTAGGAGATATGCTTGGTTTAGGCTTCTAGACTTTGAGTTTTCTCATGTAGTGAATGATTGATGTATCTGCAACTAAGTAAGACTACTTGCACTAACATTACAAACTTGATTGCATATATATATGGGTTAGTGACATTAGTATCCAAACCCTTGGGGGTTTCACGGTCAACCATGGCATTGCCATCGGTGAGCACCTTTCTAGTAGGTATCCATTTATGTCCAACGTACTTAAAAATTCTACCAGTTGGAATCCACTTATGGCAAGGTCTAGGATTGCTAAGATTCTTATGCATAGTGTAAGACTTTTCATTATTCCTAATCTCCAAAGATTGAGCAGTTTGTATCCACCTAGGAGAAGTTACAGGTTTGTCTTGCTTCTTATGCATTGAAGATGACTTATAATAGATCCTAGACTTAATAGGTTGAACCTTAGCAGTGTTCCTCAATAAGCTAGGAGGCATCCTACAGGGTTGTGAGCCTAAGATACCATCCTTTTGAAGTAGAGCCCTTTTCCTAGCCTTTTCTAGATCATAGTTATTGTGTAAGTCATTTATATCATAAGAATTTTGAATCTTAATGCTTAGTTTTGACACAGCTTTTGAACTAATCCTAGAGGAGCTGGGAGTAGGAGTAGCTATATGTTGAGGTTTAACAGAACTAGAAGCAATTATCTTAGGCAAATAATGTGGAGTGACTGGTTTTATCAAAACTTGTTCCGCATCAATTTGGGAGGCAAACCGTATTTTTGAAAATTTTGGACGTTCAGATCTAAACGCAGTCGGTTGTCTAACAACTGATTGGTTTCTATTCGATTGTGAAACTGGTTTCCCCAAGATTGATGGTTTTGCAAACTTAGTATTCACACTATTCCCTATTGATTTTCTTAGCTCGTTCTTTAATGTTGTTATTGTGAAACCCTTTTTCTGAAGTTGAGCTTTGAATTCATAATTTTTGACAGTGAAAGAGGTTGTTTGTTCTATCGACTTAGTTTTCGTTTCTTTAATTGACTCATTCAGGTTTTTACAATGCTTTTTCAAAGACTCATTTTCCAAAAGTAATTCAGCCACATTTTGTTCCAATTCAAAATTTCTAGTTGCAATAGTCTCACTGTCATGTTTAGCATTTACTTCATTACACATATCACACATCTCAGTAATACGTTTTTTCAAGTTGTTGATTGTCAAGTTCTTGGTTTCTAGCTGAGCTTTTAAATCATTAATCATAAAGAATTCACGGAAATTAGGAAGTTTAGGATTTTTACATGGTTGGTTAGTTTGAAAACTTTCTTCCTTTCGTTGCATTGCGATTTCAAGTGAAATACAATGTTTTTCAAGTTGTAAAAATCTTTTTGAAAATTCATTAAAAACTTGTATCAACCATATCATTTGATTTAAAAACATCAGCCGTAAACAAAGAACTTGACTCATCATCATGTTCAGCATCCTGATCACTTTCTCCCCCTTTATGATTCATATTTGTTGAATCATAAATGGTATTGCTATCAGTCTTTTCCAACAAATATGTGTCATAAGTGGGCATAACTTGATCATTATGCAGTCGTTCATCAGAAAGCACATGATGTTGATCAGTGACAAGTACCTCAGCTGATGGAACTTGGTCATTTTCTGTTATGTGAACAGCATCCACGTCATGAGTTGTATAAGTCTAAGAACTATCTTTTGTATTCTCCTCATCAACCGTAGTGTCACTGCATTGTAGATTCAGCGCCCTTTCATTAATGAACTCCTTGAAATTACCCATGAGTTGGAGGAGTGTATCTCTGAACGTGTCAACCTCGATTCTAGTGTGATCAGCAAAACACCTTTTCGTCATCTAACTATCGTAGTCATAATCCATAGTGAGTTTCAAATCAATGAACACTTGGAGTTGTTTGTTGATCACATAAAGGGCAGCCATGGATCCAATTTTGGAAGATTCTCCTTGGTCAAGTTGTTGTTGTAGTTGATCTAAGTTAAGAATCATTGTGCATGTGAAAGGCTGAACATCTTGACCAAATAGTGTTGCAAATGCACGTTCGAATCCCATCTTGAATCCAGTTCCCTCTAAAAGTATCGTGAGATGTGAATGAAGTTGTCGAAAAGGTTCAATGCAACTATCCTTTGCACCGTGAAGGACTTGTTGTGGTTGTTGCACTTCTCTCTCATGCGAATTAGAGCACAAAGATTCCATTCAAGCAATAACAGACTCAAAACTGTTAGTCCGTTATACTTTGTCAGAAATCTTATGGCCATCAAACATGTCGTACAATTTGAGTATCTCAGATATGACTGAATCTGAAGAGTTTGACATGTTGTGAACGTTCACGGGATTTTACAATTCTATGATTTAAACCGAGAAATAGATTCTTTCGCGGGATTTTACAAAATCAAGAATAAGCCGTGAGACACCGAAGAAGTGATTTGGTTTGCTTGAAGTGAGTTTGAGTGGTGAAGTAGACAAGTCACAGTGAATTTCAGACAACGTTCGTGTGTTGAAATTAGAAGAGAACTCCGAAGATATATCCAATAAGCCCGAAAATATCACAACCCAAGCTAGTACACAATCTCAGATTCTCAAGGCTCACTCAACACCGTGGTTCAAATATTTTACCCGAAAGTATCTCAACCCAAAATAATAATCACTTAACAAAACAATTACCAATCTATAAGAATAAATCGTCCTTGTGATATAATCCTAAAATTTCCAACAGTTAATATAACCTTAAAATTTAAAGCCCAAGAGAAATCAGTCCAAAGCAAAATACATCACCAAGCCCAACATCAAATCATGTAAACACATCTCAAGAGAAAATTTGTTCAAGCCCAATTCAATTCCTAACAACCCTAATTAACCGTGTATAAAACACACACTAATTCACACCTTGCCCTAATAATCTGTAACCATAAACTTAAAAAATACGCAGTTACTTAACTTATCTCCTTTGTCTCCCAACTGATATCAACAAAAATCATCTCTTGTTCTTGTTATCTGCTCGAGTTCTTTATCAAGGTCACGGGTAAGAGAGGGGTTTGATTTTGTTTCTGATTTTAGTTACTTGTTTTCAGTCGAAAGAAAGTGAGAATGAAACTTAAACGTTTCGTTCTTTCTTACTGGCTTTCGTATAGTGAAAAAAGAAGTGTATGCTTCGAAAGAGATCGATGACGGTTTGACTCGTTGTGGACAGTCTTAAGGACGTGTCTTTGCTTGCACAACTAGTAACCAGAGATCTTTGCTTGTCCTTTTCTGTCACGTTATATGTTATCCTTTTTGTTTAATGAGACAAATGATATTATTTTCATTTGATGTGACTGAACGAAACTAAGAAAGGATGCGACAATCTTGTTGTTGTGCTTTCTTAATGATTTTCGAATATTTAGCAAAGGTGTGTGCTACACACGGTTCAATGATGGAAGAGTCTCTAGTGGGTTTGATGAGAAACAAATCGTATATTTAAAGAGACTTAACTGAGATCTTGGTTGTTTTCTTGTTTGTTTGTAGTTTAGATGTAAATGATAGTGGTTTTTGAATTGAAGAGTGAGGGTAAGGGTATGGTGACGGGTAGTGATTGTTTCTCGTGATTTGTTTCAGCTTCAGTTTGAATTCGTTTTTTGAGGCATGAAACTGGTCTTAACTTTGACGATTTCTTTTCTTTTTCTTTAAGTCTTTGTCGTTTGTTGTTTGTTTGGATAATGATCTGGATATGATGTAGTTTGTTAGCTTCTAGTTATCTATTAAACGAATCACAAAGGAGAAGAAATGATTCCGTTTTTGTTCTTCTTTGTAAAAGGTTCGAATATAATCAAACATATAGATCAATGATAAGAAGATCAACTCGCTACTTAGACAACTCGCTACTAGAGCAACTCTAAAAGAGCAACTTGCTAAAATGAACTATTTTAGCAACTCGCTAGACACTGTCAAAGTAGTACACAAGTCGCTATCTAGGCAGTTTGTCTTCTTTTCCAAAAAGAGTAAAAACAGCAACTCGCTAGCCAAGATGTCACACCCCGCCACGGCGAAAATGCGCGGGTGTAACTTCATGGATATCATCACAACACCTGGTGTCTACATAGAGAACAACTACATGCACAAAAATAGAGCAATGTACCAACACACAGTGTTGTAACAATACCCCAAGATAAATAAATAACCAAAACAAAATTCAAAGGTATCTTCAATAGATATGAAAGTACCAAACGGAAAACATAAATGTATCACCACCAAATCAAAATAAAGTCAAATCCCAAAACATAAGTAAAGCCTCCATATGCAACTAAGTCTCGCCTAATTGTTGCCCTCAACTTTGGCCTTAGAATGCTCACCTGAAAATGATGCTTAACACATCAACATAATGTTGGTGAGATCAATAGGTTTAGACATACATACACTCACAAGGCAACCAGTTTACTGTGATCATAAAATATAGCTGGACAAATAATTTATAGTTATCATATAAGCTACATGTATTTGCAAACCAATAATCACATACAAAGGCAACATCTGGACGGCTCGTGTCCTCCGATCCCAATAATCACACACAAAAAGGCAACATCTGGACGGTTCGTGTCCTCCGATCCCAATAGGCATCAATTAGGTCGCATGCATGACCAACAGGATAAGCATCCTCCTAATCGAATCACACATATATATATCCACACAAGCAAATCATCACACATAGCATACATACGATAACATTATAAGTCCAAGCTCTTTGACACACACATAATCACAGTAACTCAAACATTTAAGACAAGCATCATTCCCATCCCAAGTTTAAAACAAAGTAAAAATATGGGACTATGAACTCACCTCAAACCTTGTAGCTTCCACAAAAACAAATCACAATCTATAACACACAAAAATAAATCCACATTACACAAGGTCAAGCTAAAAGCTACCACCCATGTAATACACATATGATGGATGTCTAAGACTCATATGACCCACCATGGATCTCCTAGACACCATACTAACCATTACCATAACCTAGCACTCACTAAATCCCTTGCACTTATAAAATCAGAAAACACAGAATTTTAGGGTACATTCGCCCACATGAAATCATGACAATTAAAGCTCAACAACTCACACCAAGAATTTACCATGGTCTCTCATAAGCATACAAGCTAATCCCAGAAGGCCATGGACCAATAACACACACAAGTACTCAAAAGAAAATCAAACTTGTCAACTATTCAAATTCGGATCAGAACGCACACCAAAAAGTTTTAATTAGAATAAAATACTTCTACAAGTTTTTATCGCGAATCCTTTTTGTGGTAGTCTAAGATAATCTAAAACTTAATTATTCCAGAAGAGCTAACATAAATACCACTTTTACACCCACAATTCACTATTAAACTTTTACCCAAATTCTGTCCCGGTTTAACAGCTTTGACACCTTATCAAAGAAAAATCAAAAGACTAACTTCCCGACCTTAAAATCAATCGTGGCCGGACTTTTTGGAAATCTCTTTCATTATAATTCAATTTAGAACAAACATTAGTGACCTAACTCCTCACCATCTGTTAATTACACTCACATCTTTACAGCCATAGTTTTCTGTCCAAACCCAAACATATAATCTAACGTGTTTTACACTCAATTCCCTTAACCAATTACCATACTATCATCAACTAATGATCCTAACATGTTTTACTTCATTAATTTACAGAAGTATATAAACCCTAAATTCCATCATAATCAATATTACATGAATCATAACAATAATTAATTAATTACATGAAAACTAGTATTAAAAATATACCTTGATCTTGTTTTTAGCTTCAAAAACAAAACCCTAAATTTTTCTCTCTTGGTCGACCATATACTCAAAAAGAATGGGTAGGGAGGTTTTAATTTTGTATTTATAATTATTTTGGATTACCCTTACGGCTTAGAGTTGTATTTGGTATCAAATTTTGTTTCCTTTTTCCCCTTATCCCTATATTCGGCCGCCCATATATATATATATATATATATATATATATATATATATATATATATATACTACTATATAATGTATTTGGGACTATTCTCTTATTAGAAAGGCTTAAAAATTCAGACTTTTACTTACTAATTATGGAAACAACCACCCCCTAACAATCACCCCAAAAATTTATAACCACTTCAACAACCACCCCCAACAATTTATAACCACCTCAACAACCACCCCAACAACCACTTTCCACCACCCCACCTCCCTCCTCTTCACCCCAATAATCCGCCCCCGCATCGCGCGGGCACCTTTCTAGTATATATATATATATATATATATATATATATATATATATATATATATATATATATATATATATATATATATATATATATATATATATATATATATATATATATATATATATATATATTATTTTTTTTATTAAATTTATTTATTACACTCAAAACCTCATACTTTTCATATTTTATGTATTCCCATAACGAAACCTAATGTCTTTCGCGATAAACCTTAATTTTACGACAAACCGGAAAATAATCATTTTCAAAATAAAGTTTCCAAAAATAGAATTTCACACACTCCATAAACATATCCCACAAAAATAACCTTCCCGTAACTTATTAACGCTCAAATACTTGAACGAAGACTCGTTACGCAAAACCACAAAACACCAAATATACATAAGTCATTTCTACACCACAAATGCAATCAAAAGGAACTTTCCCAAAATCAACATTTCCCAAAATCACAATGACAACCACTAACGCAAAGGGATTTAGTGCTAACTCAACAACTAATCACACAATAACACACATATACCCATATATCCACCAAAATCACACCAAACAAAGTTAGATAACTCAAGGCTATTAGTCTAACTAACCTGCTAAAACCACGGTTGTTACATCATCCCCCACTTAGGGAAAGCTCGTCCCGAGATATAACAGTTCGTCTCTTCAGACTTCTCAGCAAACAACTTTGGATACTTAGCTCTCATTTGATCCTCACGCTCCCAAGTAAACTCAGGACCACGTTTGGAATTCCATCGTACTTTCACCAATGCAATCTTACTACGCTTCATACTCTTGACTTCTCGGTCCATAATCTCAACAGGTTCCTCCACAAAGTGATTTGTTCTGTTAACCTTAATCTCATCGAGTGGCACATGCAAACTAGCATCCGCCAAACACTTCTTCAAATTAGATATGTGAAACGTATCATGCACACCACTTAATTCCTCAGGCAATCTCAAACGATATGCCACCAGTCCAATCCTCTCTGTAATCTCAAATGGCCCAACATATCTAGGTGCTAACTTGCCTTTCTTGCCGAAATGCACAACACCCTTCCATGGTGACACTTTCAGCATCACAAGATCCCCAATACTAAACTCCAAAGGTTTGCGGCGATTATCCGTATAACTCTTTTGACGATCTCTCGCAGCCTTAAGTCTTTCTTTAATCCGATAGACCATATCCGTAGTCTCTTGCACCAATTTAGGTCCAATTAACTAACTCGTCCCAACCTCTGCCCATAACACCGGTGATCTACACTTCCTTCCGTATAACATCTCAAACGGTGCACATCTAATGCTTGAATGATAGCTATTATTATAGGAAAACTCAGCTAAAGGCAAATGAGTATCCCAGCTCCCTCCAAAATCAATAGCACATGCACGAAGCAAATCCTCCAAAGTCTGAATCGTTCGCTCACTTTGCCCATCAGTCCGTGGATGATAAGCAGTACTCATATCCAACCGTGTATTCACAGCCTTTTGCAACGACTGCCAGAACCGCGAAGTGAACCTACTATCCCGATCTGAAATGATAGACACAGACACACCATGCCTTGCCACAATCTCATTAATATAGATCCTTGCCAACTTCTCCATCGTGTAATCCTCACGAATGGCCAGAAAATGTGCAGATTTTGTCAATCTGTCCACAATGACCCATATCGTGTCATGTCCATTACTTGTGCGAGGCAATTTAGTAATGAAATCCATTGTTATATTATCCCATTTCCATTCAGGAATCGGCGGCTGCTGCAACAATCAAGAGGGTTTCTGATGTTCAGCCTTAACCTTCCAACAAGTTAAACATTGACTAACATACTCTGCTATCTTCCTCTTCATTCCCGACCACCAATAAGCATCTCTAAGATCATAGTACATTTTATCAGATCCTGGATGAATCGAGTATCTCGTCTTATGAGCCTCATCCATGATCAACTTTCTCACATCTCCCACTAGTGGAACCCATATTCGATCCAAGAAATATAGTCCACCATCTTCCTTTCTTTCCATCTGCTGATCTAAACCACGCAACATTTCAGCCACAGCGTTCTCATCCTTGAGAGCTTCTTCTTGTGCCGCCAAATCTTACTCTTAATTCTCGACTGCAATGTTATACTCATAGCTCGCACACGTCTTGGCTTAATTCTTTCTTTTCTACTCAACGCATCAGCCACCACATTCGCTTTTCCAGGATGATAGCGAATGTCGCAGTCATAATCACTTAACAGCTCCATCCATCTTCTTTGGCGCATATTCAGCTCCTTCTAATTAAAAATATGCTGAAGACTCTTATGATCGGTGTTATTATCAAGAAACACGTTACGGAGGTTGAGGTTGATGGAAATACATCATGTTTCTAGAGAGAGAAAGTAGAGAGAGAAAGGTGGAGAAAAGGGTTTATATTAAAATGACAATATGAAGTTTACACACACACTTTCCCACACCCCTCATGGAGAGTCATGAGGGGTATTTATAGGCTCCTAACACTACATGTTTGCCTACTTGACATTAGTAGTCCCTGTAGTATCTAATCTAGTCCATTTCACTTGTGTGACGTTATCTTTATAAAAAAGTGAAGCTAACAATCTCCCTCCAAGATATCGTCACACGTGAATGGTTACAATGAGACCTATAAATACATAAACAATGTAAATTACAACAATAGTAAACTATGTTGACGTTGTTGAAGCGCAGAGTCTCTGTAGTCTAGATACTGAGGAAGACTTGAAGTTCTCTCTTCCGACGATCTCGGCGTATGATCTTTGACACTGACGGCAAAGGTCTTTGTAGCTCTGAACTTCAACTGTAATGGTCTAGTTAGGTTATTACTCCCTCCTAACTAGTGAGCCTTTATTCTTTTTCCTGCTCCCTCTTGAACCGACAACTCTCTTTCATCTCGCAGCGGATAAAGTAGATTCAAAAGTGTAGGAACATGGTTGTCGTTCGGGTAGCAGCATAACAACATAACTCACATAACATTGCATAGAAGGTTGGTAATAAGCTCTGATGAACACATACTTGGTACCTCATGGTACTTCTCTGGTATTAAGCACAGTTTCCTCGATCAACCAACGTACTGAAGACGAAACACTACTTCTTTTGGCATGTTCTTCTCCCTCCTGATGGTTGCGAGCTATCGGAATCATCATAATCTTGTGTACATGCCATACAATTACCTGTACTTTACACTTCTAATGCAATTTAGAAGCCATAACAGCTTTTTGAAGCACATTCTGTGAGTATATGTCGCTAAGATATGACTCTCTTTTTCTACAATCTCATCTCTTCTCTTTAACCTATAAGCGACCTCTTCAAATTCCACCCAGCTAGTAAATGACCAATGACTAGAGAAACAACCCAATATAACCAATCTGAAAATGAAGTAAACATCCCTTAGATATGTGACTTAATCTTGTACGATGGTGTGACTAAGAACCTATACTGAGCACTACAACGTAACTCCTTTAAGCATAGGTAGATCCATATACTCAAACCCACAAACAGTATATGAAATCTCTGCCACTTGAACTATCCACAACTTCGTGCAACACTGAGTACTACAATGTAACTCCTTAAAGTGATAGCTATAACCCGTGAGCACTACAATGTAACTCCTTACAGCGGGTATAACTAGATAATCCAAGTCTTAATCACTATCTCTACCAGTGTTTGCCCAAACAAGTATCTTCGAAAGTCATGCATCCATCCACCCCTAGACTTTGAGTTAAATAAGCACACATGCCCTTAAAATGAACTTTAAACCCAGAAAAGTGATAAAGAATTATCCCCATAATCACAAAAATCCGATACTAGCCGTTGTCATTTGATTGTGATTCTTGATCAGGATCTTTTAAGCAATCCGTGGTGTGTTTTTGGTGTGTGATATATTGGTATTAGGATAATGAAACAAGAAATTGAATCATGTTCTGTAAAATGTTTACCAATTATATCAAGTGTTTTAGGTGAAGTGGAAATTAGGGTTTAGGGTAATAGATCAATGCTTAAGTTACACGATGAGGTTTAGGGTTTTGTTTATGTGATACACTTTGGTTATTTCCTTACTCAAAATCCCATATCCTTACTCGATATCCTAAGTCAATTTCGGCAGAGTTTCGTTTAGGTAAGTCCCAAGTGAAGTCCTTACTCGATATACGATAAGGTATAATGGCTAACTCGCCAAATATGATCTTGATAACCAATAATCCCTAACACACAAACTTTCCCTAACTCGCCAAAAAATTTTCTAACTTGATAAAAAATTTTCTAGCTCACTAAAAATTTTCTAACTTGATAAAAAAAAATTTCTAACTCGCTGAAAATTTTCTAACTCGCTAAAAATTTTCTAACTTGATAAAAAAAATTTCTAACTCGCTAAAAAAAATTTCTAACTCGCTAAAAAATTTCTAACTCGCTAAAAAAAATTTCAAACTCGCTAAAAAATTTTCTAACTCGATAAAAAATTTCTAACTCGCTAAAAAAAATTTCTAACTCGCTAAAAAAAGTTTCTAACTCGCTAAAAAATTTTCTAACTCGATAAAAATCGTAATTTTTCCAAGAAAAAACACCAAAAAACACGATTTTTCACCCAAAAACACCACGATTCGCCCCCGGTTAGCTCTGATGCCACTTGTTATTATCAAGAAACACGTTCCGGAGGTCGAGGTTGATGGAAATACATCATGTTTCTAGAGAGAGAAAGGTGGAGAAAAGGGTTTATATTAAAATGATAATATGAAGTTTACACACACACTTTCCCACACCCCTCATGGAGAGTCATGAGGGGTATTTATAGGCTCCTAACACTACATGTTTGCCTACTTGACAATAGTAGTCCCTGTAGTATCTAATCTAGTCCATTTCACTTGTGTGACGTTATCTTTATAAAAAAGCGAAGCTAACAATCGGTGTAAACTGTACTCTTCGTACCATACAAATAATGTCTCCAATTCTTGAGAGCAAATACCACCGCACCAAGCTCTAGATCATGAGTGGTATAATTCTTCTCATGAACCTTGAGTTGTCGGGATGCATAAGCTATCACCTTCCCTCTTTGCATTAACACACACCCAAAACCTTGATTCGACCATCACAATATACCACAAAATCATCTGGCCCGTCAGGTAATGTCAGAATAGGTGCATTACACAAATTATCCTTTAGTGTCTGAAAAGCCACCTCTTGCTCATCTCCCCACTCATACTTCTTATTCTTCTGGGTCAACATAGTAAGAGGCTTAGCAATCTTTGAAAAATTTGCTATAAATCTCCTGTAGTATCCTGCCAGTCCTAAGAAAGAGCGTATCTTAGAAGGTGTCGTAGGAGCCTTCCAATTCTTGACCACTTCTATCTTGTTGGGAACTACATGCCTTCACTATTCACTACATGACCAAGAAAATGCACTTCTTGCAGCCAAAACTCACATTTAGAGAACTTAGCGTACAACCACTCGCTCTCCAACAAACCAAGTATCAACCTCAGGTATTTCCCATGCTCTTCATTCATCTTGGAATAGATCAATATGTCGTCAATGAACACAATTACGAATTTGTCCAAATAGGGCCTACACACGCGATTCATTAAATCCATGAATACCGCAGGTGCATTAGTCAACCCAAATGGCATAACCGTAAACTCAAAGTGTCAATAACGAGTTCTAAAAGATGTCTTGGGAATATCCTCCTCATGCACCCTCAGCTGATGATAACCAGAATGCAGATCTATCTTTGAGAAAAATCTAGCACCCTGCAACTGGTCTAAAAGATCATCAATTCTAGGTAGAGGATACCAATTCTTCACCTTTAACTTGTTCAACTCTCGGTAATCAATACACATTCTAAACGAACCATCCTTCTTCTTAACGAACAAAACAGGTGCTTCCCACGGGGAATGACTAGGTCGAATAAACCCCTTATCTTGGAGCTCTTTCAACTGCGCAGCCAACTTCTGCATCTCCGTAGGTGCCAATCGATAGGGAGCTTTTGCTACCGACATCGCTCCAGGAATTAATTCAATACGAAACTCCACCTGTCGTATCGGCGGTAATCCGGACAAATCCTCAGGAAAAATGCCCGAAAACTCACACACTATTGGAATATCCCCCACTTTGAGTTCCCTAGACTTCGCACTCATAAGGGATTTCGATTTCTTCTCCACACTTTCTCCTTGTACTCGCAGCACACCACCACCCTCTAATGGAATTCGAACCACCTTCTCATGGCATATTACTTCAGCCTTATGCCTAGCCAACCAATCCATCCCTATTACCAAAACTAGCATGTCCTAAGGGTATTAAGTCAATCTTAAACGTAACACCCTCTAACGCGATAACACACTTACGAATAACCTTATCAACTTCTATATCTCTACCACTAGCTATTTCAATCAAAATACTAGGTCTAAGTTCACTAAACTCAACACCCAATATTCTAGCAAATTCAGTAGTGGCAAAACAATAATCCGCACCCGTATCAAATAAAGTAGTAGCATAATGACCATTGAGAGAGAATGTACCAGTAACAACGTTCGGGTCTTGGCGCGCCTCGCTTGCATTCATTGTAAACGCCTTTCCCTTAGTTGCATTCCTGTTAAACCCTTGTCCTTGTCCTCCTTCAATAGCCAGCTGATTCCCGGGCTGTCCAAGCACTCCAGTAAGTTTGGGACACCAGTTGTGCAGATGCTTAGTACTACCACACTCATAGCACGCCCTGCGATAAGGCCCCACGCCCACCGAGTTAATTGGAGTTGTCTGAGTAATCACCCCTCGACAATACCTAGCAATGTGCCCAGGTTTGCCACACCTGAAGCACACACGACATGCAGCGTTCTCAGGATGATTGCTATTACACTTAGCACATCTAGGGGCATTACCAGCATATCCCCTCTTCTCATTATTACCAGTCATAGCCGTAGAAACTGTTCCCACATAACCTGCTGCCATTATAGGATCCGTTGCTACGAACCCCTTCCCTTTTCTTGCTTTCTTATTGTCACCACTAAAACCAGCTATCTTAGTAGTATCAACCTCCTCTCGCTTCTTCTCTCCTGACTTTTCAAGTGTTCCACTCCTAACCGCTTCATCTGTTAGTGCCCCAGCCTTTTGAATGGCACTTAGAAGAGTCGTCGGCTTAGTAGCCCTAACCATCAAGCGAATCTGTGGAACCAACCCACGGATATACCTCTCAATACGCTTCGATTCAGGAGTTACTAGATGAGGAACCATACTAGCTAACTCATGAAACTTGTCAGTGTACCCCATATGATTAGCTCCAACCATAGTATGATTCCACAACTCTTCTTCCAATTTTTGCATTTCATTGCTTAGACAAAACTCCTCCACCATTATGGCTTTGAAGTCTTCCCAAGTCATACCCAAAGCCGCAACTCGTCCTCTAGCTTGAAGTTGTGTATTCCACCAGGTCAACGCCTTGTTTACCAAGGAACTAACCGCATACTTAACTTTTTGGCCCTCACTACATCCACTTATGTCCATCACCGACTCCATTTTCTCTATCCATCGAGTGAGTGCAATCGCACCACCCTTTCCATCAAATTCCTTGGGCTTACAGGCCATAAACTCCTTATAAGTACACCCATTATTTCCACCTCCTCCACTTCCAGCACCATCAGGATGAGCTCCACTGCCTATCTGCGCACTCAATTGAGTCACAAGCTCAGGCATTAAAGCTTCTAGCTGCTGATTGATCATTTTTTGGAAGATAGGGTTGCTATCCCCAATAATGGGTGCCGACTTCTTGGACTTCTTCGGTGTCCGGTAAGCTCCACTCATAGGTGACTTAGTGATAGGTCGTCTTGGTTTCCTTGACGCCATTTCCTAAACACGCAGGACAATAGAACCATTAGAGACCATTCACAAGATTCCACAATTTCCGTAATCATACTCAATCATCTACCTCCCATCACATGGAACACCCTCAATCACACAACAAAATAAACTCAACTCTACCACACATAATCATATCACCATTGATTCAATGTAACATTGGCTATAAGTCCACATGTGTTGTGACACATTTATAATTGTGTTGGCCACCCACAATTTTAGATGTATCCTTCCACATGTGTACTCACTTCCAACGCCACACCTAACAATAGTAACATCTTACAACAAATAACACACAAGCAATACTAATCAAATTATACTCCCATAACACACATAATATACACACCAAAATATTCAAACTTGCCCAAGGCTTATTATTAAAAACACGGGATAAATCCAAAAGTCCATAGGAATTCACATTCCAACATAAACTCAACGTCAAAGTAACTCAACAAAACCATAAAACATTAAACATAACATTGAAAACAAGTCGTACGCGGTTCGAGTTCTATCTAAGACCTAAAATGGTGTACGCGCAGTGGACTCCAAATCCGAATCCACTTCCTCCTCCTCGCTCACCCATCCATTCCTATTTCCCTGAATCTGTGGTAGAGGATGTCTTGCAAAATTATCTCTACGATTTCTTAACTCTTCATCTACTCGATCTACAAAATCATACAACCCTCGGGGTCTAGCCCAAACTACCCCGTTATCTTCTAGAAACTGAGGACACCTACACAGGTACTTGGTGGTGAAGCCTTCTTTATCAGCTACCTTCGTCTCATACCTCTCCACCATTTCCCCATTCACATTCTCTAGTGTCAGCTTCTCTTCAATCACACATGGTACCATGCTAGCGGGGACCAATATCCTCTTGTTGGTTCTCTTCATCTTCCCAACTCTCTTACATCTCGTAGCGACTACTGTGGTCCACCGAAGTGTCTTTCGCGCAGGAGGTGCCATTCCATAAATGACACACACACGATACTAAGTACAGGGTTCGATAGACGTCTAAAAACTCGATAAAATAACTCATAAGTTAAGAAAATAGACATGTAAAAGTATTATACTTACACATAGGTCCTAAATGCAACTATATGAGCGACTCCTAAGCTATACTCTAGGTTCAACCACCTAATTCTCTATAATCAAGGCTCTAATACCAATCTGTCACACCCCACCATGGCGGAAACGCGCGAGTGTAACTTCATGGATATCATCACAACGCCTGATGTCTACATAGAGAACAACTACATGCACATAAATAGAGCAATGTACCAACACACAGTGTTGTAACAATACCCCAAGATAAATAAATAACCAAAAAAAAAATTCAAAGGTATCTTCAATAGATATGAAAGTACCAAACGGAAAACATAAATGTATCACAACCAAATCCAAATAAAGTCAAATCCCAAAACATAAGTAAAGCCTCCATATGCAACTAAGTCTCGCCTAATTGCTGCCCTCAACTTTGGCCTTAGAATGCTAACCTGAAAATGATGCTTAAAACGTCAACATAATGTTGGTGAGATTCATAGGTTTAGACACACATACACTCACAAGGCAACCATTTTACTATGATCATAAAATATAGTTGGACAAATAATTTATAGTTATCATATAAGCTACATGTATTTGCAAACCAATAATCACACACAAAGGCAACATCTGGACGGCTCGTGTCCTCCGATCCCAATAATCACACACACAAAGGAAACATCTGGAAGGTTGTGTCCTCCGATCCCAATAGGCATCAATTAGGTCGCATGCGCGAGCAACAGGATAAGCATCCTCCTAATCAAATCACATATATATATCCACACAAGTAAATCATCACACATAGCATACATACGATAACATTATAAGTCCAAGCTCTTTGACACACACATAATCATAGTTACTCAAACATTTAAGACAAGCATCATTCCCATCCCATGTTTAAAACAAAGTAAAAATATGGGACTATGAACTCACCTCAAACCTTGCAGCTTCTACAAAAACAAATCACAATCTATAACACACAAAAATAAATCCACATTACACAAGGTCAAGCTAAAAGCTACAACCCATGTAATACACATATGATGGATGTCTAAGACTCATATGACCCACCATCGATCTCCTAGACACCATACTAACCATTACCATAACCTAGCACTCACTAAATCCCTTGCACTTATAAAATCAAAAAACGCGGAATTTTAGGGTACATTCACCCACATGAAATCATGACAATTAAAGCTCAACAACTCACACCAAAACTTTACCATGGTCTCTCATAAGCATAAAAGCTAATCCCAGAAGGCCATGGACCAATAACACACACAAGTACTCAAAAGAAAATCAAACTTGTCAACTATCCAAATTCAGATCTGAACGCACACCAAAAAGTTTTAATTAGAATAAAATACTTCTACAAGTTTTTATCGCGAATCCTTTTCGTGGTAGTCTAAGATAACCTAAAACTTAACTATTCCAGAAGGGCTAATCTAAATACCACTTTTACACCCACAATTCACTATCAAACTTTTACCCAAATTCAGTCCCGGTTTAACAGCTTTGACACCTTATCAAAGAAAAATCAAAAGACTAACTTCCCGACCTTGAAATCAATTGTGGCCAGACTTTTTGGAAAGCTCTTTCATTATACTTCAATTTAGACCAAAAATTCGTGTCCTAACTCCTCACCATCTGTTAATTACACTCACATCTTTACAGCCATAGTTTTCTGTCCAAACCCTAACACATAGTCTAACGTGTTTTACACTCAATTCCATTAACCAATTACCATACTATCATCAACTAATGATCCTAACATGTTTTACTAAATTAATGTACAGAAGTATATAAACCCAAGATTCCATCATAATCAATATTACATGAATCATAACAATAATTAATTAATTACATGAAAACTAGTATTAAAAATATACCTTGATCTTAGTTTTAGCTTCGAAAACAAACTAATTTTTTCTCTCTTGCTCCCTCTCTTGGTCGACCGTATACTCCAAAAGAATGGGTAGGGAGGTTTTAATTTTGTATTTATAATTATTTTAGATAACCCTTAAGGCTTAGAGTTGTATTTGGTATCAAATTTGGTTTCTTTTTTCCCCCTTATCCCCATATTCGGCCGCCCATATATATATATATATATATATATATATATATATATATATATATATATATATATATATATATATATATATATATATATATATATAGTGAGACTTTCTTGCGAGAACCATCTTATCAGCGAGAACTGAGAGAACCACTAAGAACATACATGCACGCCTTCAATAATTATATTTTTGCACATATGTTCTAAAAACAACACATATGTTTTAAAAAAAAACATAGTTGTTCTAAAGAATTTGATAAGAAATTGGAAATACAAAATTTTTCTTTGAAGGTGTGCATGTATGTTCTTATAAGGCGTGCAACGACAATATTGCAGCCGTGTGTAAGGTTTTTCTGAAAAAAGATGATGAGTTCATGATGATATTGAAGAACATAGGTGGATACTTACGATTATTGATGATTTGCATGTATTTTAAAAGGCGTGCATGCATATTTTTTGTGGTTCTCTCAGTTGTCGCAGATAAGATGGTTCTCGTAAGAAAGTCTCCCTATATATATATATATATATATATATATATATATATATATATATATATATATATATATATATATATATATATATATATATATATATATATATATATATATATATATATATATTATTGTTTATTAAATTTATTTATTACACTCAAAACCTCATACTTTTCATATTTTATGTATTCCCATAACGAAACCTAACATCTTTCGCGATAAACCTTAATTTCACGACAAACCGGAAAATAATCATTTTCAAAATAAAGTTTCCAAAAATAGAATTTCACACACTCTATAAACATATCCCACAAAAACAACCTTCCCGTAACTTACTAACACTCAAATACTTGAACGAAGACTCGTTACGCAAAACCACAAAACACCAAATATACATAAGTCATTTCTGCACCACAAAGGCGATCAAAATGAACTTTCCCAAAATCAACATTTTAGAAAATCACAATGACAACCACTAATGCAAAGGGATTTAGTGCTAACTCAAGTACTAATCGCACAATAACACACATATACCCATATATCCACCCAAATTACACCAAACAAAGTTAGATAACTCATGGCTATTAGTCTAACTAACCTGCTAAAACCACGGTTGTTACACAAGACTTTCTAGATTTTAACAACTCGCAATTTAAACAAACCACCAACTCGCTACCAAGAACAAACCATCAACAAATCACCAACTCGCTGTCAAGAAAACACCTAAAAATATAACTCGAATTTGCTCAAAATTTTAATAGCAAGATGAAAAAAATTGTCCATGCACCAAGCTAAGTTAATCTAGCAAATCTAACCATGAAAGTACAAAGATTTAACACTAAAAACCACAAAGTAATCACGAAGTTAGAGGTATTCAAGTGTAACCATTCGAACCAAATGAAACACACCAAAACCAAGCTACAAATCCCAATACAAGCTAGTCCCTAAGATGAAACCATGGCTCTTGATACCAATTGAAGGATATTCATATTCTTAACTTGTATAGTTCTAGTGATATGGTTCGAATCAAGTAGGAAAGAAGAAGAAGAGAGTTTAAAGAGAGAAACAGAGAGAGTTGGGAACTTAGAGAGATAAAGTGCAAGAGAAATATGAATATTAGATTGGAAGCTCCAACCCTCTCCACATGTGGAGAGGGGTATATATAGTTACTTACAAAATTCCCTCCTACGCGCTGTGGATCGGGTGTACAGTGGGTAAAGACCCGTCCATCCTCCACGGTGTTACATAAACTAATCTACGTACTAACTAAATATTAATAAGACTACGAGCTACATAATGCTAATCTATACTCGGGGTGACCGAGTCTTTCACGTGAATATTTATATTCCTAACAAAACCCCAAGGGAGCCTCCTTGCGCGCCATGATCCCCGCCTTGGAACATATATCGACAAGGATATCATGTACCAGATTATGCCTGAACTTTACACCCACGTCGCTAGAGTAGTGGACCACGTGATCTCCCCCTTGGTCCATACGGTGTACATTGCAGCTCGGGCATAGGCTACCTTCATAGAACATAGGGACCGAAAGTCTGTAACATAACACATACCAAAATTGGCGATGATTCATCCTCTGTCCCAAACCGTCGATAGGGATGGTGAAAAGAAAATTTTGTGCATGTGGGGCGCGAATACTACTCAGGATAGCCACCTGTCTTGGACTTAGCGAGTTCTTATAAACAAGATCTTTCTCAATGACACCGAAGTAGCACTTTGCCAAGGTTTTCATCAATTGGAGGGCAAAAGCGCCACCGGTGACAGAGAGAATGTCTGTGTTGCAACTAGTGTTGAAGGTATCCAAAGTGTGGAAAACTAGAATGGGGATTGAATAGTTTGCTGCTTTTTAACTTGATTATCCTTTAAAAACTTTACATTTCTTTAAAGATATGAACTCAAATTACTTGTTAATCTTTGAAAATCTTTACGTGTACTTAACGATTCTAAGTAAAGACAATATGTAATATGCAAAGACAAAGTAAGAAACGATCAAACCACAACACGATTGTTTATCGTGGTTCGGCTACAAGGACTCTTTTTCCTTGCCCTACATCCACGCCCCGAGTTTCCAACTCGAGAGTTTCAAGCACTAGTCAACAAGTTCCTTTCACGGGTGGAGAAACCTTTACAACATCGCTTACACTTTATCCGGTACAAAGCTAGATACCGAGTCCTAGTTCAAGGTAGAACCAACCTAACGTCGCCTATCCACTATTTCCGACACTAAGCTAGATGTCGAGTTCTTTTACAAGGGTACAACCACTCCCGTTAGTGCTTTTACAAGGGTACAACAACTCCCGTCACACTATGTATTTTAAGGCCTAAAATACTAACCAATCACTTCTACACAAGATACAAATGAAGTATAAACTACCAAAGTTTATACATAACAAAGCTAACAAGTCTTGCAACTTTTGAGTTGAAACTTGTAACTTCTTGGAAGAACTTGTGAACTCCTTTGCTACATAAGAGAATCACACAAGTCAAATGTTACTGAGTTAGATGAGAGAATATGTGTAATATATGTCCTAAAGTGATGGGTAAAAACTAGCAAGTGGCTTGGTATTTATAGCAAATCCTTCAGCAGGTCTGGCGGATACGGCGGAACCCTCAGATGGGTTCTGCCCGTGTACCTCCAGGGTTCCGCCAGGCTGACAGTAGGTTTTGCAATAAATCTTTCCAAACCAACCAAAGTCACATCAACTTAATTCTAGTCAAACACACATTGAATCAAAGTAGAATGCTTCCAAAGATGTGTAAGAGCTTATGGTAAGTCAAACACACAAACTTACCATAAATGCATGTTGATGTGATGTGACACTTACTTATTTAAGAAATATAAACAATGTTATGTTAAAAGAGAAATGTAAAATCTAGTTATACAAGACTTAAAACTAAAGTGATGTTTTTACTATAAACAAAAGTTCATACTTTGTCATTAACAAAACTTAGCAAAGATCGTAAATTATAAATAACGTTTTTAGGCGATATTTGTATTAACAATCTCCCCCTTTTTGTTGATGACAAAACATAAACTTTATTTATAAGTAAGCCACTAGTTTTAGTGCTAAGTCTTATAAAGTTTGTATTGAAACTTGTTTTTGCTAAGATGATGTCATATGCAAGAGTTAGAGAAGAGAACAAGTTTAATATAAATTCTCCCCTTTCTGTTGAAACAAAAAGAAGAGAAGCGAAGCGAAGCGAAATGATGCAAGTGCTCCCCCTTGGACAATACTCCCCCTAAAAGGAGTGCCAAGATAGAAAACATGGATTTTGAACCTACAAAAAAATGTTAGTTGTCGCAATAGACGAGCATAGAGCAAGTCATGAAGTAAAGAGTTGCGAAGTGGAATAATGCAATTCTCATGCTCCCCCTTGAATATTACTCCCCTAAATGGAGTATCAAGGAAGGGAAACATGGATAATGATCCTACAAAAAAGAAGGTTAGTTTCTAAAACACAAGATATATGTATGCTACCATAGCAAGGCAAAGTTTACTCACAATACCTAAATGGTCAACAAACAATGCATACCTTATAGTAGAATGAAATTCATTTCATGTAAAATTTGACTTTTTAGAAAGTCAAAGATAAGAAATTAGGAAGATAACATCCTACTTTTAAAGAAAAAAAATAAAAGGAAAATAAAAAATAAAAAGAAAAACATCATGATTCTTAATGAGAAACATCCTCCTAAAGAATATTTTAAGGTAGATGATGATGAGTGTTTTGGCTTGTTAGGTTGTGTTTTTGGTGCTACTACGGATGAGACTCTATCATTGTTGGAGACTCTAAACTTGAGGTAGGTGAGACAAGGATTTTAGACGGTCCAAAATATGGTTTAGGATAAACCTCATTTCTTCGATTAGCTCGCGAATTTCCGTTCGACACCTTTCACTAATGTGAGCGGTTCTTTCGCAATGTCCGCAATCATGGGTGGGAAAGTTTGGTGGAAGAGAGGTTTGATTTGTTGGGGTGGATCATTTGAACTTGAAGGAGCAAATGTGGATGGTTGAGAGGTGTTTTTGGTTCCTTCACTAGTTGAGTGTAATGTAGTTTATAAAACCATAATATGGTTGATTTGAGAGTCAACCATACGTTTGAAGGCATGAAGGTGGTTTAGATGAGTGTCCATTTCATCATTAAGGTTTGGAGATTTTTCCCATATGGATGCTTCTATTTTCTTATAAGAAGGAAATACAGATTCAAAGTGTTGGGAATGCTCTTGTGGTGGTGGTTGTTGTTGTTGTGGTTGTTGTTGTTGTGGTTCTTGTTGTTGAACAAAATGGCGGAAACTTGGTTCTACGGAAGGATTACCATGAAGGTCTTTGTAAATGGGGTGAAACACAAATGATTGTAGGTGTGTATGACCTTGATCTTGTGGAAAAATAGAGGGTCTAGCATGACGGTAAGCCAAACGCTCTATTAATTACGGTTGATGAGATGCATCATCCAATGACTCATTTGGTTGAAACATTGGTTGTTGTTGGGTTTCCATTTCAGCAATGGTGTCAAAGAGTGACAATGATGGAGGACTCGATGATTTAGGTGATAGGTCTTCTAAAGTTTCCAAATAGGGTAGTGGTGATGTTGGTGGTGTATGGAAAAGTTCCATTGGTGTAAATGTTGGTGATTGAGGTGATGGAGTTTTTGATGGTTGAGTTTGTTGAGAAGGTGATGTTGAATCACTTGAAGGTCTAGTTGGTGGTGGAATGGTGGCTATGTTGGTGTTGCAATGTATTGGAGAGGGCGTTGGAGTAGCAAGATTAAGCAAATCTTATATAGTGATCACATTGGTATTGCAAGGTGTTGAGGAAGGTGTTGAGGTAGTACGGTTAAGCAAATCTTGGATAGGTGAAGAAATGTCAAGTGATGCATCACTTGATGATGATGAACTTGATTTGATGGTTTTGTTGAAGCAACAAGGTTTTACACTAATCCTAGCGGTTTTTCTAAGGGATTTTGATGATTCGGATGAGGTGTTGGATTTAGTCATTTTAAAAGTGTGGTTTTGAAGCTTTAAGAGAAGGGATTTTGATGGTGATGGTGTGATTTGAAGTGTTGCAAAATTGTCAAATTTATATAGTGGAAGAGATGTTGGAAGGGGTGTTTGGATTTGATGTTTTACCATACAAATGTTGAGGTTTCTAATGATTTAGAATATTTCCAAGAACATGTCAAATCATTGGATGTCAATCCAATGGAATTGGGTGGAGTGAAAGACTAACTTATGCACTCAATGCTAAGTGATCATGGGAAGTGATTTGGTTGAAAATGTTCTAAAGGTTTTGAAGGATCCTTTTTAAGGGTTCCTTGGGTTAGTTATGTTTGAATTTGAATTTTTTGTAGGAAATGACTTCCTAATAGTTCTAGTGAGTGAGAGTAATCCTAATATGTTTATTGGAAGTAAGGGAAGATGTTTCTCACTAAAGATGATGATTTGACATTTTACAAATTTTGAAATTTAGAAAAATGACAAAGATTTTCTGCAGGTGACTGGCGGAACCCTGAGATAACACAGGTGGAACCCTCCTGAGGGTTCCATATGATCCGTTGGGCAAATTCAGGAATTCCAGAAAAATACACTGGCGGAACCCAATTTTTGGTTCCGCCAGACCTGAAAAACAAGGCAGTCCGTATTTTTGAGGGTCGAGACGATTTTCAAATTTTTCGAAAACTCTTAAAAATGAAAATTTATTACACGTCTGATTAGGAAATGCAAAAAATGGACATGTAGACATTCATATCATAGGCCTTTGACCGGGGGCTACCGAATTTCACTATACTTAGTGAAATTTTCCATAAGCATGAAAAATGGACAAACACCTCAAATATTGTCAATATGCATAAAGGCTCATACAAAACATAATCCGACGAAAATAATAAAGAATGGAACTAAAAAACAATACAAATCACATAGTTTAACATATACAAAGTTCTAAAACCTACATAATCCAAACACTCCTTAATCACACATCTCACAACCGGTCTATCTTCTTCTTGAGCTTTCCTAGGTACCTTCCAAAGCACTTGAACATTCCTTTGGTTTGCTTGAACTCTTCGGATGCATTGATAATGACGGGAAGTTCTTGAAGGTAGTCTAAAGGGGGTAGCTTAGAGTTAGGAAGTTTATCATCATCGCTTATATCGGATGATGGTGAAGGAGAGCGAGTACGCTTGCCCTTAACTTTGAAGACTCTTTTATCACTTAGAGGGACGAAAATGTGAGGAACGAGAGAGTAATCAAGGCACATTCCCTTATCATTAGGAGGAATGGGCGAGATTGCTCTAAAGAGGCGGGTGAGAAGCATTCCATAAGGAAGAGCGGTTGTTCCTACCAAGGATATGTCGGCCATTCTTTTGGCTAGGTAATAGGCTAAGTTAAAAGGTTGACCGGTGGAAATGCTATAGAGCATGTAGCTAAGACATGTGTTGACATGATCTCTATTTCCTATGGAACTTATAACCTTGGCTCTAAGAATTTCTTCCCATTTCTTAAATTGTGGTTTAAGCTCATTGAGTTCCATACCAAAAGGGTCCTTATCTACCTCATTTCCTGAACGATTCTTCTTAGTTGTTGAGGTCCTAACAAAGAGATGCTCACGAATTTCTTCCTTATTAGCAAGAGGAGTGTCGTATGGATGAAAACGCTCAATGGAATCAAGACTAGAAAGGGGCCACTTATCCGTGTAGAGACATGTACCAACATTAGGGACACCAAGAATTATTGCAAAATCTTTCAAGGGTATGATATTTGGTACTTGATTGGTTGTAAAGGTTAGTGAGAACTCACCATCGTCATCGAAGAAAAGGCTTATGGTTGCATAGAATTCTAAGATGAACCTAGGACAAATTTGCTCATCGATGTCTAGGAGGCAATCAAAGTTGATTGCGGCAAATTGGCGAATGGATGTTCCTTTTAGGAAGGATGGATCAATGGTTCTTCCTTCATGAACATAGCGTTTTTCTAGACTCTTAAAAGTTTTAACTTGATCTTTAGTAAGGCCTTTGGTCCTATAGTGTTTGGGTAAGTAATTAAGAGTTTCCTTGTGATCGGAGAATGTTGCGGGAGGCATGTTGATTCCTAGAAAACACAAAATTTAAGTTTAAATTAATGACTTTTATAATGTGGATTTTCTAGTATAAGCCTATATGAAAACAATGTGGAGGTGCGGTTATCTTGACTCATTTTGATGCTTAAAACATTTTTGTAATGCAAGTTATGTTACAAAACAAAAGATAACCCAAATGCTCCTAATTCAATATAGCTTCGTTTGAATGTACCCGAAAATACATATTAGTTATGTATTCCCTTTAGCATTCAAGAGACATTATGCAAATGATGTTTTAATGACGTTTTTCATTTGTTTTAACAATGTGGTGAAAGGTGGTGTTCTAGTGATTTTTGAAACACAATGAACTTGGTGTGTTTGGTAAATCATGATAATAACAAAAAGGATACAATTCCTAACTAATGGAAATTATGATTAGTTTACAACCAAGGTTTTTCATGAATCAAGAATTTTATACATAAACCCTAAGATTCTAGTTAATGTATGTAGATGAAAATGATAGACTTTGATTGAAAATGCAATTATGATAAGAATACTTACAAAGTTGATTGGATTGGAAGAGATGTGAGTAAGAGCCCTAATTTTTGTGTGGTAAGGTGTTTGTGAGTGAGTGATAGCAATTTGTAAGTTGAAGTTGTGAGTTAAGAAGTGTTTGGTTTTGAATTTAAAATAAAACATGTTGCAGATTCGGCGGACCAGGCGGAACCAAAGGGAGGGTTCCGCCCGTTTAGTCTCAGGGTTCTGCGGGTACAACAAGAAAAAATAAAAAGGATTTGTCTTGATTTTTGTGGTTTTATCCTAATGTTCAAAACTAAGGTTTTAGGTCTCATGAGTCTTTTACTAAGTCCAGGGAAGATGAATGATTCTCATTCAAGAGGTTTCGTGAAAACGTCGACAATATAGTTATCGTATAAAACTTTCTTGGTTGAGATGTTCCTCAATGAACATTTTTACCAAGGCGATGATGAAGGATCACAATATGTCAATTAAGAACATAATGGATTGGGTTGTCGTTGAAGTCAATGCTTCCTTTGTTGAAGGGATAAAATGATGATAAGAGGAATTCCTTTGTTGACGCGAGTTTGCATGTTCTAGTGGAGCTTGTTGACGTGCTTCTCCATCCGATACTAATTTGAGAGCCTTAAGCGTTTTGAAGAATCATTGGGTAAGTAAGTATAAAAGTGCAAGTACCACTTGTGCTTTTCTTATCAACTTATTACCGACATAATTCCATTTGGCATACATTATGGTTTCTATTCCCGTTCTTTTGGGATACCATAATCCTAGTTGTGTAGTACCTTTTGATGTATCCAAACAAGCTCTTACGAAAGAGTTGTTTTAGGATCTTCTCTAAAACGAGCACATAGACAAGCACTAAACATAATGTTGGATCTATTTGTTGTGAGAACAAGTAAACTTCCAAACATTTCTCTATGTTTAGTTTTACCTACGGATTTACTAATGTCATTCTTGATAAGTCAAAAAGGACTTAATCATTGTGAACTTGTGAATAACTAGGAATATCTTTGAGTGATTATTCCTTACTTTTGGGGCTTGCTTATCTTATTAAAAAGTCTTTCATAGATTTACATTATTTTCTATTTTGAAAGATCTAATTTGTTTTAATGGTTGCTTTACTCTAATGTCCAAAAACTATTTTTATCAAATTTGTTTTAATCACAACTATGACCCATGAATCAAGTTTTTATGACCATGTCAATATTGCTTGACTCAATATTTGACACAAGACGAAAAGATGTTGTTTTTCATTTTTAATAGTTCATCTTCCTTGTTATTCATCTTAACTTACTTGTCTTATCAAAGTTGGACTTTCGACTAAGTCATCATGTACCAAAGATGATATCTTAGAAGGAGGTGGTCTTTCATCGAATGATAAATTCAATGACTCCTCGACTCTTTTAGGTTTATTTACTTAAAACATTATAAGTGTAAATGTCCAAGAGATACAACATCATAAGACTATGGGTCGAATTAGATGTGCAAATCCTAGATGTTTATAAATCATTTTCTCCCAATCATCCTAATGTATTCAAATGATTTATTTTTCTTTGTGTGTTTTATATGAAACTTTAACAAAAGAGTGATTGAATTAAAGACACGATTGAAAATATAAGGTATAATGTCAAACGATGTTGTACCACAAGCATCTATGAAATGTTGTGGTTTTGCTAGATTTGCAAGCATCACAAAAGTGTTGGTTGTTAAATCACTTAGGAGATTCTTAGTTAGCTCACTTGTAGACAAGTATTAAGTGAGACTCACTCAAGAGTTTCTCGTGTCTTTTCCCGAAAGTTTAAAGAGGTAAAACACCTTATATCTCCTACTAGATGTAGTGTCTAAATCCTTTAATCATGGAGGATCTAATCCTTGTTGTTTCTTACACCACATAAACACCTTAGATTAAAAACTATTAATATCACCCACGACAAAACTTAATGTTAATCAACAAGAAGCAATGAGAGGTAAGTTGAAGAGACGTGTACCTTTTAAGCTCCATAGATGAACCAACAAGAAGATAATCTTTAAGCAAATTATCTTGACTCGTAAGAGAGCTAAACTCAAATACTTATGAGTCCAAGGAGGTTAGACAAACATATAAAAGTATTGAACATGATATCTTTATCCTTTTATCATGAGCTCCTAATAGAGATAGAATTACTCCTACAATTCTCTCCTAGGTTTCACAAACACAACTTGTTTTGTTTTACTTGTTGATGGTGCATTTGAGTCAAATCCTAATCCGGTTTTATCTCTAAATGACTTTTGACTTTTCAAAAAGCTTTTGAGAGCTTTTGAACTTTCTTCAAATTTAGCAAGCATTTTTCCTTTTTCATTTTGTCTTTGAATTTCATATTTGTAATCTTGACATATTTTGCATTCTAGATCAATTTCAACATTGCTTTCAAGTCTAGACATTTTATCTTCTAACATTATCTCTTTTTCAAGATTGTTCACAAGAGATTTTGAATGTTCATTGTTAAAGATAGTTTTTAGGTCCATGTTGCTTAAAAGTTTAGACTCATTTTCTAGTTTAGAAAACTCTAGGATAAATGTGTCAAAGTAAAAGTGTTTGGTTTCAAATTGTACCTTGCTTGATGTTTTATCTAGTTGAGAATCACAAACCGGATAGTTGGCTTCATCTTCATCCGTGTCATTCCATGAATCGTAAGCAAGGCCACTTTGAGCTTGACATAAGTAATCATCTTCACTTACACCTTCATTTAAAACATTTAAACTAGTAGCACATGTGTTTATTTCAACTAAATGTCTATCTATTAATTTTTCTAAGACTTCTAATTCATATGTGAGATCAAATTGATCATCTTTGACTTGACATATTTCTTGATGAAAGTTTAACATATTTTTCCAAATATCATTAGTCGTTTGACAAAAATACACTCTTTCATATTCGGTCCTTGGTAAAGCTTTATAAATCATTATCTTAGCTTTAGTGTTTTTATCAAGTTTAGGATAATCATCTTGATTTTCAAAACTTGTTTTCGTTGGTTTGAAATCACCAAGAGAAATAATATGCCAAAGATCTTGATCAATTGATTTCACATAGTTTTCAAATTTACTTTTCCATTCAAGGAAGTTTTCTTTTTCAAATAGCGGTGGCTTTTGAATAGGTTGCCCTTCTTTGAGATTTTCAAAATCCATGGATCGATCCAAGTTTTAAAATACAATATATTTTAAAGATCTTGAGTAACGTAGCTCCTGATGCCAATTGTGGAAAACTAGAAGGGGGGTTGAATAGTTTACCGCTTTTTAACTTGATTATCCTTTAAAAACTTTACGTTTCTTTAAAGATATGAACTCAAATTACTTGTTAATCATTGAAAAGCTTTACGTGTACTTAAAGATTCTAAGTAAAGACAATATGTAATATGCAAAGACAAAGTAAGAAACGATCAAACCACAACACGATTGTTTATCGTGGTTCGGCTACTAGGACTCTTTTTCCTTGCCCTACATCCATGCCCCGAGTTTCCAACTCGAGAGTTTCAAGCACTAGTAAACAAGCTCCTTTCATGGGTGGAGAAACCTTTACAACGTCGCTTACACTTTATCCGGTACAAAGCTAGATATCGAGTCCTAGTTCAAGGTAGAACCAACCTAACGTCGCCTATCCACTATTTCCGACACTAAGCTAGATGTCCAGTTCTTTTACAAGGGTACAACCACTCCCGTTAGTTCTTTTACAAGGGTCCAACAACTCCCGTCACACTATGTATTTTAAGGCCTAAAATACTAACCGATCACTTCTACACAAGATACAAATGAAGTATAAACTACCAAAATTTATACATAACAAAGCTAACAAGTCTTGGAACTTTTGAGTTGAAACTTGTAACTTCTTGGAAGAACTTGTGAACTCCTTTGCTGCATAAGAGAATCACACAAGTCAAATGTTACTGAGTTAGATGAGAGAATATGTGTAATATATGTCCTAAAGTGATGGGTAAAAACTAGCAAGTGGCTTGGTATTTATAGCAAATCTTTCAGCAGGTCTGGCGGATACGGCGGAACCCTTAGATGGGTTCCGCCCGTGTACCTCCAGGGTTCCGCCGGGCTGACAGTAGGTTTTGCAATAAATCTTTCCAAACCAACCAAAGTCACATTAACTTAATTCTAGTCAAACACACATTGAATCAAACTAGAATGCTTCCAAAGATGTGTAAGAGCTTATGGTAAGTCAAACACACAAACTTACCATAAATGCATGTTGATGTGATGTGACACTTACTTATTTAAGAAATAAAAACAATGTTATGTTAAAAGAGAAGTGTAAAATCTAGTTATACAAGACTTAAAACTAAAGTGATGTTTTTACTATAAACAAAAGTTCATACTTTGTCATTAACAAAACTTAGCAAAGATCGTAAAATATAAATAATGTTTTTAGGCGATATTTGTATTAACACAAAGCATGCTGAAATGAAGGGCCATGGGTACCAATACCCGTTTTAGTAAGTATCGTATCCTATAGATCGCTCGTTTGCATACGAGAAGCGAGAAAAGCATATTGGATAATATCTCCCGCTGAAAGGATGCCAAGACCACAAAGCTTTATTGGGAGAGTGGCAAGCCGCCACTACCAATCACCAAACCCCGACCCTGAGGCAGTAACTATCTTCTCCAAGAAGGTACGTAACGTCTGATCGAAAAGAACTTGAGCCTCCAATAAATACAAGGGGGTGCATGTTCTCAAGGCATAAGATAATTTTGCAACTCCAGCATAATTACGCAAAAGGAGATGCTCGCATTGAGGAACATTAAGTTTATTAATAGCCTCCATTAAAGATATGGTTTTATAGACCCTTTTGGAAGCCAAATCCCGACAAAAACTTTCATCCAAACTAACAGAACCACCCAGAAGTTTGACGCCATTGAGCGGGCGGGCGATATTCATAGGAAACACGCCATCTGCTCTACTTCTAGGATCCTCTACAGGCCAGAAAAGTTCAGTCTTTTCAACATTCAAAAACAACCCGCGAGTCGGGCCCGCTGTCTTGATGATGTCAAGTGCCTTGGCAACCTCGATGGTATCTCCAACAATAGTACCATCATCAAGATACCAAGCCTAAAGGGTAAGCTCACAAGACTGATTAATAGTATGAACCAAAGGGTGCAAAGCAAGGGCAAACAACAAAGGGCCTAACGGATCCCCTTGTTGGACCCCCTGACATGAACAAAGGATATAGTCATCATAATAAAGCCTAGCAGGCCATGCATAACTGATACGTGGGAATCGCACCAGGCTTTACCTCTCAAGGGATCTTGAGAAGCTTACATCCCCCACCAGGCAGTGTACCTGATCGTTGTAGTATAGTATAGTGACAAATACCGGGGGATTGATCATTCAGCTAGGAATAGTGTCGCTAGGATTAGAAAACCTAAATACTAGTTCTAAAGGTGAGGGATGATTATTTTTGTATTTTTATATTTTTTAGAAAGCAAGTAAAAATCTCGGATTTGAAGGATTTGGGCGGAATTAGTTGCTAGTCAACTAACCCAATACTAAAGATGCAATCAAAATAAAATACAAGAAATGAAAACAAACTAAATTAAACTAAGGTTGTGAGCAATAAGTGGAGAAGTTGTGTTTACTTAGATTTCACTACTCCCTAGATATCTTTTACACGTTAATTACTTGTTATAGTTGCGTGGATGACGGATTGTATTCCTTAATACCATTCATGCAATCCTATGAGTGTTAAGGAATACCATTCATGCAATCCTATGTGTAAAAATTAGAAAACTATATATAGGAAATACGGTCTGACGGCGTCAAGACCAATTTGGTAACGCCATCATCTCGCCGCCAAAATACTCCTCGGACTGCCTTGATCTACTTTTGACGCCGTCATGTGTTATGTGTTTCCAGGCCGTCATGCACTTTACTCTTGACGCCCTACTTCGTGACGCCGTCATTTCTGTACTGGATCGTCATGGAAATTACTCTTGACGCCGTCAGAATTTCCTTCTTGACGCCGTCACCTACTGTTACCAGCAAGAAAAATTAAGACTTTGGCGTTTTCTTCACTTTTATGCTCTAAAAACGTCCGAATTGCTTCCTTTTCCAGATTTCTCTCCCAAAGTACCTAAAATCACAAAAGGAACGATTTAGGGCAATATTTGATCAAATAAATTCAATTCCGGGCTTAAATGACCCCCTAAAAACGGTTCATTTTTCGCCTCATCATATACCCTTACACTTGAGATTTGCTTGTCCTCAAGCAAATGCGCTTTTATTCTAATCAAAATACAAGTTAGGGGTCATTTAACACTAATATAAAAGTAATTACAATAAATAATCGTTCCACTAAAGGCCAATAGACAAGCACGGAGGTCATACACTAGCACCTCACAAACAGTGTTTAGATACTCACATCTCTCGGGTGTAATAAAGTATAAATTACAATATGGAAACGGAAGATATCTCTCACTACCTGTCATAGCAAAATAGATTACCATAGGCTTGGGAAAGGATCAAACCTCCACCACATGGCGTAAGCACCTAGGATAAACTATCCAAGAGGTCTTTTTAAAGGGTTGTAACGTTAGGTGTAGGGATATGAAATACACGGTTTTGTTGGATAAAGGAAGTTTTTATTGGTGGCGAGCTAACAATCTTGGTTAATTACATATACAATATGGCGTTGCTAAGCCAAGACTAGACTCGACTTAAGCTAATAAATGAAAAATTACAAAAACATAAAATGAACATAGAATGAAAAGGGATGGTAGTCCGTATTTTTTTTTTTTTTTTTTTTTTTTTTTTTTTTTTTTTTTTTTTTTTGCATACACTCTTACCCTACCATCCAAAATAATACATCATAGGGAATGAAAATTCCCTTACACTTGAATCTTTATATACTTTACAATAAACTAATCTAATGACTCGAATTAAGAAAATCAAAACACTTGGAGTACTTTTAAGATTAACGTACATATGGGGGTAATAATATGATGTTCTTCCCCATTACTCCATAAAATAAGTACTTACCCATGAGTCCCAATCGTCCCAAAATAATATGTACAAGGATATGACTCGACTTAGCAACCATGTAATCAATTAGATAGTTAACTTAGGGTTTAACAAATAACAATAATGCACTAAAAATGAGCGCATACACGGAAGGCTAAGGCGATTTGGGTGTACATTTAAGTGGGGTGTAACAAATTCTTCCTTTAAGTAAAATGCTTAAAGTTAGAAACGAAAAGATAGGCTCGGAGGGGTGTACTAGTGGTTTCGTGTACTAAAAATGAGTACAACGCTAAGGTGTGGGAAAAATTAGTTGACTTAACTAGCCAAGTAATATGACTTAAATGGTCAAGTAATTATGATACGGGTTTAACACAAGGGTAATCCTAATGCCTCTTATCATGTAGTAAATCCTACTACACGAATGTAGTCTCACTAGCGGTCTCGGGATGCATCACTAACACAAGTTCTAGAATCTAAATGCTACCGGTACACTTATAAGCACTAATAGTAAATGCTTTTCCTATCAAATCTAAAGATGAACCTCACATATTTGGGTGGAAATTTTTTTTGAATATACGGTTATGTGCTAGTCATACAATCTCCTATCCATGAGACGCTTGCTATGGCTAAAGTTTCACTCCTAAATGTTGTAAAAAAATTTAAATTTGGCGCTAAAATTACACTGACAAGTATTTCTCATACTTTTATTACACATCTACCATCAAATAAAACAAACTCAAGCGAAAATGTACATGTAAGGTATCATCATTTTACCCTCCCCTTACACTTAAGATGAACATTGTCCCCAATGTTCAAGTAAAGAATGTAAAAGTGAAAAAGTAAAAAGAATGAAATCAAATACTCCCCTGATTCGCTCGGTATGGATAATAAGGTGGCCAGGTTAAATCTTCCTCTAAGAAAATGAACAATCAAAGCTTCCCTTCCAGAATATAAATCATTTTCTTGTCATACATAACCTGTAAATCCTGAGAAAATAGACAAGACAACCTCGCATAAAATCGGCGGCAAGCTATATAAGTTACTAAATCCTAGAAAACAAAATAGGATATAATGCTTGTGGAATGAAGTTTGCAGATTTCCTGGAGATTATAAAACTTAATAATTCACAAAAACCATAAGACTCCGTTAGAAAAACAAAACTGGTAAAATTTCCAGATTTTTACACGTGACGCCGTCAAGAGTTAACTCGTGACGCCATCAGAAGTGACCTGCAGAAATTCTTATGTTAAGTTTCCGGAAAATTTCTGGAAAAACTTGGTCTTACTTCCTGGAAAATCCTGCAAAACTTCATTATGACTCAATACAAGCATTTGACTCTAACAAATACGAATATACATGTTCATTTAATATTGTGGAGAATCATGATCGGTTTGTTTCTTGAAAACATATTTGGGGTTTCCCCTTACACTTATGTTTTGCAAAAAAACTTTTAGGTGGAGTTAAGACTAGGCCAAAATAACAAAGTAAAGTATTTCCACTATTTAATTGAGAAACATGATCTACCAACAATAAAAGTAAAACATGCATACGAAAGTAAATAACAAACAAACAAAATAAAATCACACAAAACATGGGTTGCCTCCCAAGAAGCGCTTTTCTTTATTTACGAGTCTTGTAGCTAGACTCAAGGTCATGGGTTACTAAGTGATACGGGTGAGTTCCTCATTGAGGACATCCTTGGGATCAAACTTAGGTTTCAACTTCCTATCGGTTTCCTTAGTATGGTATGACCTTTCAAACTTCTCTCCATCCGGATCATACAAAGTCATCCTCATATGCCATGATCCGTCACCTTCTCTAGGTGGCTTGTCCCACCTCCATTTACACTTGTCTCCCTCTCTTTTCCACTTATTCATCTCTATATTAATAAGCATTACGCTCAAGAACTCAATCATCTTCCTAAAGACTAAGGGGTCCTCAAAAGGATCTAGCTCTTCATCTCTAGCTATGAGTTGTTCCACCGAATGTGTTTTCTCAATGAAATCTTTTTCTAGATAAAATGGGCATTGAGGTCCTATAAAGTTCCTTTCTATCCAAGGTCCATATCAAGATGGTCTCCTATTCATCTCTACCCAATGCGGTGTCGGTTCATCATCACAATCATAACTATGCTTCTTTACATCATACACCGACCAAGTATCGCCTTCACCTACAGCTATCTTAGACTCCTTACAATCTATCATGGCGCTAGCAGTTGCTAAAAATCCTCTTCCTACCAATAATGGGCATGTAGTGTCACTAACCATGTTGTCACACCCCCAAAATACCTGAATGGCAGCGGAATGGAATACCTGAGGGTGTAACGGATCATAGCACACAACCAGGATATATTGAACGACCTAAAGTGTCGTTTATAAAATACATCGTTTGATTCATTCAAAATATTCAGAGTTATAAAGCATAGGTCCCAAAAGTTGGAAAAAGGTTTAAGGAAATAATTTAGTACAATCAAACGATAGTTCATAAGTGCATGAAATCCAAAAAGAGACGCGTCATCCTTGATACACAAAGTGACTCCATGAATGCCATGAGTTTATGCCTTAGTTACCTGAGAAATACATTGCGAAAAACGGTCAACATAAAGTTGGTGAATAATCATAGGTTTGTAAGTAAATCGTAAGTACATAAGCCACAAGTAATAAGTAAACCAACAAGAATGTCAAAAATGCTACATTGTCCCTTAAGCTCATGACCCCGAAGCTAGACATAGTAATGGCCCCAACAGAGTATTTACCAGGCACTCAATTCGAAAAGACATGAAATGCATTCGTCCCGTTGGAGCAACCCAACGCGAATGGAGGCGTCACCCTCGATAGATCTATCCACTCACTCTCGCTTAGTACTAGAAATTAACGGTCCATGATAATAAGTGGGGACTTGTCAAGACATGGTAATTAGGCAACTTAAGCAATGTATGGAATTTGTAATACTTGGGCATGTACGAAAATAATTGTGCAATGTATTCTCCCCCGTGGGATTGAAAATCAATTAAGTAATTAAAAACGGGGCTATGAGAACTCACCTCGAAGTGATGGTACAAAGATGGTACACTGATGTAAAAGTAGTCGGGACAATGAGGCGCGAACACTAGCCGCAACCTAAATGAATAATCGTGATCTAATTAAGATCAAGCCGCAATGTAATGAATGCACATGCACATGATACTCATACCACTCGTAATTTGGAAATACTAGTTATCGTCATAGTAAAATAGTTTCCATACTTAGGAAAAGTAAGTCCATTTATAAAAGTATATAACTTGTCGTACTATCTTGTATGAAAACGTTAGGGTTAAATTCTTCGTATCGAAAACCTTAAAATAACGTCGTTAAGTCGTATAAATATTCTCTTGGGTCATACGTATTCATTTGTTAAGAATATAGTCCTTAGTAACATTTCTAGAAAATATACCATTTAGCGTGTAAGTTATTATTTTTATTTGTGTCCATATATATATATATATATATATATATATATATATATATATATATATATATATATATATATATATATATATATATATATATATATATATATAGTTTGACAATGTTAAAATGGGTATAACTTAGTCGTTTTAAGCTCGTTTTCCTTGTTCTTTATGTCCACGGATTCGTTTTTGTATATACTAATATATTTTTGATAACTCGGCTCCTCTAGGTTACGTTTAATGCCTCTAATTACCCGTCGAAATCTGCCAAACAGCAAGCAGTTTTTTATAAAAATAGTTTTCGTCGTTAACTTTGCAAAAATCGTATCTCCTTCGTTATAAGCTCGTTTTAATCCGTTCTTTCGCCTAAAGTTTCGTTTTTGAAAGTATTTTCTAAATCTTTGGTCAAAAATTAGCCATCAACCACTGATTTTCCCACGAAATAAAAATAGGGACAGTAGGTATTTCTAATGTTTCAAAAATCGTTTCTAGGGTTCTAATCTAGTTCCATCTTCATTCAAACCACTTTCAATCACCACAAAACTAGTCTAATCCTACCATACAACTTCTTAGGGTGTCATGGGTTCCTAAACATCATAACCAAGAAGATCTAACAAGGATCTAACCAAAAATCACTTCTAGGGCTTGTAAGTTCCAAAAGTTTGTAAAAATATAGTGGTATAACTATTTTGTGCATGGATCAAAGCATGAAAGCTATAAGATATAAGTAAATACTTGATAAAAACATAAAAATTAACTTGGTAACTTACTTTGAAAGGTGGTGTGATTAGATGATGAAAAACCTAACAATCCTTGAGTTTTTATCTCAAAACTCAAACAAGGACTACTATAAGAACAAGATTACAATATGATCTTTGAAAAATGATGTTTTCTTCCTTCTTGATTACCCTAGGCCGAGCACCCTTGAGAGAAAAATATTTCTTGAGCTAGTTGTAAATGAGATGAAAAGGTAAAGTATAGTTTTATGTATTATTGGTATTATTATTATTTTATAAAAAGTTAGTATAAGTTATTAATGAAGTTAGAGTGTGTAAGTAAACCATGTAAGTGATTGTAGTGGGGGGGGGGGGGCGGCAAGTCAAGGGGGGGGGGGGATGAATGTAAGACTTTTGGTGTATTAAGCATTATTGTGTGTTATTTTGTAGTTTTAAAGTGTACCGGGGTACCGGGTTAACTAAAAATAAATTTTAACGGAGTTAACCGGGTCATAATAAAGTTATAAAAATTATAAAAATAGGTTGGGTAAAATTATTGGGTGTTTAGATAATTATAGTTTAATTTCTACGAAAACCGTCGAAATTTTAGTAAACTTAAGTTAATAATTAAAATAAATATCCAAAATACCGGGTAAATTAATATTATAACTTTTATATTATAAAAAAATGAATATAAAAATATATTGGGATCATAGTTGGGAGTGTTGGACATGTTAGTCACATTTATAGTTCGCGTATTAGTGTTTATTTAAAATAAACATACGTAAATCGTTAATTGTACCAAAAGTATTAATTTAATTATCCTACGAGTGAAATAGTATGCAAGTGCCCTAATGATGATATGCAGACTATTTCTAGTCCGTTTGAAATGTCCCTAATAATAATGCATGAATTCGTTCCTGAACCAATACGGTTACGCGAATTTGAATACTCGTAAACTAAATTTACGATGACATGAGTAATGCACGTGAATAGTGGTTTTCTCTCGGAAATGAATAGTGTCAAGTGAATAGTAAAATTTCTGAATGTGTCTCGGAATGTCAAATTGACCTCAAAAACGATGAATAGTAAAACGATGAATATTGATCAATGAATAGTAATTTGTGAATAGTAGAATGTCGAAGTTTGGAAAAATGACCTGAAATTGTGGGTTGTGACAGTCGCCCATCCAAAAAGGAATTCAGTCCCTGAATTCAGTTAGTGTTGGTCTCGGTAGTAGGCTCGGTGAAAAGTTGTGGATACTTACGTCGCATTTGGTCTTCTCGTTCCCAAGTAAACTCGGGTCCTCTTCGAGAATTCCAGCGAACCTTCACGATCGGAATTCGACTTTGTTTCAACTGTTTGATCTCGCGATCCATTATTTCAACTGGTTCTTCCACAAAGTTAAGCTTGTCATCGAGTTGTATTTCTTCTAATGGTATAATGGCAGACTCGTCCGAAAGACATTTCTTGAGGTTCGAAACATGAAACGTGTTGTGTACATTGCTAAGTTCTGACGGAAGTTCAAGTTTGTAAGCAACCGGACCAATCCTCTCTAGGATCTTGAATGGCCCAATGTATCTCGGGTTCAACTTCCCGCGTTTTCTAAATCGTATCACGCCCTTCCAAGGCGAGACTTTCAACATGACTTTGTCTCCGACCTGAAATTCCAATGGTTTGCGTCGAACATCTGCGTAGCTTTTCTGTCGACTTCTAGCAGTTTCGAGTCTCTCTCGAATCTGAATTATCTTTTCTGTTGTCTCTTGCACCATCTCCGGGCCAGTACATTGTACTTCACCGACTTCGGCCCAACCAACTGGAGATCGACACTTACGACCATAAAGTGCCTCGAATGGTGCAGCCTTTATGCTTGAATGGTAGCTGTTGTTATAGGAAAACTCGATCAACGGCAAATGGTTAGCCCAACCATTCCCAAAGTCAATCACACATGCTCTAAGCATGTCTTCAAGTGTTTGAATAGTTCTCTCGCTCTGACCATCGGTCTGAGGATGGTAAGCAGTGCTCATATCTAACTTAGATCCAAAAGAATCTTGCAATGACCGCCAAAAATTCGAAGTAAATCGACTATCTCTGTCGGAAATGATGGAAACTGGTGCGCCGTGTCTTGAGACTATTTCCTTGACATAAAGTCTAGCAAGTTGTTCCATTGAATAAGTCTCTCTAATGGGTATGAAATGAGCTGATTTGGTAAGTCGATCAACGATTACCCAAATAGCATCGAAACCTCCTGACGTCTTAGGAAGTTTAGTGACAAAGTCCATTGTAATACGTTCCCACTTCCATTGTGGAATTTCTGGTTGTTGAAGTAGCCCTGACGGTTTCTGGTACTCGGCTTTCACTTTAGCACAAGTAAGACATTTGCTGACATACGTAGCTATTTCTGCTTTCATGTTCGGCCACCAATAAAGCTTTTTGAGATCCTGATACATCTTATCAGAACCTGGATGAATAGAGTACTTCGACTTGTGTGATTCATGCATAATCAATTCTCGCACTCCACCATAGAGTGGTATCCAACTTCGGTCCTTGAAGCATAACACTCCATCTGATCTCTTCACAAAGCCATTTTCGCTTTCTGGCATACCATAAAGTTTCTCATGTGGTCGATTTTCTTCCTTGAGAGCCTCAATCTGAGCTTCTAGAATTTTTGATGGTAATGGCGAAATGATAGTCATTCCCAATGACCTAACTCTCAAAGGTTTAAGTCGTTCTTTTCGGCTAAGTGCATCTGCTACAACATTTGCTTTTCCTGGGTGATATCGGATTTCACAATCATAATCACTCAACAATTCTAGCCAACGACGTTGTCTCATATTAAGTTCCTTCTGATCGAGTATATGCTGTAAGCTCTTGTGGTCGGTAAAAATTACGCACTTGGTACCATAAAGGTAGTGTCTCCAAATCTTGAGTGCAAAAACTACCGCACCCAACTCTAAGTCGTGCGTAGTGTAATTCTTCTCGTGTATCTTAAGCTGTCTAGATGCATAAGCTATCACCTTCTCGTTTTGCATTAGCACAGCTCCAAGTCCTTGATGCGAAGCATCGCAATATACCACAAAGTTCTCAATACCTTCAGGTAGTGACAAAATCGGTGCGCTACAAAGCTTTTGTTTCAATAACTGAAATGCGGACTCTTGTTTCTCTCCCCACTCGTACTTCTCATTCTTTTGTGTCAGCTTTGTCAACGACTTCGCTATCTTAGAAAACCCTTCAATAAACCTTCTGTAATATCCGGCAAGTCCTAGGAATTGACGAATTTCCGTAGGAGACTTGGGCGTAGCCCAATCCTTAACTGCCTCGATCTTTGCCGGGTCGACTTATAATCCTTGGCTATCAATAACATGGCCAAGAAATTGAACTCTTCGTATCCAAAAATCACACTTTGAAAATTTGGCATACAATTGCTCCTTCTTGAGTAGTTCCAGGATTGTTCTGAGGTGTTCTTCGTGATCTTCCTTACTCTTGGAATAAATCAAGATATCATCAATGAATACGATCACAAACTTATCAAGATACGGTTTGCACACCCTATTAATGAGATCCATAAATACCGCAGGTGCGTTGGTTAATCCAAAAGGCATCACTTGAAACTCATAATGACCATAGCGTGTTCTAAATGCCGTCTTCGGGATATCCTCTTCCCGAACTTTAAGTTGATGGTAACCGGATCTTAAATCAATCTTGGAATAAAAACTAGAACCTTGTAACTGGTCGAACAAGTCGTCGATTCTGGGGAGTGGATAACGGTTCTTAACCGTTAACTTGTTCAGCTCACGATAGTCAATGCACATTCTGAAAGTTCCATCCTTCTTCTTCACAAACAAAACCGGCGCTCCCCAAGGCGAGGAACTCGGTCTGATGAATCCTTTGTCCAAAAGTTCTTGTAGTTGATTCGACAATTCTTGCATTTCCGAAGGTGCAAGTCTATACGGTGCTCGCGCAATTGGTGCAGCTCCTGGCACTAATTCCATTTGAAACTCAACTTGGCGTGTAGGCGGAAGTCCTGGCAATTCTTCCGGAAAAACCTCTTGAAATTCCTTAACAATTGGCACATCTTCAAGTCGTTTCTCATCCGACTTCTTCTTCGTGATGTGAGCCAAGAATGCATAACAACCCTTCTTTATGTACTTCTCGGTTTTAATGCATGATATAATACTGAGTCTAGTTCCACTTCGCTCTCCATGAACAACCAAAGTTTCACCGTTATAAGGAAGGTGAACAACTTTCTCATCGCGAATAATCCTTGCTCGATGCCGAGATAACCAATCCATACCGATAACAACGTCAAAACTTCCAAGTTCTACGGGCATAAGGTCTATATTGAATGGATGGTTTAGGAAATTTATAGTGCAACCACGAACAATGGTGTTGGTGTTAACTAAAGACCCATCGGCTAGTTCAACGATATAGGAAATGTCTAATGGAGTTGGTTCTATGTTAAGTAAAGGTGCAAATGCAATAGAAACAAAACTCCTATCCGCTCCTGAATCAAATAAAATGGATGCATAACGATTATTAACGAGGAACGTACCCGCAACAACATTCGGGTCTTCTTTGACATCTTCTCCTCCCATAACATAAGCTCTTCCTCTAGCCATCCCATTTTGATTTCCAGATCCTTGATTTTTCTTCTTTGGGCACTCTGCCTTATAGTGTCCAATTTCTCCGCAGCCAAAACATGTTACTGGTGGTCTCTAATTGTCACCCAAAGTCGGAATCCTGCAATCTTTGGTGTAGTGACCAACCTTCTTGCAGTTGCCACATAGATCTGGGCAACGTCCTGGGTTATGATGCTTCTGACACCTTTCGCACTTGGGTAAATTACCCTCATATCCTTTTCTTTCAGTCGGTCCTGCAGCATAAGCCCTTGCCACTTCTTGCCTCTTAGGTGGCGGCTGAACAGCGTTTCCACCTTGGTTGTAATCAAACCTTCTCTTGTTGTTGTTGTTATTGTTGTTTGGATTGTTGTTTCGGTTATTGGGATAGTTACGGTTTCGATTGTTGTTATAGTTGTTGTTTCGAGTGTTGTTGTAGTTGGTGTTGTTTGAACGGTTATTGTTGTTGACAGCAGATTTTCCTTTTACCACTTGGACCATGAGTTTCTGAGTTATACGAATAGCCTCTTCCATTGATTGAGGATCAAAAGAAATCACATCTCCTCGAACACTTTCAGGCAATCCACCAACAAAGTTTTCCATCTTCTTCTCATCGTCGAGAACCATAGTTGGACATAGTGTAGCCAACTCCTGAAACCTTCTGAAATAGGTCTCGATATCATCACCTTTAGTCACAAGCCCATAGAATTCTGCTTCCAATTTCTGTATCTCAGTACGAGGGCAAAACTTTTTAGACATCAGTTTCTTGAATTCCTCCCAAGTGAGCTTGTAAGCATTCTCCATACCAATCGGCTGAGCATACGAATTCCACCAAGACATAGCTTCATCAAGAAGCATACCTGTAGCAAATTTTACCTTGCTGACGTCCGGGCATCCGCACATGAGAAATACATTCTCAGTCTTTTCGAACCAACGGATCAAAGCAACCGCTCCTTCAGTGCCCTTAAACTTGATAGGATCACTAATCTTGAAATCTTTCCATGTACATTCCCGCTTAGTAGTGGGTGGTTCAACTGTTCCTGTATTAGAAGCAGTCTCAGCAGCCCTAGCAGCAACCTCAGCTCTCTCAATCTCTAGAGCTTCTGCAATACTATCCCTGACCAACTTGCGGATAACGGCTTGAGTCATAGCGGGTGTTTCTGGTGCAGTCTTACTCTTCCTTGGTGCCATACTTCTGATAAATCACAATGGAAATAACCATGAGAAAAATCATAATAGAAATAGTCATAGTACCAAAGGTATACACCCACAACATGTATATATATATACAACCACAACAAGTATAAATACAACCACAACATGTACGAATACAACCACAATCTGTCTAGATACAACCACGACATGTATATATACAACCACAACCTATATAAATACAACCACGACATGTATATATACAACCACAACCTGTATCAATACAACCACGACATGTATAGATACAACCACAACCTGTATAAATATGACAACAATAAGGAGCAACCACGAAACATCATAAATATAATCACAACACATGAATATAATACATGAAAATTTCGGCCAACATGGACCGATATAATATATAGCACAACATTTCCAACATAGTAGAGTCGCACTTGATATATTTGTTTGTACAACAACCAAAAGACTACAAGTTCTTGAACTATGTCCCACACCTCGGGACTAGGAAAGTAATAAAAGCTAATATAATACCAGTCTATGTCTAAGCTCCTCTCGGTGCTCTAGATGGTCCAGGCTCTCCCCTCAAGCGGCGAATCTCATGATCCATCGCAACCACGATCTCCTCAAGATGCTGAACTCGTAACTGAAAAGAAGCATCTCTGCGCTCCAACACGACTAACCTCTCTCGGATCAATGCCAACTGGTCTACCTGCTCCCACTGAGTCTCCTGTGTCGCCTGAGCTCTATCTCGAATCTCAGGTAACTCATCCCTAAGTAGCTCAATCTGCTCCTGGTGCCTCAACTGTCGTGTCTCGAGTCCATGGTACGACACATCAATACCAACCCTGCCCTGAATCAAATCCTCAACCTGCTCCTCGACAGCCTCAAGTCGAGTGGTGATAATCTCATCAACTCTATGCCCCAAACTATCAACTTGCTCCTGCTGAGCATCTAACTGATCCTCTAGTGTAGCAGCTGTAGGCCCCCTAGCCGCAGCCGCTCTCGAACTCTCACCTATGTGGTATACTGGTGGTGGTGAAAGGTCAGCAGTCTCGGTAATAGGTGAATCTGGGGTGGTAAGCCTTGCACGCTTCCTGAGCGGCAAGAGTGAGGTAGGTATAGGAGTGGTAGTGGGTATGGCTGGTGGTGGTGGTGTAGGCACAGTAGGACTAGGGAGACTCCTATAAGTAGATGTAGCATAACGAACACTCTTCCTAGCAACCTGGATAGTCTTATCCCTAGGAAACATAAGTCTCGGCTCTGAATGGATAGTAGTAGTAGGAGATGATGGTATGTCAGTGGGTACAGTAGGATGGACATGGGGAGTAGGAGCCGTCTCCTCCTCCTCGAAAGGCTCGGTGTCATCATCTGATGCCAAAAGTGGCAACTCAGGTGTAGGAGAAACAAGTGGTGAAACAGCAGTGGAGGACATAGAGCCCTCATCATCAGAGTCTGATATAGAGTAAAGTATGACAGTGTTTGGATTCGAAGACATGTCTCTGTGATAATCAAGGTGAAATAAAAATAAATAACTCGTACAATGGCATCACCTAGAAATAAGTAAATATGCACTTATGATGAAATGATGATATGCTATGATGGTGTGGTTATAGTCTAGGGTCCATGATGCATCCTAGTTCGGTATAACCTTAGCTCTGGTACCAATCTGTCACACCCCCAAAATACCTGAATGGCAGCGGAATGGAATACCTGAGGGTGTAACGGATCATAGCACACAACCAGGATATATTGAACAACCTAAAGTGTCGTTTATAAAATACATCGTTTGATTCATTCAAAATATTCAGAGTTATAAAGCATAGGTCCCAAAAGTTGGAAAAAGGTTTAAGGAAATAATTTAGTACAATCAAACGATAGTTCATAAGTGCATGAAATCCAAAAAGAGACGCGTCATCCTTGATACACAAAGTGACTCCATGAATGCCATGAGTTTATGCCTTAGTTACCTGAGAAATACATTGCGAAAAACGGTCAACATAAAGTTGGTGAATAATCATAGGTTTGTAAGTAAATCGTAAGTACATAAGCCACAAGTAATAAGTAAACCGACAAGAATGTCAAAAATGCTACATTGTCCCTTAAGCTCATGACCCCGAAGCTAGACATAGTAATGGCCCCAACAGAGTGTTTACCAGGCACTCAATTCGAAAAGACATGAAATGCATTCGTCCCGTTGGAGCAACCCAACGCGAATGGAGGCGTCACCCTCGATAGATCTATCCACTCACTCTCGCTTAGTACTAGAAATTAACGGTCCATGATAATAAGTGGGGACTTGTCAAGACATGGTAATTAAGCAACTTAAGCAATGTATGGAATTTGTAATACTTGGGCATGTACGAAAATAATTGTGCAATGTATTCTCCCCCGTGGGATTGAAAATCAATTAAGTAATTAAAAACGGGGCTATGAGAACTCACCTCGATGTGATGGTACAAAGATGGTACAATGATGTAAAAGTAGTCGGGACAATGAGGCGCGAACACTAGCCGCAACCTAAATGAATAATCGTGATCTAATTAAGATCAAGCCGCAATGTAATGAATGCACATGCACATGATACTCATACCACTCGTAATTTGGAAATACTAGTTATAGTCATAGTAAAATAGTTTCCATACTTAGGAAAAGTAAGTCCATTTATAAAAGTATATAACTTGTCGTACTATCTTGTATGAAAACGTTAGGGTTAAATTCTTCGTATCGAAAACCTTAAAATAACGTCATTAAGTCGTATAAATATTCTCTTGGGTCATACGTATTCATTTGTTAAGAATATAGTCCTTAGTAACATTTCTAGAAAATATACCATTTAGCGTGTAAGTTATTATTTTTATTTGTGTCCATATATATATATATATATATATATATATATATATATATATATATATATATATATATATATATATATATATATATATATATATATATATATATATATATATATATATAGTTTGACAATGTTAAAATGGGTATAACTTAGTCGTTTTAAGCTCGTTTTCCTTGTTCTTTATGTCCACGGATTCGTTTTTGTATATACTAATATATTTTTGATAACTCGGCTCCTCTAGGTTACGTTTAATGCCTCTAATTACCCGTCAAAATCTGCCAAACAGCAAGCAGTTTTTTATAAAAATAGTTTTCGTCGTTAACTTTGCAAAAATCGTATCTCCTTCGTTATAAGCTCGTTTTAATCCGTTCTTTCGCCTAAAGTTTTGTTTTTGAAAGTATTTTCTAAATCTTTGGTCAAAAATTAGCCATCAACCACTGATTTTCCCACGAAATAAAAATAGGGACAGTAGGTATTTCTAATGTTTCAAAAATCGTTTCTAGGGTTCTAATCTAGTTCCATCTTCATTCAAACCACTTTCAATCACCACAAAACTAGTCTAATCCTACCATACACCTTCTTAGGGTGTCATGGATTCCTAAACATCATAACCAAGAAGATCTAACAAGGATCTAACCAAAAATCACTTCTAGGGCTTGTAAGTTCCAAAAGTTTGTAAAAATATAGTGGTATAACTATTTTGTGCATGGATCAAAGCATGAAAGCTATAAGATATAAGTAAATACTTGATAAAAACATAAAAATTAACTTGGTAACTTACTTTGAAAGGTGGTGTGATTAGATGATGAAAAACCTAACAATCCTTGAGTTTTTATCTCAAAACTCAAACAAGGACTACTATAAGAACAAGATTACAATATGATCTTTGAAAAATGATGTTTTCTTCCTTCTTGATTACCCTAGGCCGAGCACCCTTGAGAGAAAAATATTTCTTGAGCTAGTTGTAAATGAGATGAAAAGGTAAAGTATAGTTTTATGTATTATTGGTATTATTATTATTTTATAAAAAGTTAGTATAAGTTATTAATGAAGTTGGAGTGTGTAAGTAAACCATGTAAGTGATTGTAGTGGGGGGGGGGGGGGCAAGTCAAGGGGGGGGGGGGATGAATGTAAGACTTTTGGTGTATTAAGCATTATTGTGTGTTATTTTGTAGTTTTAAAGTGTACCGGGTACCGGATTAACTAAAAATAAATTTTAACGGAGTTAACTGGGTCATAATAAAGTTATAAAAATTATAAAAATAGGTTGGGTAAAATTATTGGGTGTTTAGATAATTATAGTTTAATTTCTACGAAAACCGTCGAAATTTTAGTAAACTTAAGTTAATAATTAAAATAAATATCCAAAATACCGGGTAAATTAATATTATAACTTTTATATTATAAAAAAATGAATATAAAAATATATTGGGATCATAGTTGGGAGTGTTGGACATGTTAGTCACATTTATAGTTCGCGTATTAGTGTTTATTTAAAATAAACATACGTAAATCGTTAATTGTACCAAAAGTATTAATTTAATTATCCTACGAGTGGAATAGTATGCAAGTGCTCTAATGATGATATGCAGACTATTTCTAGTCCGTATGAAATGTCCCTGATAATAATGCATGAATTCGTTCCTGAACCAATACGGTTACGCGAATTTGAATACTCGTAAACTAAATTTACGATGACATGAGTAATGCACGTGAATAGTGGTTTTCTCTCGGAAATGAATAGTGTCAAGTGAATAGTAAAATTTCTGAATGGGTCTCGAAATGTCAAATTGACCTCAAAAACGATGAATAGTAAAACGATAAATAGTGATCAATGAATAGTAATTTGTGAATAGTAGAATGTCGAAGTTTGGAAAAATGACCTGAAATTGTGGGTTGTGACACATGTCTAGGACGTGAAAATCCGCTAATATAGTTAACTTTCCTACGTGAACAACTACATCCTTAATCATTCCAACCGGGTGGGCAATACTCCCATCCGCTAGCCCTATCAATACCTCCGTTTCCTCTAACTTTCCTAGCTTAAGAGCGGTGAATAAGGACAAGGGAATCAAGTTGAGGCTTGACCCTAAATCGGCTAGTGTGTCGAAAGCTTCGGATCTTCCTATTTTACAAGGCAAAACAAATATACCCGGATCATCAAGCTTTTTAGGCAACTTGTTTTGAACGAAGGCGGTCCCATTTTTACCTAGTTTAAACTTCTCATATTTTTCTAGGAGGGCACTATAGTAAGGAGTACGCACTAAGACATCAATGACGGGGCGTTCAAGGTGAAGTTCTTTGAATTCATCGTCAAGGTCTTGCGTAAGAGGTGTTTCAACTGGACTTTTGACCGGTTCTATATCGGGTGTTTTACTTGATTGGTCCTTTTGAAGAATTTGGTTTGGTTTGAAACACGTGCTCGTTGATTTAACCGAGTAGTATTGTGGACACAAAGTGGGTGATGAAACTGACGATATGGAATTAACGTTTAGTTTCGGATTCTTGACCGTGTCGCTTGGGAGTGCTCCCATTTCTCGGTCATTGAGAACTTTCAACAATGCGTCAATTTTGGTGGTCATCTCGCTTTGCTTTTGTTTGAAATCGGATTCAAACTTAGATATGCGAGCTTCTTGAGATGTCATGAATTTTGACATCAATCCTTCAAGATTGATGGTACTACCATAATTGTTAGAAGGATTGTTGTTGAAAGTACAGTTGGAGGGTGGACCGTTTGGTTGATAACGATTAGGCGGATTGGAAGAATTGGGTTGATTTTGTTTCCACCTAAGGTTTGGGTGATTTTTCCAAGAGGGGTTGTATGAATCACCGTAAGGGTTTGGCTCGGGCTTGAAAGTGTACCACTTATCTCCCGCTTCGTCGGTACGCGTGGATGCGTAGTCCGCAAAAGCTGTTCCGGGGAGTTCCACACAATCACGAGTGTCGTGGGGACCACTACATAATTCGCATGAAGAAGTGATTTTGTTCACTTGGCTTGAAGGCTTAGGAGCTTCGTAAGATTTCATGAGAAACTTGACTTGGTCCTCAAGTTCCATGATCCTACGGTCGGGAGTGCTAGAATTGTTCGAAGGCAAAGATATTGCCTTGACCGTTTTGTTCAAATCACGGGTATCATTCCAACTTTCGTTGTCATAGAGAGCAAGATCTTCTATGAGTTCCCATGATTTTTCCGCACTTAGATCACGTAACTTACCACCGGCCGATTGGTCAATGGCTCGCCTCGTGGAGAGATCGATATGGTCATAAAAGATTTGGACTTGGAGCCAAAGATCTATGCCATGATGAGGGACTTTTTGGAGTAAGTCCTTGAAACGAGTCCATGCTTCATAAAGAGATTCATTTTGACGTTGTTGGAACATCAAGATGTCATTTCTAAGCTTAGTAGTTCTCTCCGGTGGGAAAAATTGAGCAAGGAAACGAGTAGTGAGATCATCCCATGTGGTGATGGATCCCGCGGGTAAACGCTCAAGCCATTGACTAGCTTGATCCCATAGAGAGAATTGGAATAGGCGTAATCGGGTTGTCTCTCTAGTTGCAACATCTAGGTCTATGGAATCTACGATTTTAAGGAAGTCCTTAAGATGTTGGTTTAGATCTTCGGAACGAATTCCATGGAATGCACATCCGCTTTGCACCAACCGGATGGTGTCGGATCGCAAGGGGGTCACATTGGCTCCGGTGAGCTCAATGGTGTTTCAGTAGCCTTGGTGGCTAGGTCGGGAATACTCTCCTAAGGTTCGGGGCCTAAGAGGTTCTAGTGGTGGGTTTTATTGTGGTGGGATGATGGGTTCAAAGATGTTCCCATCGTCCATGATGTCGGGTGGTGAAGAGTTACGAACAAAAACACAAAGAAATAAGATAGACTAAAGAAAACCTAAAAATAAAAATAAAATCTTACTAGAAAGGAATCTAGCAAGTAGACCTAATAAAAAGAGATTCTAACCTAGACAATAACTATTCCCCGGGCTGCGGCGCCAAAAACTTGATACGTGGGAATCGCACAAGGCTTTACCTCTCAAGGGATCTTGAGAAGCTTACAACCCCCACCAGGCAGTGTACCTGATCGTTGTAGTATAGTATAGTGACAAGTACCGGGGGATTGATCGTTCAACTAGGAATAGTGCCTACTTCACTCCTATGTCGAGCCGGCTAAGAAGCTCCTAACATGGGATCATTAGAATTTACTCATGCATTAAATACAACCAATAAAACCTAGTGCACGTCAGTTCATGTTTCCTAAGACGTTCAAGCATGTTACCAATTGGAGATCTGCCAGTTTTCTTAAGCCTGACATCGAAATCATTCATCCAATACAACCATAAACAAGTAATCAACACATAATTAACTTCTAGGTTTCATTAGATCCAAGCAAACACAAGATAGATCTAGCCTAGCATGATGGAATTAAGACAAGAACAAGATATACACAACCAACACATAGACATATTGATTGAATTAAAAGAACACTTATCTCAATTACACATGAAAGGGTTCAAGGGCTGAGAACCCTTGAAAAACCTGTAAAATTCGTACTAAGTTCGGCCTTAGGGTTTTTCCAAAACTTCTCTCTTTTTATGTGTAAAAATTAGAAAACTATATATAGGAAATAGGGTCTGACGGCGTCAAGACCAATTTGGTGACGTCGTCATCTCGCCGCCAAAATACTCCTCGGACTGCCTTGATCTACTTTTGACGCCGTCATGTGTTATGTGTTTCCAGGCCGTCATGCACTTTACTCTTGACGCCCTACTTCGTGACGCCGTCATTTCTGTACTGGATCGTCATGGAAATTACTCTTGATGCCGTCAGAATTTCCTTCTTGACGCCGTCACCTACTGTTCCCAGCAAGAAAAATTAAGACTTTGGCGTTTTCTTCACTTTTAAGCTCTAAAAACGCCCGAATTGCTTCCTTTTCCAGATTTCTCTCCCAAAGTACCTAAAATCACAAAAGGAACGATTTAGGGCAATATTTGATCAAATAAATTCAATTCCGGGCTTAAATGACCCCCTAAAAACGGTTCATTTTTCGCCTCATCAATAACAAAACTCAACCCAAGGGGCAATGGAAGGGCATCGCACCCTAGATTCCGAAGTAAGACACTCCTATCGAGAAGATTGAAAGCATTCTTAAAATCCACCAAAAGTATAGAGAGTCCAACTTCACTACCCTTAGACTCAATCAGCCTATTCATAGAATAGAGGACAGCCTCGCATCCACCAAGGACACTAACACCAAATCGAAAATCCTATAAGTAAGAATTCATGGGATTACCAATAGAAGATGAAGCAACCTTAGACATAAGCCTTCGCCATACAGTACCAACAGCAATAGGGCGTATCCCACTACCAGGCTTGACTAAGGGAGTCAAGGGGGCACTATCGATATACTCCTCTTGTTGAATGGGGCACTTTCCGCTAAGAAACAGATTAACAACTCCAGTAATTGACCCCAAGCAAGTCATCAGCGATAGCGGACGCCGCCCCTCCCAAAATATCCATTAATGTTGTGCCTGGAGCCCATCACGACCACACGACGTCCCTTTGGGGAAACTACGGATCCTGTTAAACACCAAGTCTTTGTGGACAAAAAGGGCATCCTCGTCAAGTGAAGAAGGACGGAGTCGGAAGGGGTGCAAAAGGGTGTTTGGCCTCGAGCTCCTTCAAGGTGTCGGGAGTAGATGGGGCGACACCAGAAGACGTGAGCACCTTAATGGTAGCAGTGAAATGCCCATCTCCTAATTTACGCTTACATTGAGCCAGGTTGGCTCTGTCATCCTTAATTTTCTTCACCCCGCTGAAAGATGGAGTCACTTCGGCCAACCAATCCATCACCAAACCAAGCCTGTCCACAGGATCCTTCCATTTGAGAATAGCACGAGAAATACTGTCGAGCTGGCACCGTTCTCTCTCACCAGATCATCGCTGAGCTCTTTTAGTTGGCACAAAAGTGGACAACACACAGGATGGCAGAATAAGGAGTTGCACCCATACAGATAAGTCCCCCGGGCGCGCAAGGACCTTATCCAGCGCATCCCGAAAAAGCTTAGCAAAACCAAGCCGCGCCCTAGGGGGAATACATTTAACCGTGCGTAGCTTCTTTGAAAGGACCCGTTTGTGGAGGTTGATGTCAAAACAAGTGGACTCACCGTCAAGAGGGGGCATCATAGAAGCGGCTCCATTATCAACCTTATCAGCAACAAGAGTACCATCTGACTCACCAACGACACTCTCCTCGACTATATTCAGGGCCAGTCTACAAGGCACATGGATACCGTAGATCGCCACTTCGTCGAAATGAGGTGCAGGAACCACGTCACCAACGGCATGTTTGCAATTCTTACTAAAAGTGTGGGTGCAAAAACACTCACCACAAAGCCAAATGCCCGCTTGATGAAGTACCTAGTCAAGAGTAGAAAATAAGGAGAAGTCCCTTGCCATACGTGCTTTGTGGGAAGCCTTCAAATCATTAGTCTTAAAATGGCGGGTGTCCAGGTGGTCAATAAAATATTTCTTAGTAAACCCCTTCCCATTCCCCCTACTACACCCCTCGTGTCCTTGTAATGGGCAAGATATACGAAGTGCGCCGAGGCTATCCATATTAGTAAGTGAAGTCTACCAAAATAAAAGGTATAGGTCCACTTATAAAATTCCAAGCTCAACACACAAGCATCTAAGCCCACTATCAAACGCGAGGCCCACCAGGTCAATCCACAACACAATACACCCACGAAATTAAACAAATCGCTACCCAGGGGGGGGACCACCATCCAAACCACTGAACCCCAACAAGTTAAGAGACAAAACGCTGCCAGAAAATCGCCACCCACGAAAATACACAACTCGCTACCAGGGGGACCACCAGACAAATCGCTAATCACCAACCAGTTGAGAGACAAATCGCTGCCGAAAATGGCAAAAAGGACACTTCTTCTCCACCCGACAAAACACGCACCTGCAAAAACCACTAGACAAAACGCAACCACACACACCAGCAAGGGGCAAACCAAAACACCTGAGTAGCTTGGAACGAAGATAAAGAAGGACTAAGCACGTAAAAAGATTCCAAAATGTTGTTGGAGTCCGAAGAACCTGCTTAAAGGGACCCTCAACCACGAGTTGATGGAACAAAACGTGAGAGGAGGCAAGTGGATAAAGAAATAAAGGAATTCAAAACTGCACTCCAACAAGGAATGTTGAATCAGTGGGTTGGAAGAGCAAGGAGAAGACGATCTAGATGATGGCCAAAAAGTCCCACACATCCAACATTATTATTATTATTATTATTATTATTATTATTATTATTATTATTATTATTATTATTATTATTATTATTATTATTATTATTATTATTATTATTATTATTTATTTATTTATTTGTTTTTAACATCACTTTATTAACAACTCATAGGATTTACAAGAAGTTGGTGGGAAGCCGAGATACTAACTGGGCTCCCACTCCTCTAGCTATATTATTATTATTATTATTATTATTATTATTATTATTATTATTATTATTATTATTATTATTATTATTATTATTATTATTATTATTTTGATGAAAAGCTGGATGACCAGGATTGGTTCATTGAATCTTTATAAAATGTTGAGTCTACATTGAACATTTCTCTACTTCGCTAAAGTAACTAATTTAACTTGCCATGATGATATTATGTAAATGGCTTAATGTCGTTGGTTTCCCCACAACAAGTTAATGGTACAAACATTGCTTGGTGTATACAAGTGAGGGTGCTCATAAAATAGTAGAAACATCTTAGTAAAAAGACTCTCCCTTTTAATATAACCTAAATAGAGAAAAACCTCATCTATTTACCAAACTAGGTGGATAACCTGCGCGTTGTTGCGGGGTGATTTGCTAAAGAAGGTTTAGTAAGTCATGGTTGACAACTTAGCAAAGCAACTGGCACATTTAGAAATTTAGTCCGAAGGCTAAAGAAGCATAGAAATGATCTTGCAAGTAAACATTAGCCTTGGTCAACAAACCAAACCTTTAACAGCCTAATATGAGCACCACTATCACACCATTATAGTTGAACAAACATGAAGCTGTCTATATCTTCAATACAAATACAGATGTAGAGTGCTTACCTATTTTCGTTTGCCAACACAGCTATAAAATGTTCTATGTTACAGTGTTGTAAGTCAAAGTAATGTGCAAAAAAAACATGTGAGGATGTACAAATGATTCATAAAAAAACTCGTTCTTCGCAGCTTCACAAAAGATTGATTTTTTTGTAAGACGAAACTTATTTACTTTCTTTCTTTATCTTCATTCGTTTGCATTTTATCATCTTAAAGTAATTGACATGGTTGAAGATCATCAACAGCAGGTATAAACAATATTTGGGTAGAGGTTTACAATTGCGTTCCTCGTTCGATCTGTATTCCACAACGCACTGCCAAGAGAGCTGCATACATATCAAATGAGCAACAGTAGAACTAAGAGTTTACTATGTTGTTTAATACAGATAAAAAAAATGCATGTATACAAACGATTTCATCCCATTCAAACCACACCTTTGTCTCGAATCGATTAATTAAATGGCGAAGACTAAGAATCCTCAGTACATATCTTACTCAACGGGTAAATAGGTAAACGCTATTAGAATCTAGTTGTGCAGATCTTATGGATTCATTACATCTCTAGAGGTTGCAACATGGGCCAAGTGGTTAATATCATTGATTTTTATTGACTGTTCTTTGAAATTAACATGGCTAACATTAGGGTGTCTCACGTATAGTGGTTGTTAAAACAATAGGTGCATAAGTAAATTCATTGAAGGTAAAAGTGAATGTTCAATTTAGTTTCTTTTTTTATGCGCAAACCAATTTCTTTAACTAAAGCTAATAAGTCATATTTTGACTTTTAGTGTGAAACAAAAACCTTGAAAGTCTAGGTACTTACAAACAGTTATTTGTCGAAAATAGTTTTTTAAACAGTGGACATAACTCAACTTGCATACCAATTGCACCTTCTGCAAAACACCGCAACACTTCACTGTTATAAACTCATACATTGTTTGAAAATGGATTTTAGGTGGTGTTTAGTATTTTATATTAATTTAACTTTTATGCTTCTTTCCTTATTTATAAGTCTATATATCTAAAGTGTGGTCAGTATTATGGCATTATGCCATTATAACTCGCTTTTTACCTGTTTGACTTTATATGGGTCTAACAATAACAACATAGACGTGCCTAATCCCGGCAGACCATGGTGACTTTATATGAGTCTAAATATGTAATAAAAGTGCTATGTTCAGTTTAAATATGTTTTGGTGCTTACTTGTTTCAGATTGTAAACTATAGAAAACGTACCCGGAAGTTCATCTAAAATAAGGAAATGATCGAACAACTTCAATTCCGGCCTACAAAACAAAACCAAATATCAGAATTCAGAAACCCAAAGTGATACAGGAATTGTTGAAACTAAAAATCCAATTTTTTTATCCACAAAATTTCTTTTCTCAATGAAAAGAAGCCCGAACCAACCGAAACCTAGGACCCTATGAAATGACAAATAATCTTGAAGGTTGTTGGTGCCATTTTCATTATCAGTTATAGATTTAGTTAGTTTTCCTTTCATTGTATCCCATGAGAACTCTAAGGTAAACTCGGTGTCCTCTTCCTTCTTCATGGAGCTGTACTTTTTGAAAGAAATAAAACAGCTATGAGAAACATCACTGAACAATGTTGATTAAACAAACAATGCAATTTTTTTCCTGGTACATTGCTTACGTGAAATGAGAGTCAGTTCAACAGGTACATAAGCATTCAGGTTGTTCTTTCTGGGAATGGTAAAGGTCCCGTCAGCAGGCACGACTCTGGCCATATGTGTAAGAACGACGCTTACCATGAGGAGCACTCGATCAGTTAGAGATATCCACTAGTAGTTGATGATTGTGCAACTGTTTGGTATGTCACATTGTTACCTGCAAATTAACACCATTAATAATCTACTCATTATTACATGAAAAACTTAATCCTAAAACAAATACTTATTACCTTCACGAAAATCATCTGACCCATTGTAACCAAAATTTGGATCATAACCGTTGAACTAGTCCTAAAACAAATACTTATTACCTTCAACTAAATGCGTAGCTGCATACCGTATTGTTCAACCAATCTCTAGTCTTTGACCTTGTCGTTTGCTTCTGCAATTAAGCCTCCGTTTGATCCGTTGGTACAATATATCCAGCCTTATGCTCCTAATTCAGTTAAAACATTGTTTACTAAAGCAATGATAGTTGTTAATGAGGTCTATACAGAACTATATAAATTGTTGCACACTAACCTCAAGAAAAGTAAGAGGGCCATGGGTCTTTTTCCCATCTATTTTGAACATAACAATTACGGATGCTTCAAAAATTCCATTGCCATTACCCATCCAATGTCCCCTGTATAATCAAACCCAGTTCATTAACATTGTAAAAACATATTCATTTTTTCTCGTTAATCAAACTTAATCTAAGGCAACCGAAAAATTACCCATTATCTTCGTGAAGCTTCTTACCCGACCAGTTTTACAAAGCATAACATCTAATTGTCTACCATTCTTCAGCCTTTTTTACATTAAACCTTCTTTTGCTACACCAAAAATTTAGACAATTTAGATTAATAAAAAAATTAAAAACATTAAATAATAAATAAAATGGAACAACTGTGAATTGTCTATACACTTATTCAAACCTTTCAAGTTTCATGCCATAAAAATACAGTCATATGAATCATTAGTATTTTACCTTGTCCTTACAAATGGCTTGGCATTTTTAAATTCTAATTCCCCCCGATCTTGCCTCTGCTACTGTATTAGAGAGTCGTTGCGATTGCTGGGACTTGTGCAGGTGATGTTGATAGCGCGGGCGTAGGGGCAGCAGATACTATTGCAAAGTGTAAGTTTCGGATTGGCCCCGCTTGCAATACAAAAGCAATAGGTGATGCCGCCAATGTTGCAGTCTCCTGTTATATAGAAATGTGAACAGAAATTAGCTAATAAGCACAGTTGGTATGGGTTATAACTCGAACTTAACCCGAAGAAGTTAATTTAAAAGTTTGTTAAATTCTCATAGTATAGAAGTTATTTGAAATATCACTAAACCTGATACAAAAGTCAAATGTATATATCATATTTTTCCCACTTAGCTAGTCTAGTGAACTATATGCCTATGCATCAATATTTCCAGAAAACAATATAACTCATGCTCCACCGTACATATGGTCAATCTATATCAAATAGAAGCAAAAGGAAATCGCAAAAGTGATTTTAAAAGTCAAGAATAAAAATGTAAGGACCAAGATATATACAGCCATGTAGGTTCATGTATTCTAATTTCCCAAAGCCAAGTACCAAACGTAAATAAAAATGATATCGGAAGTTGTTCTTTATTTTGATTTTTTTTTTTGTGTTGCTGGGTAACTTAAAGCAACCACGACACGTTCACATGTTCCTGCCTTCCTGATGCCTATGCACTTATTGTTTAGTTGAAGTCACTATAGATAATAAAGGAGTGTTTCAAAAAGCGCATATACAAAAGGTTTGAACAGATTCTTCAAATACATGTTGAATGCACCCACTGAAACATACACAATCAAACCTCAATATGTTGGGACCCGCCCACACTCTTCTTGTCAATACAATCTATATATTTTTTTAGATTATCTTTTTATGTGTAACCACTTTTTGGTGTTTGGCTAAAACGAACTCTTTATGCATATATGATTCTTTATAATTCAGCCCAAAAAAAATAAAAGTAAATTCAATTTTAACCAATTTACTCAACAGACAATGTTATCCAATATTTCATAAATCTGAATAAATTGATACCAAAAAAGTAATAAATAAAAACCAGCGAGGGGATATGAGTTAATGCAACAAAAAGCAAAGCACGGAGCATACCAAGTAGTGAGACCACGAAAACCCCGTACTTCAAATGTACATTCCAGTTTTTTTCCCTCACAGCATCTAAGCCTTCTAATATCTGAAATGAGAAAAATAAAAGTTCTTTAAATCGATATAATTACTATAACAGATTTTGTGCTAAAAACCTTTCAAAACTTTTGGCCCGTTTGGCCAGCTTTCTATTCAACTAACTTTCTGACTTTACCCATTCACCCATAAGAGATCATGGTATTAGATTAAACCCCATATGCTCATTGTTATGTAAATAGGTCAAAGTGCCAAGCTGTTGTACCTTGCAATTATATCTTAAAATACAATCCTGAATTTGGCTACTTCTTTGTTGAGCTTGTTAAAATCTGTTCGCAACTCTTCTAGCTCAAATTGACCTGAAAATCAAAACATGAATAGAATCTGGTCATTGCATATATATTATATAATGTTAATCCTTATCTTCTGGTGTTCTAAATTAAAGACACCTTTCTATCAAGTAAGAGAATTCTCAAGTCGTCGCCACTCTTTATCGAGAAGAATAATTTCATCATGATACGATGTTATGGTTTAGTTCACTATGTAAAATATTGAAGCACTATAGCCGTTTTAGAAATTGGATATACGTACCATAAGTCAGTGTGCTTGACTTTCCAATATTTTTTAACTTTGGATCAACATCTATATCTTCTTTAAAAATCTTCATATGACAGAAGTAAAAAATTACATGGTCGTTTTCGAATGAACGTGACTAAGCCAGAACAAAGTAAGTAATCCCAAACAGGCACTTATTATTTGAAGGCTATTGTGTGGAGTACAATAATGAAGATTCAAATCGTTATCTTTTTCAGAAAAACTAAATTCTTGTAAACTAATGCGCATAACCCCTATTCTGAATAAATGTACCATTCACTAATTTGAAACCTATTGCGAATAAATACACTATTCCATTCGGTTCTAGTATCGACATTGTACATATATTCATTTTTTTTTTTGGCAAAAGTTCAGAGCCAATAACAAAAGTGGAGTTATGATCAGCAAATCGCCTCGACTTCAAGCTATCAATTAAAGTATATGCATATAAACTGATTTTGATACACGTTCACTAACTCTTAATGTTGCCACAATAGCCAAACCCATGAAGATAAAATGCAACATACCTTTTAGGGTGTCGCAATTCTTCTCTGCTCCTATCATCTTGCGTGCCATTATCCTGTACCTAAAAAAGTTGTCAATGTTACAATGGTGGTGACAATGGCAGTCACAATGATGCTCCACAAAATAAACATCAAAATGACAAAAATAAATCGAGCAAAAATTTTTATATATACAAAGAAAAAATCTTCTAAACAAAATTTGATTCAATAAACTTACTTGCCCTGAGAGAGACCCTAAGCTTGACCAAAGATCTAGAACCATTCTGCATTCCTCCAAAACCCCTAATTTCACAAAGAACCCTAAATTAAAAGTAAGGTCTATATCAAAATCAAAACATTAAAACTGATAATCAAAAAGAAAAAATTGTTTGTAAGTACAATTAGAAGGGTAAAGTTAACACAGTTAGAAGGGTAAAACTATATTACCTTGAAAGGAGTGTTCCAAGATGATGAAAGCCCAAGATGTAACAGTGCACACAACACTTAATCACTTGGATAGGTTGTTGAGTAGCGATCTGCAATATATGAACAAATCAATGGTACACTATAATAACTTAGAAAAGAGACAAAACATAAAAAATGGACACCATTGCAATAATAAACAATCACATACCTTCAATAAAGGAATCCGTACCAGCGACACTTCATATTTTTTTGCAATTCACTCATCCGAACCTGCAGTTAAACACAAAACCATGAATGAAAATACAAACCTTAAAAAAAATAACAGGGAAACAAAAATGAAGAACCATAGATCAGTTTCTTTGTGTACTTAAAAGTCATTCTCTATGTGTTTGGGTCTACCATGTTATTGTTGGGTCGCTTGAAAATAAACAGTCCCAAACACCCCTTAATATAAAATTTGGTCATTCTAAACAATCAAACCCCCCGCAAACCCCCCGCAGTTGCTACATTTACAGATCCCTTTAGCCAAACAAACACGCCTGCTATGATAACAATCCCCAATAGCAATACAGTGAATAGTAGATAAGTTTTATAATGAAAAGAAGTACCAATATTTTTTTATTTTTGAACTTTTAACATTTTAAGCACACGAAATGCAAAAATAGATTTAGTTGCAGTTGTAACAATTCGCAATTTCAGGTTAATTACTATTCCCAAAAAAATTCACTATTCACTTTTACTATTCATTTTTCCCGAAAATTTTCCCGAAATTTTATTTTTATTCCTTGGGCTCAAGTGATAAATCATTTCCATGGCAAATTAAAAGTTTGACATTCATAAGCTCATTTTCGTGAAAGTTATTAAGGAATTACACGGAATTACACGTTTTAGGGTAAAACGTCATTCAGAAATTCTACGTACAACGAAACTCGACCGCGTTAAGTGACCCCGCATCAGAAAAATGTTTGACACACTCATGATTTATTTGAGAATTAATCGTGACTGAGAAAAACATGACCAAAGACTTCCCGGCAGGTCACCCAAGCCAGTACTACTCTCGCATGAGCACGCTTAACCGTATGGGCGATTAACCGTTAGACCACAAAACGCGTTTCTAAGACGATTTGAGTTTTCAACTTATTAGAAAAAGTCAACATATTTTTCCCTCCTCCTTTGACCAAAAATCATTCCTTGATTTTATAAGTCATTTCGTGATTTTTAGGCTTACGGTTTGATGTCTAAAAGACATTTAATACCAACCGACACTAGACTGAGCCCAGTCTAGACATTATAAGTCATTATAAATCATTTTTATCCTATTAGAAAAGTAATATTTTACTTTTCTCAATTTTACGCAATATTCGTACATTTTATGAATTGCGCGTTTTAGACCCGTGTTTCCAGTTTTTAGCAGGGTTTTAGCACCCGATAGAACCTACCACTCATTTTATATTTTATTATGGAACTTATTGACATGTTTATCAATACTTTCAAGTTCCATAATTTTACGACACCCGGTTTTACGTTTTGAGGTTTAATCATTTACGATTGGCATTTCCCGGAGTCAAAACTAACCAAGTATCTTGGATAATACCAAGAAAAGTCTAACCCTTGCTCTCCAAGCTCATGAACCGCCCTAGGAGGGGGGAGTCACACCCATGTGGCTTCATCTCATGAATTTACCCCTAGATCATCACTAAATTACAACTTGGTCACCAAGTTGAAACACTTTCCTAGTAAGCTTCCTAACCTCCTCAACTCACTATAAATACTCCCCTCCTCCCCTTCATTTGTACGCCACCATCACAACACCCCAACACCATCTCCTTTGCTTGATCTTCTTCCAATTCTATGCAAGAATCAAGTGCAACATCAACCTTAAAACTATAGTTTGGTTTTGATTCATCAAACACTTCCAAACTACATAAACTTTGGTGATTTCTCTTGAGTTTAAATCTACTCAAGTCACCTCAACCTTCATCATCCATCTTTCAAGATTACAAGAGTAGAAAGATTGCATGAAGTGAAGTGGGTTGAAGCAAGTCTATCAAAGTCCTATCCTTACATGTTAACTTTCTTTCATCTTTGAAAGCCAAAAGTTGTAAGCCAAACCCTAACATGCTTCTTGTTGAATAATCATGTCCATGTTATTTACATATTATTCATGCTATATTATGTCTTGTATTCATGTCCATGATGTATAAAAATGGGTAAAACAAGTATTGATACATATATGTAACTTATGTTATTCAAACAAGTAAACTAGTGACTTTCTTGGAGAACCACGACCAAAATGGTAAAATTATGATTTTAGATCATTACATATTACAGTAGAGGACTTAACAAGGAAACCATAGCAATTTGAACCACCTAAAACGAGTATACGAGTCAAAAGTTATGCCCATTTGAAGTTACCAAAGATTTCCGGCAAACTGCCAAATACCATTCTGATCAAATTTGGGTTTTGAAAGTCCCACTTCTGCTCCGATTCATCAAAAAGTTAAAACACGAAAGTTGTCCGGAACGACGTTTTCGTTCAGGAATAAAGAAGCTCGAGTCCTAAAAACGCTTTCCGAGTGATAAAATTCTTCAAATTCTAAACAGCCCATTTTTAGGCAAAAGTCACTAGATTATGGTTATACTTTAAAAGGAACAAGAGGTCTTATGACCTATAATCAAGACCACAACCATGGCTAGAGCCAAGGTTGTGTCTCATGACCTTGGAACAAGGACCAAAGGTCATGGCTAGGCCATGACAAAATGACCATACCAATTTACATAGGCGTAAACATGAAACAATGAATTAGGCGATAACATGAACAAGCAATTTGGATCTACTTCACTAAAAGGAAAACATGAGATATTACCAAGAGAAAATGGTCATTCAAGACTTATGAAACTACCCCTAATAACAATCTTCATGTACTAATAAACTTTCCTAAGTTTATTCAAATATCGGACATGTAACTTTTCGGATCAAAACTTATATCTATATATTTCATCAACTACTACAATAGTAGGGAGCCTCATGTGAGGAGTTCATTATGTAAGCCGTCGAGTTGAGTTGTGGATTTACGAGTTAAAGTGTCCTGGCTCCTCGAACGCTTACTAACATGACTTCTGAATTATGTCGGCCCGAACGGTAGTAAACGATATACCAAAACATACATGTTTCATGAAACTTTCTTTCAAAGACTTATACTATACATCATACCACATCATGGACTAAATGCAAGATATATATATAGGCACTACTTCATATTCTTTACTCCGATCCTAAGTCGCGACATTCGATTATAGGTTGCTCGTAGAAACCTTCATGATTCAACCGTTACATTCACTACTCACTACATAACTTAAGGTGAGTTCGTAGCCCCACTTTCTATTGTTTAACTATTTTACAAACCCATGGGGGGAATACATGCTATTATTTTTCTACTCGAACACAATGCTTTCTACTGTATGCTACCCGACGATGTTTTATTGTCACTAAGTAACGATTGCCATGTTCGAAGTCCCTATATCATGAACCATTAGTCACTACCTTTAGTGAGCGCGAATATTGTGAATAGATCTATTGGGATTGACGGATCCCATTTGTGTTGAACAATGATGAGTTCACACAAATGCACTATATTTGAGATTTAGCGGTATAAAGGCAAAAGTACCTTGATAGGGCTTCTATAATGCCAATTTTGTTGGTTCGATGTTAACGTTTTGGTTCCATGAGCTTAGTGAAATAAATAACGATTTTGTTTTCTAACTATGAGTGTGAGTCTATAGCTCACACTACGATTATTGTGTTCAAACGATTTAACTAAACTCTACGAATTCCACTCAACCTTTGTGTTGACCTCTCAAGCATGTATTTCAGGTTCATGACGATCAAGGATGGCACGGAAGGACACGGATACTCAAGAGGGCTATAAATTTTATTATCATTCAAAACTCATTTAATTTGTAAACATGGAACCATCTGGGACCTCATTTTGTAATCTCTGATATTTATACAATTTGAATGATAAATCTTTTAAAACGACTCAATTGGAATTCGTTTTCTATTATTGTGTCTATTGTGCCGTCAAGTAACACCCAGTTCGAATTCCGCTACAACCATGAATTGGGGGTGTTACAGATTGGTATCAGAGCCATGGTTATAGAGAAACGGGTCTAATTGAGACCTAAACTATAACCACACTACAAGCAAAAACATTTTATAGCCTTCCGATCTTCGTGTCTTCTATCCTCCAGACGATTATGGACTTATTAAGCATTTTATGCTACATGAACATATAAGTATATTCATATATACACACTAGGCATTTTACACTACACGAACAAATACTAGTATATCTATATATACATTCGAGTTATTTTCAAATCATTTTATCTAAACATATCTGCGTATGCCTATTCTAGGGCATTTCGACACAACTACATTCTCCCAATCATGTTCCTACTCCAACATTTTATGTCCAAGATATTGTAACGAATTACGATGGTCTTTTCTATTTCCCGGACATTGTATGGCACAATGGTCTTAATCATTTCTCAAATGTTTTGAGTCACACAATGGTCTAAACTACTTCCGAGACATTGTGATTTATGCAATGGTCTCTGGAATTATTCCACCACCTCATCAATATCATTTCATATGATATCAAAAACCCATCACAATCTATCGATTTCCAAACAAGAAATATGAGATTTCTAAAGGACAAACTAATCCATCATCGACAAAAGTTGAACTTTCTCTACATTCATCAAAGTTTTCTTCTGAAACCTTCATTGTTAAAAGTTCGTGATCCTGGCCAAGTATGTTCTATTTTAGAACTACTAAAAACTTCCTTTCCACACGTATCTACCCGTACCATCCTCTATGCAATGGAATGTGAAAACATAGGTTACAAGTCTTGTATGGCCGGGACTTGCAACTGAATGGTTTGACATCGCCTTTGTTTAGTGGACAATTTCTCGAAAGCAACGGACATATCAAAAGTATACCTAATTTAGGTATTTGAAAATTTTATCGAACCTTGGCTAAATATAGACTAGTCACCTATATTTAACCTAGGGATAGTGGAATATAGTCTGACTAACTATATTCGACTTAAAATTTTCAAATACTGAGAATAGTTGTACTAGGGTTATGTTTAGATTGATTTCCTACATGAACACGATAAACCACCAGAATACATTAAAACAATCTAGAGACACGATAGTGCCTTACCACTCAGCGAAATCTTAACACCTTATTTATACTACCTAACTTCATTCTTGAAAGTTTTCATTTATGAGATAATCCGAACTACTATCTTGGGATAGTTATCAATTCTTCTCTTCATCTTGTAGAAGTACTATCCTGTTTAGGTCCTAAGGATACCATCCCGTCATAAACCTTTAAAATCTCTTAAGATTTTCAAAGCAAACTTGACATCTCTACCAATATTAATGTTAAGCATACACTACACACTTTTGTTCATCAACATATCACATCATTATCTTCACAACCGTTACAACCACAAGCTCAATAACAGATGTTGATGCACTTTTAAAGCTCAAATCATCCTTAGCTACACCACAAGTACCCTAATCAGCTTTACAAGATTGAATATTCATCTTATACTTTTGCAACACCAGTATCATCTCGTAATACCCTACCTTGTAACTCACCGACTAAGTATGAATGTTGTGTAGGATGATTTGTAATTATTTGAATGGATTGGGATGCCTTTTCATTTAAATAAAGACATTGTAAATCACCGAACCATAAGTTTATATTTCCCTATTTACATTGTTTGGGATGCCTCTCTATGTAAATAAAGAATTATAAACAAGTGGGCTTATTTGTATCCGAAATAACATAAGTATGAAGTCGATAAACACTAGGTACAACAACCGATTACCTACTAGGCTATGATTGCAATTACTATCTCAATTCCTATTAATATTCGACTGCTATATCAATTTCCTTTGATATTCGACTATTACCATACCTTTCCTACATAAAAGTAAGCCTCATCCTACACCATACACTGAAACGACAAATCAAACTACATCACCGGTAATCCCAGACTTTAGTCCTCATAAGTAACCACACCTTTTCAGCGACACCACTCCAACATATGACACACAAAGAACTTCGGGACGAAGTTCCCCGTAAGGGGTAGAGACTGTAACAATTCGCAATTTCAGGTTAATTACTATTCCCGAAAAAATTCACTATTCACGTTTACTATTCATTTTTCCCGAAAATTTTCCCGAAATTTGATTTTTATTTCTTGGGCTCAAGTGATAAATCATTTCTATGGCAAATTAAAAGTTTGACATTCATAAGCTCATTTTCGTGAAAGTTATTAAGGAATTACACGGAATTACACGTTTTAGGGTAAAACGTCATTCAGAAATTCTACGTACAACGAAACTCGACCGCGTTAAGTGACCCCGCATCAGAAAAATGTTTGACACACTCATGATTTATTTGAGAATTAATCGTGACTGAGAAAAACATGACCAAAGACTTCCCGGCAGGTCACCCAAGCCAGTACTACTCTCGCATGAGCACGCTTAACCGTATGGGCGATTAACCGTTAGACCACAAAACGCGTTTCTAAGACGATTTGAGTTTTCAACTTATTAGAAAAAGTCAACATATTTTTCCCTCCTCCTTTGACCAAAAATCATTCCTTGATTTTATAAGTCATTTCGTGATTTTTAGGCTTACGGTTTGATGTCTAAAAGACATTTAATACCAACCGACACTAGACTGAGCCCAGTCTAGACATTATAAGTCATTATAAATCATTTTTATCCTATTAGAAAAGTAATATTTTACTTTCCTCAATTTTACGCAATATTCGTACATTTTATGAATTGCGCGTTTTAGACCCGTGTTTCCAGTTTTTAGCAGGGTTTTAGCACCCGATAGAACCTACCACTCATTTTATATTTTATTATGGAACTTATTGACATGTTTATCAATACTTTCAAGTTCCATAATTTTACGACACCCGGTTTTACGTTTTGAGGCTTAATCATTTACGATTGACATTTCCCGGAGTCAAAACTAACCAAGTATCTTGGATAATACCAAGAAAAGTCTAACCCTTGCTCTCCAAGCTCATGAACCGCCCTAGGAGGGGGGAGTCACACCCATGTGGCTTCATCTCATGAATTTACCCCTAGATCATCACTAAATTACAACTTGGTCACCAAGTTGAAACACTTTCCTAGTAAGCTTCCTAACCTCCTCAACTCACTATAAATACTCCCCTCCTCCCCTTCATTTGTACGCCACCATCACAACACCCCAACACCATCTCCTTTGCTTGATCTTCTTCCAATTCTATGCAAGAATCAAGTGCAACATCAACCTTAAAACTATAGTTTGGTTTTGATTCATCAAACACTTCCAAACTACATAAACTTTGGTGATTTCTCTTGAGTTTAAATCTACTCAAGTCACCTCAACCTTCATCATCCATCTTTCAAGATTACAAGAGTAGAAAGATTGCATGAAGTGAAGTGGGTTGAAGCAAGTCTATCAAAGTCCTATCCTTACATGTTAACTTCCTTTCATCTTTGAAAGCCAAAAGTTGTAAGCCAAACCCTAACATGCTTCTTGTTGAATAATCATGTCCATGTTATTTACATATTATTCATGTTATATTATGTCTTGTATTCATGTCCATGATGTATAAAAATGGGTAAAACAAGTATTGATACATATATGTAACTTATGTTATTCAAACAAGTAAACTAGTGACTTTCTTGGAGAACCACGACCAAAATGGTAAAATTATGATTTTAGATCATTACATATTACAGTAGAGGACTTAACAAGGAAACCATAGCAATTTGAACCACCTAAAACGAGTATACGAGTCAAAAGTTATGCCCATTTGAAGTTACCAAAGATTTCCGGCAAACTGCCAAATACCATTCTGATCAAATTTGGGTTTTGAAAGTCCCACTTCTGCTCCGATTCATCAAAAAGTTAAAACACGAAAGTTGTCCGGAACGACGTTTTCGTTCAGGATTAAAGAAGCTCGAGTCCTAAAAACGCTTTCCGAGTGATAAAATTCTTCAAATTCTAAACAGCCCATTTTTAGGCAAAAGTCACTAGATTATGGTTATACTTTAAAAGGAACAAGAGGTCTTATGACCTATAATCAAGACCACAACCATGGCTAGAGCCAAGGTTGTGTCTCATGACCTTGGAACAAGGACCAAAGGTCATGGCTAGGCCATGACAAAATGACCATACCAATTTACATAGGCGTAAACATGAAACAATGAATTAGGCGATAACATGAACAAGCAATTTGGATCTACTTCACTAAAAGGAAAACATGAGATATTACCAAGAGAAAATGGTCATTCAAGACTTATGAAACTACCCCTAATAACAATCTTCATGTACTAATAAACTTTCCTAAGTTTATTCAAATATCGGACATGTAACTTTTCGGATCAAAACTTATATCTATATATTTCATCAACTACTACAATAGTAGGGAGCCTCATGTGAGGAGTTCATTATGTAAGCCGTCGAGTTGAGTTGTGGATTTACGAGTTAAAGTGTCCTGGCTCCTCGAACGCTTACTAACATGACTTCTGAATTATGTCGGCCCGAACGGTAGTAAACGATATACCAAAACATACATGTTTCATGAAACTTTCTTTCAAAGACTTATACTATACATCATACCACATCATGGACTAAATGCAAGATATATATATAGGCACTACTTCATATTCTTTACTCCGATCCTAAGTCGCGACATTCGATTATAGGTTGCTCGTAGAAACCTTCATGATTCAACCGTTACATTCACTACTCACTACATAACTTAAGGTGAGTTCGTAGCCCCACTTTCTATTGTTTAACTATTTTACAAACCCATGGGGGGAATACATGCTATTATTTTTCTACTCGAACACAATGCTTTCTACTGTATGCTACCCGACGATGTTTTATTGTCACTAAGTAACGATTGCCATGTTCGAAGTCCCTATATCATGAACCATTAGTCACTACCTTTAGTGAGCGCGAATATTGTGAATAGATCTATTGGGATTGACGGATCCCATTTGTGTTGAACAATGATGAGTTCACACAAATGCACTATATTTGAGATTTAGCGGTATAAAGGCAAAAGTACCTTGATAGGGCTTCTATAATGCCAATTTTGTTGGTTCGATGTTAACGTTTTGGTTCCATGAGCTTAGTGAAATAAATAACGATTTTGTTTTCTAACTATGAGTGTGAGTCTATAGCTCACACTACGATTATTGTGTTCAAACGATTTAACTAAACTCTACGAATTCCACTCAACCTTTGTGTTGACCTCTCAAGCATGTATTTCAGGTTCATGACGATCAAGGATGGCACGGAAGGACACGGATACTCAAGAGGGCTATAAATTTTATTATCATTCAAAACTCATTTAATTTGTAAACATGGAACCATCTGGGACCTCATTTTGTAATCTCTGATATTTATACAATTTGAATGATAAATCTTTTAAAACGACTCAATTGGAGTTCGTTTTCTATTATTGTGTCTATTGTGCCGTCAAGTAACACCCAGTTCGAATTCCGCTACAACCATGAATTGGGGGTGTTACAGCAGTAACATCTAAAATTATTTTGACTATAAGCAGTGTATGGTATTGCACCTTTCCGTATCGTGATTCATTACGTCACTGTAAGAAGCTTTTCTTTTTTTCTTTTTCTTTTTCCAAATTATAAGAAGCCAATGATAACACGACTCTCCCACACACAACAACCCCAAAAGATCTATACTGATCTTTATGAGTTTAGAATCGTTCATGAGCTGAGATCCACCAACCAAATGAGGATCAAAACTGCAACGAATAAGGCTCAGAGGTGCCATGGCTGCAACCACAATTCATGAGTGGTTACCTTACCAAGATATAATGCGGATCATGCTCATCATCGCCTTAATAGATAAATATAGTGTTCATCGTCACACACCCATCCTATTGTCACACGCCTTAGGCAGCGACAACAAAAGGATTGATGGCATTGAAGAAGCATAAGCAGAAAGCTCAATAAAATCATCAAAGGCTATGGTTATATCAATATGAATAAGGCTCAGAGGTGCCATGGCTGCAATTACAATTCATGAGTGGTTACCTTGCCATAGAGGTGCAAAAAAATCGGTTTTTTTTTGTTTTCGGTTTTTTAATAACCGGTTACCAGTTTCGGTTCGGTTTCAGTTTTTCAGAATCGGTTTTCTTCGGTTATAAATGTTCGGAATCAGTTTTTTTCGGTTATAAATTTTCGGAATCAGTTTTTATCGGTTTTTTACCGGTTCGTTTTTTTCGGTTATAAATGTTCGGATTCGGATTTTTTATAGGTTATTTACCGGTTCTTTTTTTTCGGAATTTTACTAAAAACGGTGTGAAAATGTAACATAATATGTAATTGTGTTGTAAATGCAAGCATATTAAATATGGGAAATTAAAACATTAAACTAAGCAACGGAAATTAAAACAACGATTACAACATTAAACTAAGAAACAAAAATTAAAAACCCTAAACTACCATATGATAATAAAATTACGAATCACGTAAATGATTCAGTCTGTGACATAGCCCTCGTCAGTTGAATCGGAGGCACTGGAATCGTCCTCACTCGATGGCACACGGGGTAATCCCAATCCCCATCGTCGTATAGCTCGACGCTTTGGTGGGCAAGGCTTCAGTTATCTTAACGTGTGGATGATTTTGAGAAGGAGCCCCATATGGAACAGATATAGGGATTAATGGCTTTTGTGTTTGTATTTCCGTATCGTTTGTGTTTGTATTTCCGTATCGTTTGTGCTTGTATGTCCATATCGTGAGTATTTCAATAAAAGGCTTAACGGCTAGTTTCTCACATTAACCCTAGCCGCCCTTTACCATCACCTTCCCACGTCCTCCATCTCACCATACACGAAAAGATTCAAAAGTGCATTCATCCAAGGAAAAATTAAATCACAAGTAGGTATGTGAAATGATTTTTAATATCTTTGGTTGAGTGTCAAAACTTCCTGTGCGTTGCTTATCAAATACATGGGATTGGATGAAGTTTTTTTCCCCACCTTTTGTAAAGCTTTTGAATCTGTAAAGCGCTTTGTTTATTTATTCACTTGCGATCATTGTGTGTCCTCGACGTAAAACGGGCCAATGTATTAAAAAAAAAAAAAAAAAAAAAAAAAAAAAACGGTTATTTTTAAAAGCCGGAAAAAACCGGTCCGTAGAAAAAATCAAAAACCGGTCTAACCGGTTCGGTTATAAAAAACCGGTTCGGTTTTTTTAAAAACCGGTTTTGTAAAAAACCGGTTACGGTTAAACCACCGGTTAAAAAAAAACCGGTTATGTATTTGCACCTCTGCCTTGCCATGATATAATGCGGATCATGCTCATCATCACCTTAATAGATAATACAGTGTTCATCGTCACACACCCATCCCATTGTCACACGCCTCGGGTAGCGGCAACAAAAGGATTGATGGCATCGAAGAAACATAAGCAGGAAGCTCAATAACATCATCAAAGGTTCAGATTATATCAATATACTAAGCTTTGGGGTGCCTCCCCCAATTGCTACACACTTTGTGGGAGGCCTTTCTCTACACAATATGTCACTTAAGCCTATCTTTTTCTACCTGACCATCATGAACACTCTGTCAAGACGGGCATGTCAAGTAGCTGCAATTACAAACTTTCCAAATAAGTCTAAAATCAAACATACAAAAAATGAAACACATCTACATTTGAGTTTACAGCATTATACAATACCTAATAAGCATAGCCACAATACTTCAGGAGTCTAGATAGTGACACTGCTACGCTACCCCATAAGCTCATAACCTCGACTAAGCAACCCCATAAGCGCAAAATTAACCTACCAGCTCAACCACAAACAAAAATACAGAATTTATGAAAACAAAAACGTAAAACTTATAATAAAAAACCCGAAGGTAGCAAACCCCCAAATTATGTCAAAACCCTAATTTCAATTTTCAATTCTTATATATGTTTAAGTCATAATAATCGTTAAAAAAAGGGCAAAATAATAAAAAGGATAATTATAAATTAAAACCGTACCTCAATCTGCTAAGAAGTGTGGAAGTAGCAACCTTTGATATAATAAGGTTAGAAATACCTCATCATCAGAAGCTTCAGAACTGAAAACCAAAAATTAAAAATTAATTTAGTTTGTGCGTCTAATCAGACGAAGATGATGAAAACTATCAAAATCAACAATAAGAAAAACTAAACCCGAAACCCACAATTAAAAAAAATACAAAACCCCAAAATCTGAAGGTTAGGGTTTATAAACTTACTTGCATCAGCGAACCGTGATTCTTCGTAATTCATCCCAATCGATTTGCAAGACGAAGAAAAATAAGTGGTAATCAGATCTGTGAAAGGAGTGAGTATGTGTGTTTTTAGAGAGATGAAGATGATAGTGATATCCGGAAGCTTCAAGAAAAAAGCGCATTTTTTTATATATACCCAAGAGTACTGTTCATTCAATTCCTGATAAATGTTATTGTTTATAACTAGTTATAATGCCCGTGCACGCGCGGGTTTTTTTTAAAATTTTTTTGAATGATATATCTTTATTTAAAAATAAATAAATAATTTAATCTTTGTTTTGTTTGATTTATGATTTTCATTTATATTTGTTTATTATTAAAGATAATCATTTAAAAAATTTAATCCTATTGTTAGTTGCATTTTATCTATATTTTTTTGTATTTATCTTCTACTTGTGTAGTATTGCATCTTATTTATATTTTTTTGTATTTATCTTATACTTGTGTATTATATCAACAAAACAAATTTTTAAAATTTTAAATTAAAAAATAATAATTAAAATATTACTTACTAAGGAAACATTCTTTTTTCCGAAATACAAAAGTACCCACTAAGGGTTTTGTTTTATTATATAAAAGATTCATGTTATAAAATTAGAGTATCAAATTAGAAATAACTTTTGCAATGAAGATTCTTAATAAATCGTTTCAAATAAAAAGTCTATTATAGAGTTATTTGTATTTGAGATGCTCTTAGAGCACAAGGTGCAGATGAATTTGCAAGCTCGCTGTCCGAGTTGGCATAGACAACGGCGAGTCGTTGCTCGCCGCCACACCAATATACCCTCGCCGTTGCTCGCCGATGGTCACCTCCCCGTGGCCACGGCGAAGCAAAACCTCTGACAAAATGTCAGATCTTTCTTTCTTTCTTTTTTTCTTTTTTTCTTTTTTTTTTTGTTCGGTTTTTTATTTGGAGATGTGTTTGCAGGTTTGTATATTTGAAGGTTTTGTGTTTGCAGGTTTGTATATTTGAAGAAGAAGACAACATGTATTTGCATTTTTTTTTTTGCAGTTTTAGTCCTTGTAGTTTTAGTTCTTGTAGTTTTCTTATCAATATTTACAGTTTTGGTCTTTGTTTATTTGCATTTTTTTTAGCAGCTTAAATTTAAAACAAAATATAAGCATAAAATTTTAATTTTAGTTTTTTTTTTTTTTTTTTTTTTTTGAATGAAATAAATTTAATTTGATTGAAAAATGAATAAAAAATAAATGTGTAAGAGGTGGGGCCCTAACAGGAAAGTTGAGGTTTGTTATTTGGTGAGGGGATGTTTGTTGTGGTTAGTTGAAGTTGAGGTGTTTTGGTAATGTGGCATGGGTGGGGCCCGAATGAAGAGCCTAACCTCAACTTTGCACCTTGTGCTCTTAGCTCTATTAGGTTTTAAGAAAAAAATATCACATTGAAAAAATTATACTCGTAGATATAATTTGGAATCTCTGCTCTATATTATGCTCTACCATTACGGGGATCTAAAATCTAAATTAGGGCCAAGTATAGTTGTTGTAACTTGTAAGCTTAATATTGACATTAATTTAAGGTTGTTAAGGTTAATTTGAAAAGTCTTTTGTCAATGTAAATTTGAAGAAGACATACATTTATGAAAATAATTGTAGACACAAACAACATAATTTGGGACTTCATATAATTTAAAGGATTCATCTATATTATGATCGACCAATCTAGACCAGCTCAATTTCGACATAAAAATATTCGTTATTATATCATATTTGGGGCTTGAAAGTATTGACAAATATTCGAGTCAAATCCTTCAGAACTCGAGCTTACTTTGCTATGTGATAACATGATATACAAAATACCAAAACTTTCGAATTTGAGTTGTTTAAAAGGGACCACAAGATATAATGGTGGACTTAGTGGACCATAATGATACAAACGTCACAACAGAATCTAAATACAAATTACATGTCTGTATCAATTATGGAACTAGTGGACCATTATGTTTGTGAAAGTTAAGAAGGAGCAATTTAAGCTAGGTACGTAGGTTTCTCTATTGGACCCAATTTATATGAGTTGCAAGCCCAATAAAAGGTTTCAGTTTCGGGATGGTTTATTTTTCGATGGTGTTATGGGTCATATTGGAAAGTCAACAAGAAAGTAAACGAACAACCAAATCCCACCTCAACTGACTTTCCCACCCAAATGACCTTTATATACCCGTTATTGTTTTCCATTTCATTTAGCTATTGATTTGTAATCTTTTCTCTCTTCTCTTTCATTTCACACTCATTGTAATCATTCAGTTACAACAATTAATAGAACTACATTTCGAGTTTGATTCTCCATTTCGATAAATCCTGATTAGTTCTAGCATTACTTCGAGAAATCCTGGTTTTGCAATCTATCTTGACGTTTTGGTACTTATCAATTGGTATAAGAGCTTCCTTCCTGGCAACTCCGTTATCGTTTCATTAAATTCTTGTTATTTTTCTGGTGAGCTACTTGAGTATAGTAACATTTGTGATCAAGAACAATTGTCATAATTCAAGAATTGGGTAATCAAGATGGTTCCTACAACAATAGTTGGTTCAATCAGTCAAGGTTGGAAAAAGAATGGGAAAGATGCATATAATGTGTTCGATGAAATGCCAAGTCTCAAATATTTCAAACAAGATGGGTCGGTAAGAGAATATTATGATGTTTTCACTTCTTATTACAATCCACAAATTTCTTTGACTAAAAATATGGGGTTAGGCGAAGGGTGTCTCATTGGTCTCTTTATGTGGGGGTTACAACCAGAAATTGAAAGAAATGTTAGATTTTTCAACCCGAAAACGCTTCGTAAGGCATACTTGTTGGCTAATCTGCAAGAAGCGACTATTGCAATCAAAAAACCTAAACAAGAGGGTTCGGTTAAAGAATATTATGAATTGTTTAATTCATTTGTTGATAGAATGGGTTTAGCCGATGTAGTTGCTGTTAGTCTATTCATTGAGGGGTTGAAACCAGAAGTTGAAAAAGGAGTTAGATTGTTCAAACCCAAAAGCCTCTCGGATGCATATGGATTGGCTAAGTTGCAAGAATTTACGTACAATGCTATGACAAAGAACTCTAATCGACCATTGTTCTCTTCTTCAAAATGTGATGAATCAAAAGAAGGGGTGAAAAGTAATGTGGGGTTGAGGGATCTTGATGTTAGTAGGAAAGATGTTGAATGTGAAGAGATGGAATTGAGGGTAAGTGAAATGGATGACGGCACTAAGTGTGTGGGCGTTTTTGATGAACTTGGTAAAGATGAGGTTAAAAGTAGTGAAACTGAATTGAAGGCAAGTGTAGTCGCTTGTGATATGTTTGTTAAAGAAGAGGATGAGATTGAGGAGAGTGAGGAAAGAATAGATTTAGGAAGATTGGTTTATGGTGATGTGAGCATGAAGGTAAATACTAGTAAGAGTGTAGATAGTGAGAGTGTAGACTCAGAGTTTATGGTTATGGAGGTCGATGAATTCCAGGATTGTGCAAATTTAATGAACATTTGTTTACCATATACGAAAAGGAAGGAAGTTGTAAAAGGTAAATGTAACAGCTTGGTAGAAAAAACAAATATGAGTATGGTGTAGAACAAAATCCGAGTAAAGGAGATAATGATCTTATTTTAAGCGACCTGGTGTTGGGAAAATACTGTGATCAGAGGTGTTTTGAAGGTTTGGCATATGGGTATAAAATTTTTTATGTGGCTACTTATGCATCTCATGTTCATAGTTCTTCTGGTAAGACATTCACTTTCGATGACGAGTGGTATAAACAGGAAGAAGGTACGGAGCAGGTTAAAATGAAGATAAGTGATAAAGAAGTTGCTGAAAAGAATGAAGATAATTTTGCTCATTTGGAGTTTGACATATGGAAATGGCCCACGAGGAAGAAAGTAGCTGGTACGGAATGCAAAATTAGACATGAAAAGTGGAAATTTGACATTTGGAAATGGCCAAAGAGGAAAAGAAAAGGAGCAAAATGGAACAAGACGAATAAAGGACTAGTACCTGAACTAGCGCACAACTGAAGTAGACATTGAACTTGAAGGGGACATATCTGTTAGTGGCAACTCATTCAAATCTTTGTATGAAGATACTCACAAACAGGGGGCGGGTGAAAATGGACCAGGTTTATTTGGTACATTCATTGGTTTTGTTTTTGGTATGGAAGCTGGCCTTAGTGGCCATATTCAGCCTTTATGGGTTATTGATTCTCAAGATAAGCTAACTGATAATGGATTCAAAATGAGCATAATTATAGAAAGTCATATAGGTGTAGACTATCTTGAGAAGTATGTAAGGGGTACATTGAGTGTCAAGTTGTTGATGGGTTCAAATGGTTGCCAAATTTGCTTGAAGACTTCCTTATTTGAGCAAGTATTGGGAAATGTTAAAAGGATGCGAAGGGTTGTTAAAGGACGTGAAGGTATGTTAAGTATGACTTATATCAATAGTTTACAGTAAACTGGATTGAAGTCTTGCTTTCAAGTGTTGCATTTCCATGATTCTTGAGGACAAGAATCTTTTGAAGAGGGAAGTATTGATATGAGTTTTAGTATGCTCAGTTGCTAGTTAAATAAGGAAGTCAATGCGTGGTTAAGTTCATTGTGTTAGTCAGAGGATTGTTCATTCAGTAAGTCACGAGTTATAAAGAAGTCCAGCTTGTTTTTTGTTCAGCAAGGTCATTAGCAAGTAAGCCTGAAGGAGTGCGACTTAGTTCAGGGACTCATATGCTCAGAGATCACTTAGCTTGAAGGGTGTTTTGGTAGAAGATTTCAATTAATATCAGGAATGTTTTTTCATTGATGGGGAAATGGATTAACAAAGGAAGACATTCAGAAGTTCACTTTGATTGCTGATCTTGAGGACAAGATCAATTTTAAGGGGAATGGATTGTTATGGGTCATATTGGAAAGTCAACAAGAAAGTCAACGAACAACCAAATCCCACCTCAACTGACTTTCCCACCCAAATGACCTCTATATACCCGTTATTGTTTTCCATTTCATTTAGCTATTGATTTGTAATCTTTTCTCTCTTCTCTTTCATTTCACACTCATTGTAATCATTCAGTTACAACAATTAATAGAACTACATTTCGAGTTTGATTCTCCATTTTGATAACTCCTGATTAGTTCTAGCATTATTTCGAGAAATCCTGGTTTTGCAATCTATCTTTACGTTTTGGTACTTATCAGATTGTTCTGTGTAAAATCAAACAATGAACACCCCTAAAGTGGAGTACTAAACAACTTTGATTTTGGCCATAAGTTAAAATCTTCTTGGTTTAACCAAAACCAAACTGATTCTATTTTTTATAATTTTTATTATTTTTTTATCTATTCTGAAATTGGTTTATTTTTATTTTTTCAGATTTTTAAACCGATAAACCCTAACAGTACAACCAAAATCCCGAGAATCGAAACGACGAACACCTCCACTTTGAAGTTCAAATACACATGCAGGTATTTTTATATTTAATCAATTTCATTTAATCTCTAAGTTGGACTTTTTTTTCTTAATACAAGTTTTTTCAAAACTGTCTGTCAACTAAAATGGTTTCTAGAAATATTTACCACGAAAAAAACAATGTAAATGAAGTTGGTTACCTTTTATGCGGAAAAAAAAAGTTCCAAAAATAGATGGGGTGAGAGAGGCTCGAACTCTCGACCTCAGGATCACTCTAATTGCTATGAGACCTACGCGCTAGCCAACTGCGCCACCACCCCTTTTGGTATTCGAATCCATAATCAAAACTATAGAGTGGATTCATTTATTTGTTTATTTTATAATCCTTATTTTTGTTTTTTTTATAATCCTTATTTTTGTTTTTAAACAAATGCTATAAAGCATCTACGTTCATTTTAGTTCCAAATATCACATGGCATCGTATGTTTGTTTAAAAAAAAAGTTTAGAGTTTAACTTTGAAACTAAAAATTGCTCCCATCTGAATATTCTTTGATGGTGTTGCTTTGACACGAAGTCATCTTGAACTTCTTCTGTTTGGCAAAGCACATAAAATGATAAAAGGTGTCTTCTTTTTTCTCTTATCCTTTATGCAAAAGTGTTTTTCACTTTATAATATAAAGTTATGCCATATTTATTTAGACCTTTTGTAGGAAAGAAGCACAAGTAAGCTGTGAATTGCTACATAGGTTCATGGTGTGAGTTCTGTCTCATACTATTAGATAAATCTTATGCCAAACCAAGTATAAAAACTTAGAGCATCCACTATAGTAGTTTGTGAAAAGGTTTATAAAAAATTGAAGAGGTCTAAAAATGTATGAACCATAGTAGATATATATTTCAATCATATGTGGTACGAATAGATCTAGGATTTTGAAGAAGTCCAAAGTTTAAGTCTCTTAAATATTTAGTGTGTTTTGTGACATGAGAAAGATTTATGAATAGGTTTATCCTTAGTGCAAATAGGTTTATGATATGAAAAGGTTTGTAAATTAATAAAGCATTGATTGTATAAATAAAAAAGGTTCACCATTGTAGATGTCCTGATATAACTTATAAATTTAGACATACATTTAAGGGTTAAAATTTCCAGCCAATGTTCAAAAGAAATGGTAAACATATTCAACCATTACGCACTTTCCAGTTTCCAAAATGGTCATCATCTAGAAGACTCTCTCTCCAAATGCGATATTGCAAACCCAATTTTCCTAGAATATGAGTCATCATTTAGCTACAAGTCTACAACGGTGCTCGGTTATCTTAGAGCATCTACAATGTATTCAAGACTTAGATGCATTTAATTTGTAACACATTTAATTACTACAGTTTTTAGAGCATTCACAATGGTTAACGCTAGCTTTTTACTATTTGAAAAAGAGAAATGATTTGTGTACCATTTTTTTTTACTATACACCATTAAATTACGCCGGTGATACATACAGTACAACACCGCTATGCATGATTTAGTTGTGAATGGCAAAAAAAATTGTGTACAAATCACATCCTTTTGAAAAAGCTTTTGAAAGCGTTTTCTTGCATTGCATTGAAAACTTTTTAAAAAGCTTTTTAGAAAAACTTGATAAACTTCAAGTCTTTCTTCAAAGTTTTATTTATTAAATGTGATATATGATAAATGCAAAAAGTAATAAAAGACTTTTTTGTATTGTAGATGCTCTTAGAAAAGACTTATGGCACGTTTGGTAGGGAGAAATTTAGAGAATTGAAATGAAGTAAAGAAGAGAAATTTAGAGAATTAAAATTGGTGGAGAAATCTACTAAAATTCTTATGTTTGGTAACACAGAGAATTGACTTTCGAGAATTAACAAAACTCAAATTCTTGGGTTTGGTTAGTATGAATGAGTGGAGAAATGAAACTTGATTTTTAATTACAATAACACCATTAAGTTTTTTTACATAACTTAACTGGACCTCCCAAGCTAAACACATGTTCTTACATCAATTTTTTATCAAAAAAAATGTTGCTACTTGAATAATGTTAAGAATCCCCACTACAAATGCATTCATTCAATCGAACCACTTCAAGTGAGGAGTGAGCACTTGCTGTCTTGAGGAGTGAGGACTTGCTATCCTTGAACAAAATTCATATAATCAAACATACATAATCTGCACAAAAAAAGACCTGCTGTCTTGGTATGAAAAAACTATATATTCCAAAGCAAAAAAGAAACAAGACCAAGTCACTTGCACAAGAACTCTAATCTGTCATGGGTAATATACCAGCAAACGTATAAGTGATGAGTGAGGACTTAGTGACTTGGTAATATATCAGGCAAGATACAAGTGCATACTAAAGCTATGAGTCACCGACTATATAAACTGCAGCCATCTCTTCGACAACGACAATGACTTTGTTACTTATTAAGTATTAAGGAATCCTAGTTATTCACACTTGTAAACTGAATCACTTCACACCCATTTGATTACCTGAAGCCAACAAAAATTTGAAAAATAACAACATGAAAAACAAAAACAAAAAACGTCAACAAAGCCATTTGACCATTAACAAACAACAATAGCAACATGATTCCATTTCTAATTATCATATATATAATATCCAATACACAGCTTAAAGATACAAAAGCTACCTTCATATTGACAAAAAAAAGGGACAACTAGCTTTGACGAAACAAAACTATACATTACTAGAAAAGGAGCTAGCTAAAGGAACAAGTACGCTTATACAAAAGGAGCTAGCTTCAAAAGTTTCCTCAAAAGTTATCCCCGGTAAAGCATCAATCTGATTCTGAACTCTCTTCATCAAATCAATCTCAGATTGTAGTTTTCTTTCATCTTCATTGGCCATTTTACTTAAGTTCATGTTCATCTCATTACCCACGGCAGTGATGGTGTTATTAAACATGGTGCACGATTCAGAATACATATGAAGTAAATCATCACTCTTTGATCTTTTGCGTTTGTTACTCTTACCAGTTCGGGGAGGACGATCATATGTATCAATATCTTCGGCTTCAACATCAATTGGTGCAGTCTCTTTTGTTTCACTTACAACTTCATCATCTCCAAGATCAATAGCTCGAGATCCATTAGCTCTATCTTTACCAAAGACTAAAGAAAGCTTGTGATAAAGTGGGAATGGTTTATCTCTAAATTTAGTTGCTTCTGGGTACGTCTACAAAGTGGTAATAAAAACAAATTGATTAATTAGGTTAACATGATCTATTATAAGCTGCAACAAAGCAAATAGGCCGAAGAGTTTTATTATACCTTCACATAGTCATCCCATACATCTTCAGGGGCAGTGAGAATGCATTTGTCAGGATCCCAACCAAATCCACTTGTGTTTGAACCGACTATCATGTCGTGCATAATGCTAAAGTTAGCCCTCAATGTCTTCAACCGAGACTTTATATGTGGTTCTGCTTTTAAACCCGAATTCGGGAGACTTACATCCAACAAATTTTGCACAGCTAGATTGTATCCGGGTTTAAAACCATTTTCTGCGTCATACTTTCCAGAAGCGTGCAATACCATCAATGCTTCAATCAACTTTTCATCTTCTTCCGCCGTCCATGTTCTTTTATTTCTTACTTGGCCTTTAGCCTTAGCCTTACTAGTGTCAGCCATGCCTACAAAATATAGATAACTTAGAGCATGTATTCATGTGTCTTTGCCCCCAAAACACAACAGCTAGGATGGGACCCGAAACAAAACTACAACTCTCACTGGTGCAATGCCAAACACCAGCACCACCCACTGGTGTAATGCCTGCTCGAATCCGAAAACACCCTAAACACAAGTAAGACTTACTTGCAAATCACATATAACTTAAAATATAGCAAAGTTTATATTAAAACATTGATTACTGATAACCCAAGACACCATACATTAGTAAGCATAAAATTATTCAATATATACAAGTAAGACTAATATAGAGGCTATTTGAGCATAACAATATGTAACCAAATTGAGAATGCAAAACTGAAAAATATAATGAATTTATTATGACACTTCATTGACTTTTTATGAACCCATCAACAATACGAAACTTTTCATAATCTGATGGCCACAATTTGCACACACATATATAAATTGTTTATAAAATTCAAGAGTCTAACTTGCTTTTAAAAAATTCAGGAGTCCAACAAAGTGATGCCCACAATCTACACAAAAAAGTGATAATTTTACTTCATCTAATTAAAAAAAAATAAGAATCTCGAAACCCTAGCTAACAAGAAATCAACTTACCGATCTGATGAGGATGATTGCTACATATTAATTTACCAAAATATCTTGGAGGAGGAGCAATTATTGGTGAAGATTCAATGTATGTATGTAAAAAAATCAAAGTCAAGTGGAGGAGATAAGTCACCAAAGAGCACAAAGTTGGATGTTGAATTATTTTGAATGTGGTTTGCACGTGACCTTCTTTATATAACTCCTTTTTTTTGTCCATATCCCAATTCTCAAATAAAAAACACGGAGAAAACTTTGTGACCAAAACTCATTTCCATACCAAATGGAGTGGAAATTAGTTTACAAAGGAACCAACTCTCGAGAATCAAATCAATTTCTCCGTTTTTTTCTTTTTAGTGTACCAAACATGGGATATTACACCATTTCCAACTCTTTGGCCTCATATCTCGCTACCAAACACGCCCTTAAAGTTCACCAAGTCTTATAAAAAAAACTTTTCAAAAAGCCTTTAATGCAATGCAAAAACCATCCTAAAAAACTTTAAAAAACTCTTTATAATAATGAAAATTTTTTACTCGTTTGATTCATTGTGGATACTCTTAATTTAACGGATTACCTACTTGTCAGTGTATGTTGTCCAATATAAGTAAGTATCAAACACTAAATTAGTTAAACATACTTTCTTTTTCTTGAATGTTATTATGCATACTTTTAATTGGATATTGTATTACAAAACGTTGAGAGATTAGAGCATCAGGTGTGGACTGTGGTGAGGAGGTAAATCTCCTCATTCAGGTCTTACAGGGTGTCATATGATCTTAACAAATCTCTCCTTACAACCTTCCCTCACTCACAACTAATTACGACTTACTCATTTGGGTCCACCACTTACATTTTTTTATTCAAATTATCAAATAAACGAAATTCATTTCATTAAAAATAAAATTACATTACAACATATTAAAAAAGTTACGAAACAAAAAATAAAGAAACGAAAAAAAAAAAAAAAAAAAAAAACATACGCAACTTAAGAAATACATAAAATAAAGAAACTAATTATTTTGTTGTTGTTACTGTTGTTGAAATTGTTCCTGTTGATGTTGTTGCTAAATATGCTCGATAAGACATCGTTTAAGCGATGCGTGTTTGCGTTTATCATGTAGTTCTTTGGCTTGCCTTCGTTGCACGTCGCATCGCTAAACCTATGACCGTTGTAAATTTATTCGCGGACAAATATACATTTCACTCATTTCAGATATCGCAAATTTTTTATCTTTCAAAATCATGTTATGCATTACGATGCACGCGTAAATGATTCTCCGTAACTTGCCCATAGTCCATGCACGCGCCGGCTGGGCAATAATATGCCAACGTCCTTGGAGGAAACCAAAAGCTCTTTCGATATCTTTTTGAGCACTTTCTTGTTTCGCTTTTCATACGACATTCTTGGGGTTATGTGCAACCATAAATGATTTGACAAAGTATGACCAATCCGGGTAAATTCCGTCACTTAGATAATACCCATACTTAAATGTACGGCCGCTTACTTCAAACGGAACCTCGTGGCCGATGTCATCAAGCATGTCGTCGAATAACGGAGAATTATTTAAGACGGTAAGATCGTTATTCGCACCTGCCACACCAAAAAATGCATGTTAAATCCACAAATCATATGACGCAACGGTGATGAGTGTCTAAATACTCATCATTTTATACCAATCTGAACTGCCAAAACATACAAAAACACTCAAATATGCATCAAAATACTGAAAATATCTTAGAAGTGTGTTTTATATGTTTCAAATGCAAAATAATAAAAAAAACAGATGAAAAACGTATAAAGTTTGCATAATTGGCAGTTTCAGTCCCTCAAGTTTCACAAGTTGTCAAAACTAGTTCCTGGTTATTCTAAAAACATGAAAAAGTCATCAAAGGTCCTTTTTAATCATAAAGTTACATATTTAGTCATTTGGTGCAAAGTTTCATAAAATTACAAGTTTAGTCCCTATACTTTGGAAATTGACATAAATGGTCCCTGGGATGTTTAAAAACTTTGAGAAAAATCAATTTTGGTCCTTGTGCTATTTATCTTTTGCAGGAATGGTCCTTGGTGTGAAGTTTGGTGAAATTACATAATTAGTCCTTGAAGTTTGGTGAATTGTCAACTTTGGTCCCTGAGTTTTAAAAATGGGAAATTACAAATATGGTCCTTGTATTATTCACATATGGCAATTATGACCCTTGTGATAAATTTGGAAACTTACCACAACCTACCCTAAACTTTCAGAATATTACAAATTTGGTCCTTGTGATTTTCCAAGTTACAATACAAACGGACACTTAATACTACTACTATATATATAAACCCAAAATCAAATCCAAACCCAACACATACCAAGCCCACCCTTTCTTTTTGTCTAGCCCAACCAACAGCCCAATCCATCCCCAGGGTCATCACCTGGTAAACTTAGTTGAACGTTTCAGACGAATCAAAATTTGGCGCCGCTGCCGGGGAGGTTGTGCGCTTATTCTAAAACGATTTTGCGTATTAGTGAACCTGAATACACGCTCATTGTATATTTACCCATCCTTATTCATATTATTATCATATAAAACCAAAAACAGTTCCCGAAAACTTTTTAAAATCAGTTTTCAACGAACACAAAAATCCAAAAATATTTTCTTTCTTATTTTTATAATATATTTATCTAAAACCACAAAAATATCCATCTTTTCCCTCTTACCCTTTTTGATTCTTTAGCCCTTTACCCTCTATCCATTTAATTCTAACTTCTATATTCTTATGGCATCTATCGACCCCGAATTCTTATTCGCGCTTTAAAAACTTCAAGCCTTGTCCGAGATTTCTAGAATTCGTGTTGATCATGATGATCCATCTATTCCTATTCCCTCTCCGGTGAAGGAAATGGAACGAGAAACCAGGGTGACAAAGGACCCGGTACTTTCCTCTAACAATGAAAGTGCTAAATACGTCCAACCTACGGTTGTCCAAGAATCTAAGCTCACAATTGATCCTAACCTTTCATGGTTTACGGTTAAAAGTTTGTCAAGCAAACGTACAGGGCTTAGGGCAATGACTGAAAAGAACGACTTACCTGATCTTCACGTTTATCAAGAACAAAAACCAGAGACCATAACGGAAGTGGTGGAAATTCCTAGCTCTCAGAGCACACCACTTGTCCCACCTCCATATTTTGTTCCTTGTGTCGGTTGTGGTGAGCCGCTTTTCAATTTTCCATGTCGTTGGTGTACATGTGAACAATGTGGTAATGATATTCGAGACGGGAGTTGTTTGTTTTGTGGATCGAGTAATTCATTTGCTTATGATCCTAATCAAAACTCATTCAACGACTCCTCAAATTTTTCCAACTACCCATCACATTCATACGAGCAAGAATCATATTATCCAAATCTCAATGATGCTTCGTATCAAAATACACCAAGCCAGACTCAACAGTTTTACTGTTGTGAGTACTGTGGAGGTCCACACTTTAGCTCTAATTGTCAAACAAGGAATCCATTTCCTTGTAACAATTATGACTATCCGTTTCAAGACCCACCTCCACAGTTCCAAATAATTCAAGCAACTCCTCATATCCAGCAAGACCCTTATATAGAGGTTCTTGAGAAACTTAAAGATCTTAAGGAGGAGTTGGCTAATATTTCGTTTCACAATGCACCAAGTTTTTCTTGTGTACATTGTGGGGGTCCTCATGATGATTTCAAATGTCAACCGTATTATAAACCTGAACATTGTTCTAGTTCTGATACATCCGGTTTTGACACATTCACACCCTCACAGTCTCCACTCATTCCATATTCTCGTGATAAATCTATCGCGGAATTACTTGCAGAAAAACGAGATGTTAGAAACGGAGAAAGCATGGAGGAATTAATAGTCAAAGAGCATGCAGCTAAAATACGTGCCGCATTTTGCAATGCTGCTCTTCTTGATGACGATGATGACAGTGATGATGATAACGTTGTTATTATTCAAAAAGATTCATCAAGTTCAACTGTTGCAATTCCTTCCATGATTATCACACCCGAGGTTCCCACTAACTCTCTGAGCATGGGGGACGAGCATCTTGACACAATTCCTGCAAAGGAATCGGACGAATTCATAAAGTCTAGTGTTGAGAACCTTGTCTCATTCCCAAGTGAGTCACAGGGAATTCTTGATTATATGTGTGATATCCCTCCCCCTCTTGTCTTTCCAAATAATCATATTGAAATGTTCTCTGATTCTGATGAGGACTATTCTTTATCTTGTGGAGACATAAGTTATGTGGGGGAATTGCCTTCTGAGCTTGTCAACTCAGAAGAAGAGGATGATGAAGAAATAATCCAAGACGAAGCTCTTCGTTTTACAGTATTAAATGTTAATCTTCTCATTTCTAGAATCGAGGCTTTTAATGAAAAGCCTATTTCATCTCCTATCCCCGTCAAGGATAGTGAGGTTTTGATCAATGATTCTATTCCGGAATTGCAAACGTTCCATTTTGATCATACGGGAGAGAAGATAAGTGGTATCACCACTTCTCATTCTTATAATTCTCTTCCCGTTTATGAATCATTTACTTTTGAGGAGTTCCCCAGTGAATTCACTCAAATCAATCCCGAATACGAATCATTCACCTTTGAGGAGTTCTCCGGTGAACTCACTCATATCATATCTCCACCGGAGTATGATAACTTTTATTTTGATCTAGACATACCCATAATATGTCTTGATCAAACGAGCTTAAAAGAGGATATTCATGAAACAATGAATTCTCCTATTGAAGATGAAGAGTTAGTCATGATTTTCATCATGACTTTCTTTCTTTTCTTCATATATCCCGTGGCTTATCCTGTTCTTCACTCTTTCGGGAGTGAGGACATTATCTTTGACCCCGGCATTCTCATTTATAAATTATGAGCCGGGTACTTATCTCATCGGAGTGGAACTTTCACGTGCTTCAAATGTTTATCCAAATATCTTGAATGAAAGTCCGATGCAGATTGTCTCTTCCACATCATGCTTCCCCATGGACAAATAAATTCGGGGTCGAGTCAAGCTAGCGACTCGGTAAACAAAAACAGTAGCTTCCTCATGGACAATTTAATTCGAGGTCGAGTCAAGCTAGCGACTCGGTAATCAAAAACAGTAGCATGTACTTAGGGTTTTCACCCTAAGTGTGGGGGAAATACTAACCCACATGTTGTATATATGTATATATCCTCTAAAAAAAATGTATGTACATAAACTTAAATAAAGGCTATAGAGTATTTTCTTCTAACGTTCTAAGTGTTGATTTAACACCCGGTACTTTGAATATTGAGGAGAATATTCAGTTCTAAGTGTGGGGGGAGATTCGTTATTCTAACGAATTTAAACACATGTTCCATCAAGAACCCCCATTTTAGCCAAAATTTTAAAATTTTTTCTCACTTAGAACGCAATAAATGGTTATCAGTCCGCCATGTCTAACCCACATAAGGATTGGCTAATCCAGGAGCAAACGGTTCTTGGTAAAGATAACTCAAATCCGTTTATGGCTTGCAATTTGCCCAAAATTGTATGGTACCTCAACTCGCCATATCCTAAAAAGCGAATGAGTTGGCTAGCCCGCAAGATTATGGCTTGTGGTAAAGGCAGTGGAAAAACCATAATTGGTAATCAGCTCACCAAGATGTTGACTATTCCATCAAGAGTTGGCTAGTCCAGAAGCAAACGGCTTTTGGTAAAGACTAATCAAATCCGTTGACAGCTGGTGATTTGCTCAAAATCACACGGTTATCAGGTGTACCACAGTTCTTACACTTGGCTACTCCAGAAGTGATGGCTTTTGGTAAAGAGTTTTTCAAATCCATTAAGTTTTTCTCAAAAGATTGCTAGGGACTAGCAATAGTTTAGTGTGGGGGATTGATGAGTGTCTAAATACTCATCATTTTATACCAATCTGAACTGCCAAAACATACAAAAATACTCAAATATGCATCAAAATACTGAAAATATCTTAGAAGTGTGTTTTATATGTTTCAAATGCAAAATAATCAAAAACAGATTCGTTTTAATACCATCACAACCTCGTTGGGACATTACGACCCGGGGAAACACTGTATTCCACGGAAGCATTTGTTTTAGACGTTTGACTTGGTTGACCATCACCTGGTAAACTTAGTTGACCGTTTCAGACGAATCAAACGGCTTCAAGCATTATAGTTGGATACTTTTTATCACATCTGTGAAATTTCCCTTGCCATTCGTTCAGACAATTTTTCCATTCCCAGTATATACAATCGATGCTTCCCAACATTCCCTGTATCTTATGAGCCACGTTATGTGCGTAGTATAATTTGTGAATGTCATTCACGTCTAGTTTTCCTAGAAATTCCTTCGAATACAATTGGAGTATGCACATAGTAAAATTATCTAGACAATCGCGTGTACAATGTTCCCCTATTTGTAAATACTCATCTATGCATCACCTGATATGTCGTACGCCAATTGGCGTAGGGCGCATGTGCATTTCATAATCACACTAAAACCCATTACACCCCTAGCATCAGGTCGAACTCTAAAGAAATCAAAATGCTTAGGAAGACGATGATAAGTTTCAATATATGTTTTAACACCTTGTACTATTTCTAAAAATAGTTTACGGCTCATACGATAGCGACACCTAAAGTATTCCTCCGTATATTTTGGTCCATCGCCAAAATAGTCGGCCAGTAGACGTGCTTAAGCAACTTCACGTTCACGGGGATGTATCTACGGTGTTATAAACGTCCGACTTCTTGTTGTTGCAAGGATTGTTCGAGCTCATATTCTTGCATAATCATTTGCAGCTCCGCTATCTCTTTAAGATCATTTATACTGGAAGATGAGGAATCGCTCATGTTTCTTGATTTGTAATAAGTGTTTTGAAATAAAAGTTGTGTAGAATTTGATGTAAGTGTTTTGAAAGAAAAGTGTGTAAAATTTGATTATAAATGTGTTTAATATTTATAGTGTGTAATTTATTTATTAAAAATATATATATATATATATATATTTATAGTGTGTAATTTATTTATTAAAAAAAAAAAAAAAAAAAAAAAAAAAAAAAAAAAAAAACGTGCTATTTTAGAAGGTTGCTTAACGTTCCCTGACAAACATTCATAAAATAGTACAAATCCAACCTCGCCGTGCAGGTGAGGAGCAAGGATTTGGCGAGCAACGAGGAAGAACCTCGATATGGTAGCGAGCTTCGGGAGGTAGCCAGCGTGGCTTGGAGAGGTCCACACCGGATGCTCTTAGATATGTAACACCCCCAATTCATGGATGCAGCGGAATTCAAACTGGGTGTTACTCGACGGCACAATAGTCACAATAATAGAAAACGAACTCTAATTGAGTCATCTTAAAATGTTTATCATTCAAATTATATAAATATCAGAGATTACAAAATGAGGTCCCAGATGGTTCCATGTTTACAAATTACATTAAATGAGTTTTCGAATGATAATAAAATTTATAGCCCTCTTGAATATCCGTGCCCTTCCGTGCCATCCTTGATCATCATGGACCTGAAATACATGCTTAAAAGGTCAACACAAAGGTTGAGTGATATTCATAAAGTTTGTTTAATGGTTGAACACAATATGTTGGTAGTGTGAGCTATAGACTCACACCAATGGTTGGAAAACAAAACAGTTATTATTATTACACTAAGCTTATGACACCAAAACATTAACGGGTACCAATATCAATCGGCGGAGTTATCCCGGTAGGTACTTTGCTGTCATACCTAAATGGTTCATAATAAGGGATATTGGATTTAGCAAGGATGGTACTTAGTAATAATAAAACAATCAGGCGGCATACAGTTTCAAAGCATTGTGTTCGGTTTAAAATAGCATGTATTCCCCCCAAGGTTTTGTAAAACAATTAAGTAATGGAAAGTGGTGCTATGAACTCACCTTAAGTTATATAGCAAGTAGTGAATGTGATGGTCGAATCGCGAAGGTTTCTATGAGCAACCTATAATAGAATGTTGCAACTTAGGATAGGAGTAAAGAATATGAAGAATTGTCTATATATGTCTTGCATTTAGTCCATGATGTAGTAGTTAGTATAGTGTAAGTCTTTGAACAAAAATGGTTTATGAAACATGTATAGTTTGTATATCGCTTACTACCGTTCCGGCCGACATAATTCAGAGGTCATGTAGTAAACGTTCGAGGAGCCAGGACACTTTAATTCGTAAATTCACAACTCATCTCGACGGCTTACTTAATGAACCCCTCACATGTGGCTCCCTACTATTGTAGTATTTGATAAAATATATATAAGTTTTTGATCCGAAAAAGTTACATGTTCCAATATTTGAATAAACTTAGGAAAGTTTACTTTTAAATGAAGATTGTTATTACAATTAGTTTCTTGGTTATTTTGATAGAGTTGATCCAAATTGGATGTTTATATTGTCATTAACTCTTTAGTTCATGTTTTCGCCTAGGTAAGTTTATATGGTCTTTAGTCATGGCCTTGCCGTGACCTTGGTCATTGTTCCATGGTCTTGAGACTCAACCTTGGCCTTAGCCATGGTTGTGGTCTTGGCTTTAGGTCATTAGACTTCTTGGTTTCATTTAATCATAACTATTACATGATCATTTGGTCTTAAAATGGGCTGTTAAGAATTTGAAGAAAAATATCACTCGAAAAGCGTTTTCAGGGCTCGAGCTTCTTTGTTCCTGAACGAAAACGTCGTTCCTGACAACTTTCGTGTTTTAACTTTTTGATGAATCGGACCAGAAGTGCCACTTTCAAAAAGGTTAGAATGTTTACAACTTGTTTTAGGCAGTTTCGTCGTTTTGGTTTCGCTAACTTCTTATGGCCATAACTTTTGATTCGTGTACTCGTTTTAGGTGGTTCAAATTGCTATGTTTTCCTTTTTAAGTCCTCTATAACAGTAGGTAATTTTTAATATCATGGTTACTCTATTTTGGTCGTGGTTCTCAATACAAGTCACTAGTTTCCTTGATTACTTAATATAAGTTACCATATATATACCATAACTTGTTTTACCAATTTTTATACATCATAAACATAATAACAAGACAATATATAGTATGAATGAAATATAAATAGCATGGAAATGATATTTAATGAGAAAGTATGTTAGGGTTTGCTTACAACTTTTGGCCTTAATGAAAAGGGAACTCATGAACTAAGACAAGATCTAAATCCTTCAATCGAAAACCCTAGCTTCCAATCCTTTATCCCTAGCTTACAAATCTTTGCTAGCCTTAATATAACCCTTGTAATATCCTTGCAATCTCAGCTCTAATCACCTTGTATAGTTCTTAATCCAACCATGGAATCATCAAAGTGACACTAGATTTATGTAGAGAATAACTAGGCCTTTAACTTTGGTATATTACTTGTTGCTTGAAGATTAAAGATGAATGATGTTGGTGATTTGTTGTGTTCAGTTATGGTGATGAAAAATGAAGGAGAATGAGTTTATTGGTCATAGAATGGAGTATAAATAGGACTATTAGTCAAAGGAGGTGCAAAATGAAGACTTTAGGATATTTTTGGTAGCTTAACTTATAAGACTTAACACTTGTATCATTTCTAAAGGATCAAGACTCGTTACTTAGGCACATGGCATGGTGAATCACCCTTATACACGTTCATATGATGGTTAGGGTGACTAGGTACTTAGTTTTGGTATTATCTTGTTTTACGGGGGTCGTTTAGTCCCGGTAACCGCTAAATGTATGTCGTTAAGTCACGAAACTTAAAACCGGGTATCCTAAAAATATGAAACTTGAAAGAATGACTAGAATTGTCAATATACTCCATAATAAAATATAAAATGAGTAGTAGGTTCTATTGGGGTGCTCAAACCCTGCTAAAACTGGAAACACGGGTCTAAAACGCGTAATACGTAAAACGTACGAATATTGTGTAAAATTGAGAAAAGTAAAATGTTACTTTTCTAATAGGATAATAATGATTTAAAATGACTTATAATGTCTAGACTGAGCTCAGTCTAGTGTCGGTTGGTATTTAATGTCTTTAAGACATAAAACCGTAAGCCTAAAAATCAATGAATGATTTATAAAATCAAAGAATAATTTTTGGTCAAAGGAGGAGGGAAAAATATGTTGACTTTTTCCAAAAATGTGAAAACTCAAATTGTCTTAGAAACGCGGTGCAGGTATAGGCTAAGGTTACGGCTAAGTAAAAGCGCTTAAAAACGTAAATTTCTGTTTCTCACGGTCGAGGGTTTATTTGGTCACATTTTTCTTAGTCATGATTAATTCTCAAATAAATCATGAGTGTATCAAACATTTTTCTGATGCGGGGAAAATTAACGCGGTCGAGTTTCGTTGTGCGTAGGATTTTTGAATGACGTTTTACCCTAAAACGTGTAGTTCCTTAATAACTTTCGCGAAAATGATCTGATGAGTGTCAAACTTTTATTTTGCCATGAAAATGATTTATCACCCGAGAATATGAAATAAAAATTAAATTTCGGAAAATGAATAGTAAAAGTGAATAGTAAAAATAAATAGTGAAATTTTTCGGGAATAGAAGTTAACCTGAAAATGCGAATTGTTACAAGATATATAACTATAAAATGGCGGCCATTAATTTTTGGGTTAGCTTTCTATTAGTCTAAATTAGTTAAACATACTTTCTTTTTCTCGAATGTTATTATGCATACTTTTAATTGGACATTGTTTTACAAAACGTTGACAGATTAGATGTATAACTATAAAATTGCCGGCTATTAACTTTTGGGTCAACTTTGAAAGTCTTAAAATATTAAGACAACACACTTGCTTATTCTGTTCAAAAAAAAAAAAAAAAGAAAAAAAAAGAAAAAAATAGCGAAAAAAGAAAAAGAAAAAACTTACTTATTATAACAAATTTTAATAAGCATAGCTATAATAAAATTATTACAACAACTTAAGCATTTTTGTTAAACATGTTTTAAAAAAATAATTAAAAAAATACAAACTAATTTAATATAAAAAAACAACTATAACAATAACTATCTGACAAAATTTTATTTTTAAAACACCATAACATGAAAAATACTTATTATTATTCATATTGTACAAATTAATAAAACACACAAAGCTTCATACAACTTATATGCAAAAAAGTTGATGGTAGATATGGTTTTAGAAACCGAACCGGACCAACGGGTTCAATCGGGACCTGAGTAGCCACCGGTTCGGCTAGCCAATAAAAGCCTTTCTAAAAAGTAATAGAGTTTCAAAATGCATACTAAATTACAATGTTCAAAAACTATTCTTAAATCGTAAGAGTGCCTCGAGAACCAACATATAAACCTATTATAATTTTTTACTAAAACGTATCGTAAAAAATTAAAACTGTGTTTTATAAAAATCGGACGATTTTTTCAAAGCAAATGTGCAAAGTATTAAGTGCTAATTATATAATTTTATATTTATATAATAATTATACTCTTTAAAGTTATCCCACGTAATTTTTTGAATATTTAAGTTTTCTTTATCGTTATAAGTACTTTTTCTTTTTTCAACCAAAAAAAAAAAAAAAAAAAAAAAAAAACTATGTAAGACAAATATAAAAAACATTGTTAATAATTCAAATAAGTGCAAAAAAAAAACTTATAAGGTGTATTTTTTAGAATTAAATTTTCTTAACATGAAGTAAGTGATTTTAAAATTCGATATGGTGTTTATCTAAAAATAACTTGCGACTGCGGGTTATTGTCAGCTATTCTGTATTGCCATAATATCACGTGGATAAGCTAAAATTTTTATGAGCTAAATTTTTATTGCTTAAAAATATTCAAAAATAAAATTGTCGTCATCCGCAAAGTATAGTATCATAAAATATAGAACCGAAAAACATTCTCGCTGAAAATTTAATTGCATGGTACCCACTGCCTCAACGCGTAGATATCCTGCTAGTTATTTATTTTATAGGCCCACTTATTAGATAATTATGGATTTAATCCTATGTTTATTTTAGAACTCTATTATATCCTATATACAGTTTTGGTTAATTAATAATATGTAAGCAATCTTAATCATCTGATATGGTATCAAAGCCACGATCCTAACACTATTTTCTTTCATTGTCCCTTCCAAACAAAAACCCTAACTGAACCCTTTTTCCACCCTAAACTGATTCCTATGTTTCGTCTACACCATGACGGGTCCAATACCTACACCAATCTTGTCCATCTCAGATAAACTTCTAACCGTTAACAACATAACCTCTCTTGACCTTGTAAAATTTGATGTGATAAGCTTAATTAGTCTTCTTGGCTTTATTTTTTCAAGAACTTTGTGAAGGTTTTGAGGTTCTTAATAATCTCAAAGGTGAATCCACTAGTGGGGCTGTTGTTGCTCCTCCAATTGCTAAATGGTTGAAGGTTGACTTAATTGTGAACTCATGTTTTTTTTTTTTTTTTTTTTTTTTTTTTTTTTTTTTTTTTTTTTTTTTACTCTATCTGATATTCTACAAAAGCGCCTTAGATCAAAAAAATGCTAAAGAAGCTTGGGATCTTATCGAGAAAATCTTTCTTGTTAACAAAAGAACGAAGACTATTGCTTTAAAGGGTAAACTATGTGTTAATACAAATATCGCCTAAAAACGTATTATATTTTACAATCTTTGCTAAGTTTTGTTAACGACAAAGTATAAACTTTAATTCTTAGCAAATCATGAATATAGTTTAAGGGTGCGTTTGGTATCCCACTATGGGAATGAATCTATGACTTTGAAAATCATAGATGTTGTTGGTTATGGGCCCCACCACAATGGAATGAGGATACCCATGATATGTGGGTTTCCTCATAGGAGTATGATGTTGTGGGTTTGTGGATACCCATCAAAAGTGATATCTACATACCCATTTCCATTCCACTCTTTTCTCAAACCTATACCTATAGTGATTCTATCAAGCATACCAAACGCACCCTAAGTCTTTCATAACTAGAAATTTATTTCATTTAAACATTACATTTGCTACATTTACATTTTACATAAAACATAACATTTTCATATTTCTATAAATAGAAAATGTTGTATGACATCATGGCATGCATCATGAGCATTTATGGAAAGATTTTCAAATCTTGAAGTTGACTTTCTATAAGATTTCTTACACACTTGGAAAGATTCTTACTCAAACTATCTTATAGTTGACTTAAAGGATATTGATTAGACATTGCATAGATATAGAAAGATTTCTTGAGTATTTGACTGACAGGACTGGCGGAACCTTGTGGATACAAGGGCGGAACCCCTGTTTTGGTTCCGCCGGGTCCGCCAGCCTGCTGTCTTGTTTGGCTATAAATACCAAGCCACACTCAAGAATTCTTTCATCACTTCTCATTATATTTTACACATACATACTCAATACATTCATCTAACTCATTAACATTTCATTTGTGTGAGATCTTTTGTAGCAAAGAAGATCACAAGTTCATACCAAAAGTTACAAGTCTCAACATAATGTTGCAAGTCTTGATAGTTTAACATTGTGTAAACTCATGAAATTTATACATCATTTCATTATGTAATTTCAGTAGTGATCGGTTAGTATTTTAGGCCTTAAAATACATAGTGTGACGGGAGTGGTTGTACCCTTGTAAAAGAACTCGACATCTAACTTTATGTTGGAAATCTTTTGTAAGCGACATGTAAGGTTTTCTCCGCCGGTGAAAGGAGCTTGTTGACTAGTGATTGAAACTCTCGAGTTGGACACTCGGGGCGTGGAGTAGGGCAAGGAAAAAGAGTCCTTGTAGCCGAACCGCGATAAACAATCGTGTTGTGGTTTGATCGTTTCTTACTTTATACTTGCATATTACTTATCGTTAATTAGTTTCAATTGTTGATTACACGTAAAGTTTTCAAAGTTAAATAAGTTAAAAACAGGTAAACTATTTAACCCCCTTCTAGTTTTCCACACTACGGTTGCTACAACTTGGATACCTAACCGTCAATGCCTAATTCTGCAAGATTGAATTCATTACCACTATTTTGACTAGTCTTGAATCTCCCATGAGCAATGATGATGTTGTCACATAAGCTTGGTGAAACCAATCAAGATTTTAGTATGGATCTTGATGAGAAGAAGATGTATATGGTTAAAGATTTGAAGAAAATTATAGCTTTCAATTATTCATCAAACAAGACTATCTATCTCAAGATATCGAAGAGGAAATTCGTTGTGAAGGAAGATGATATGAGGTTGAAAACTCGAAGGTTTTGTTCGAGTGTAGACTTGTAGGAGTGTGGTAAACGAGTCAAGGTCAAAGGCGTTAATCAAGAATCGAATGTCCACCACACAAGCAAAATTACACATGAGAACTCGGGGTTGAGTTCTTTTTAAGTGAAGGGAATGGTGAGGACAAGATTTGGTAGTTTCGTAGGAATTGTGGATTTTTGTTATTTTTATTTTTTCATTATTTAAGGAAGTGCAAGAGTGTGTTTATGACGTTTTTAAAACTTTATAAGGTTTGTTTTCCTTCGAGCCTTCTATACTTATAAATATAGGGCTTAGGGTTTTGTAATTGATATATTTTGATCTTGATTATTAATAAACTACTTGTTTTTAAGAGTTTATCTCTTGTTAGAGTTTTATTCCTTGAGGTCTTATCCTCGTTTATACACCTTTGGATTAGTGTTAACAAATTTTGCTTTCGAGTCTTGCGTAAAATTCACTTTCGCGTCATGTGTCATAAAGTGTTAGGGTTATTCTTAGACAAGCATTAACTCATTTTTAGAGAGCCCGATGCTATGGTCAAATGACGTGTTATAGGCAATTTCTTTGCCCAATGGCATAGCTATACCGCACCGCACCCATAGCTATAGCCATGTTATTGAGACAAAAGTGATTGGATTTTTTTTTTTTTTTTTTTTTTTTTAGTGAGTGAGATATTTTTGATAGTGTGTGTTATGGCCTTATGAGACCTACTTGTGTTTATAATACTTATAGCTGAGAAAGATATTTTATTTATAGTGATGTTATTAAATATGTACTGAGGTGACAACTTTATAAGTTGCCACTGTACCTAGCTCTATTAAGAGTGTATGTATTACTCCATCCGTCCCAAAATATAAATTTATTTTGAACTTTTCAAAGTCTTTATTTTATGATTTTGAAATTAATTTTTTTTTTTTCGTATTATATAATTCTTGATGAAAAGCATACCAATAAAAATGCATTTAAAACACAAATCTATTTATATATTTTGCTTCAAGTATTATATAACACGAAAAATAATAATTAAGGTGAAAGTTAGAAAAATTTAAAAAATTAAATTACACCGTTTGTCCCTGTGATTTGCTCCAAATCACTACCGTAGTCCCTGATCTATTTTTTTTGCTTTTTTGATCCTTATGGTTTACATATTGCACGCTGTCAGTCCCTATCGCTAACTGTCGTTATATTCTCCGTTAGGATACAATTGTCAAGTGGCAACGTTAGTCCATTAACCAAACGATCATTTGCAACGTAAGTCCTTTATACTAACGACCGTTACTAATTAACTCAAATTTTGGTTTTTTTTTTTTTAAATTCTTTTCTACGCAGGTTTTATCGTTTTCGCCCGTTTTCATGCGTTTTCTTAGTTTTCGTCTGTTTTTATATGTTTTCGTTTTACGTTTTCATATGTTTTCCTTACGTTTTCATTCGTTTTTATACGTTTTCTTACGTTGTCATACGGTTTTATCCGTTTTTATACGTTTTTGTGTATTTTTCCACGTTTCATGCGTTTTCTTACGTTTTCGTCCGTTTTTAAACGTTTTCGTCCATTTTTATACTTTTTCGTCTGTCTTTATACGTTTTCGTCTGTTTTTCTTACGTTTTCATGCGTTTTTAACCCAATGGTCAAGTGGCAACATTAGTCCATTAACCAAATAATCATTTGCAACGTTAGTCCCTTATACCAATGGCCATTTCTAATTAACTCGAATTTTGGTTTTTATTGTTTTCACCCGTTTTCTTACGTTTTCGCCAGTTTTCATGCGTTTTCTTACATTTTCGTCCGTTTTAAACGTTTTCATCCTTCTTTATACGCTTTCATCTGTTTTTCTTACTTTTTAATACATGTTATTCATTTTTATACGTTTTCATACGGTTTTATCCGTTTTTATCTGTTTTTATACGTGTTCCTCCTATTTTTACACTTTTGTCCATTTTTCTTACTTTTTCATCTGTTTGTATACGCTTTCATCTATTTTTATACGTTTTCATCCTTTTATATATGTTTTCATCTGTTTTATACGTTTTTCTTGCGTTTTATTCGTTTTTTTCCATTTTATACATTTTCATCCTTTTATATACGTTTTCTCTTGTTTTATTACGTTTTCTTACAGATGAAAGTGTATAAAAACATATGAAAACGGATAAAAATGGATAAAAACTTATTGAAACGCAAGAAAAGTGTATTAAAACAGGCAAAAACGTATACAAACGGACAAAAACGTAAGAAAATGTATAGAAACATAAGAAAACGGGTGGAAACGTAAGAGAACGAGTGAAAACGTATAATAACGGATGAAACCATATAAAAATGGATGAAAACATTTAACTAAATGATCGTTTGGTTAATGGACTAACGTTGCCACTTGACAATTGTCTCCTAACGGAGAATATATCGACAGTTAGCGACAGGGACTGACAGCGTGCAATATGTAAACCATAAGGATTAAAAAAGCAAAAAAAATAGATCAGGGACTACGGTAGTGATTTGGAGCAAACCACAGGGACGAACGGTGTAATTTACTCATGGATTTATATTTTAAGACGGAAGGAGTAGTAAATTAATTTTCTAAAACTAATTTGACTACTACATGCATTTGGTGACCTGTCATCAAGTAATCGACAAGCTACTAAAAATAAAAATTGGCCATCAACAAGAGAAAAATACAATATAACCACAAATGACCAATTAACACGAATGAAGATGTCTAATTTAAAATAAAAAACACAACCCCACGAAGATACCTTCTTTAAGAACACATGGTCGTTTTGTTTATTGTCTCATTGAATCAATAATTAGATAAAACACATGTGGTAGATGTTTCATTAAGTTTGCTAAAAAAAAAAAAAATCAAAAAATAAGTTTTAGAGGTTGATGGTTATTTATTTATTTTTTATTTTTATTAAATCATGTTTAATTAAATGATAAATTAATGCAAACAATCTCATTTTTATTACTTAATATTTTCAGTATTTTTTCTATTAAGTTACAAACAAACCGTTTTTATATGACTTAATTAATTCAGTTTTTTTCACATTAAGTTAGTTAAGTCGAAATTAAACACCTTGAGACCCTCCTAACCTATATAAGAAAACCATACCTAGGGGTGTTAAAAAAAACCGAGAAATCGACGAGCCGAGCCGATCCGTTCAATCCGAAACTGCAAAAAACCGATAACCGAAGAAACCGAAACCGAGAAAACCCGCTTATTACGGTTCGGTTTCGGTTTTTACTTTTAGTTATCCGCGGTTACCCGAACCGAACCGTGTACAATAAACATGTAGGTATCAACAAATCATTTATAAAAATGTACAAGTATTAACAATATTATTGCACTACTATTATCGTATAACAAATTTTTACTTACATAATGTGATCATTTACTAATATCCATGAATTACATATGATTATAGTGGTAGTAACCTATAAACGTCATATAAATAGTATTAGTTATTTTGTTACACATAATAATTTGAATGTTTTATTGGGACGGAACAACTTTACAATAACTCTAATCACTTCAATGTTACTTAATTTTACAACATTGACATATTATATTCTAATTTATGTTATTGTTTGTCCGATTTGATTAAATTAATTTCTTAGAATGGTTAACCATGACCTGAACCGCGGGTAATTGCTTATTTCGGGTACCGCATGTCCAGTTACCCGTCAAGTACAATTCGGTTTCGGATAGAAAAATTAATTACCCACCCCGTGATGCCAAAGTATACCGAAACAAAAGACCTTTGTCTTTTCCAATTTATTATTATTCCCTCAAAAAATAATACGTAGTACTAATAATAACTGCAACAAATAAATAAAGAAACAAAACCACTGGTTCCACATTTCACAACAAACTCAAAATTTTCCACAACCTATACATACATATATATATATATATATATATATATATATATATATATATATATATATATATATATATATATATATATATATATATATATATATATATATCATCATCATTTAATACTTTGTTGATCATTACTGATTTGTTATTCGTTGAGCAAACCCAATTCATCATTGGTGAATTTGGTCAACTTTGGACAAGTTTGACCATTGACCTTTTGTTCATTAATATAAACAACATTAGCTAATTGTTGTTGTTGTTCATGTTTGATCATTTTTTTATAAGAGGAGATTGTTTCTGTAACTATAAGATTATAATAGTATAGGGGAATAAATAAATAAAATGGTTAAAAAGAAGAATATATTCCATTATAGAAAGAATTCTTGGCCTCCTGAAGAATTCGTTAATCGGGATACTCTTCAATTAGTAAGTTTATTTTTATTTTTATTTTTTATATTTGTTTAGAATTTTTGTTTAAGTTAGTGATCATAAGGTAACTAGTTTTTTTGCTAGTCCTGCCTAAAACATGTGACATAGTTTGTGGTTTGCTGTATACTCTGAGATTGTTAGTTGCTGTTCTAAAAGAAAGAAAAACAAAAGATTTTTTTTTTTTTTTTTTTTTTTTTTTGCCGGTGGTTTTTCTGAAAGCAGTCTCTCTACATTTTCCTAATACCGCTTAGGCAGGATTTAGTGTTGTTGTTGTATTATTGTAAGGAAAGTAGTTTTAAGATATTGTTGGTGATTGTTGTTTTATGTAGCTTGATTTCGATAGTGGTGGCCCACCGGAACACGCATGGAGAAGAAAGTTAAACAGTCATGCTGGTATTCTCAAAGAATTCAGTGTTACTTTCATGGAAGCATTAAAAATGGTAATTTTATATATAACCTTGATCAAATTAACTACTAGTACTGTTATTGATGAAAAACTATAACTATCTCAAGATGGCCTAGGAGGGAAAATTCGGTCATGGGAATACCAGTTTAGGCCATGTACACGAGAGCCAAAAAGACTTGACTTTCCCTCTGTAGTCTCAACAGGGATCCTTCCCGTTTACCCGTTTAATATCAATGAAAAATTATGTTTAAAAGAAGTGGGTCTCAACATGTTTTTTCTAAAACCGTGTAATCTACTTAGGAAAACACAGATAATTACTTTTTTTTTTTTTTTTTTTTTTTTTTTTTTTTTTTTTTTTTAATCCCCCTAATGGTTTGCCAAACAATATTATATGATTATGTGCGTTCTGCAAATGCAATAATCAGATAATCTTAAAATGCAATTCCAAACAACCCCTTCCCCCCTTAGTCTTGCAATGATGATTGAAATTTTATTGATTGTAGATTCGCCTTGGTATACGCTTATGGTCATATGTAAGAGAGGAGGCTTCTCATGGAAGGGTGACTTTTTATAACTCTTATAACTAACTCTATTGTTGTTATGAATCATTTTGTGTTCGTTATTGTTCTTTAAGTGATGAATATCGATTATGTTTGTTCTATAGAAAGCGCCTATTGATCCTTTTAACCGTGACGGCAAACCATCGGCAACCCACGGGGTTCCACTTGGCGGGATGGGGTAAGTTTGAGTTGTCACTAAACAATGGCTTCGGTGTTTAATTTACAGTTTTACATGAGGATGACATGTTTTACTATATTGTGTTTTGCAGAAGTGGCAGCATAACCCGAGGTTTTAGAGGAGAGTTTAGGCAATTTCAAATCATCCCGGGTGCATGTGAGAATTCTCCTATGATGGCCAATCAGTTCTCAGTAAAGATCTCTCCTTTAACTTATCAGATATTTGTGTTATTCTACATTTCTCTGAAAATGATTTACGGAATATAAGTTTTTGATGTGTAACTGCAGATTTTTATAAAACGAGATAATGGGAACAAAAAATACGCATCAGTTTTATCACCGGGACAACATGATGGGACAGGGTAAGAACATAACACAAACATATACAAATAATAATATATTTTGACAATGTAGTGTAATGATTATATGACTTTGTATATGCATATTTCTTCATTTCAGAAGAGATCAAGGTTTGTCATCATGGGGATGGAATTTAAATGGTCACAATTCCACATACCATGCGTTATTTCCACGAGCATGGACAGTTTATGATGGTGAACCTGACCCAGAGCTTAAAGTGTCATGTCGCCAAATTTCGCCATTTTTACCTCACAATTACCGAGATAGTAGTCTTCCAACCACTGTTTTTGTTTACACGGTACCTACGTTTGTACTTTTGCTGTAGTTTTATGGTCATATGAATAAATTTATAAGGTCTTTGTTTGGTTGTGCTAGTTGGTGAATACCGGGAAGGAAAGGGCACAAGTCAGCCTTCTTTTCACGTGGGCGGTATGTTTGGTTCTGCTTTCATGTTTTAGTAAATAAAGGATTCAGTATGGAATCTTAAGGTATCTAAGCGATGTACTTGTATGATGCAGAATTCGATTGGAGGAACGTCTCATTTTACAGGAGACCATGTTAATGAGCCTTTCATGTGAGTTTGATTAGCTTATACGTATTTAATTTTGTCTACAAAATTAGTTGCATTTTTCACATCGTTTTCTTCTGTTAACAGGGGTGAAGATGGAGTTTCTGGTGTGCTTCTACATCACAAGTAAGTTCAGTTTTACACTTTAAGAATTTCCGTTCTATAGTAGCATGTTATGATAACATGATCTGTGAAGTGTTGTTTAAAAAACCAACAGATTAACAATATAAGTGGAGTATGAAAACAGTTCGTTTAGATTCTAATGGAAATTAATATCTGCAGGACAGCCAAAGAGAACCCTCCTGTTACTTTCGCTATAGCTGCCTGTGAAACCCAAAATGTAAATGTGACCGTTTTACCAAGTTTTGGTTTGTCTGATGAAAGCTGTGTTACCGCAAAAGATATGTGGGGTAAAATGGCAGAGGTATTACTATCATTTTCTGGCAAAACAAAATTTAGTTTTTCTTATTAATGTCATTATGGAATCATGTGTAACATGGATGATCATATATGATGTATGCATATAGGATGGACATTTTGACCGAGAGAACTTTAACAATGGAGCAACTTTTCCATCATCAGCAGGGGAGGCTAATTGTGCTGCAGTCTCAGCTTCCACATGGGTAGAACCAAATGGGAAGTGCACTGTTGCATTTGCTCTAGCATGGTCATCACCAAAAGTCAAATTCATGAAGGGAAAATCATATCACAGGTTTCTTATCAAATTAAAATCTCTAAATATGTGAACATGGATTCGCATTTATAGTTTGATATTAACTTCTCGAGTTTTTTTTCTATTCCAGGAGGTACACCAAATACTATGGTACTTCTGAGAGAGCAGCTAAAGACTTGGTTCATGATGCTTTAACAAGTATGCATTATTATTCTCCTGTCTTAAGAACTATATTTATCAAATTCTTTATCTCGTTTGTTTCATTCTAATGTCGAAAATCTAATTAGATTATAAGAAGTGGGAAGAAGATATCGAGAAATGGCAAAATCCGATCTTGAACGATGACAATCTACCAGAATGGTATCATCTTGTCTTGGTGCTTAAAATCTTGGAACAATCTGGAATTATATGGTTTTTGTAAATTAGTAGTGGTTGAAAGAACGTTAAGGGGTTACAGTGGGTGGGGTCACTTTTTAACTTTGGGTTTATTCAGCCCATTTTTAAGTATGGTTCAAAACGGGTCAGTTTATGTCGATACTTAATTTTTTTTTCCCCCCATTTTTAAGATGTTATCTGTAAATCATGATTACACAAACGTAATGACTAGTAATCTGGATCCTTGAATAAAGGAAGTAGATTGTATGCCTTAAGAATAGACTTTGAGTGCTATATGCAATGAGTTTAATATTTACCTGATTCTTTGTTGGATTGGTGTTAATATGGTTTTGTATTCAGGTACAAATTCACATTATTCAATGAACTCTACTTTTTGGTCGCTGGTGGCACAATTTGGATTGGTACTAATCTCTCCCAAACTGTGCATGGTTAACTATGGGACAA